>OZ024712.1:9375871-9396990 GCA_964016945.1 Microplitis deprimator | reverse complement strand
ATTGTCATTTCAGTAAAATATAACTTTTGCAGAACCAAAAATATACAGGACAGTCTTTAACAATAAAATTTGGTAAGTTTTGAATAAGCGAAAAAATCTACAAATTGAATTAAAAAATAAATAAGTATGTGAAAAACTTATTATTTCTATTTCTCGGGTTATATTTTCATTCATTGTCATGTAAATTGATAGTGAAAAATCGCGAAGCTTTATTATTAATATTCAAGGGTCGCTCGAAAACGTTCAAAAGACAGCACTCGGAAACATTCAAAATTCTTGAGCGAGGTTTAAATATTTGAATTTTGGGTTTAAATTTTCAGCGTAGTCATGATTTTACAAATATAAACTATTGCTGCCACGAGAAAAAAAAAATTTTGAAATCAAAAATCCGAATTTCATTCATTTTTGATATTTTCAAAATTCGTGAGCGACCACTTAAAAATTTTTTATCGAGCTGATTTTTGGAGAGGCTTCTTAAAACATCGTAAACCAACAAATTTTCATGCGAGATCGAAAAAAAAAAAATAGTCGGTTTTTTTGCGCCACCCTAATATATATATATATATATATATATATATATATATATATATATTAGACTGATTCAAAAAAATCGACTATTTTTTTTTTCAAAAATCGTATCGGAAATATTGTTCGAGATGACGAAAAAAAAGCACTGTCAAAATTTGAGCTCTTAATATTAATATTAACAACTGCCTCATCGTAATTTTCCATTTTCCATTTATATAACATGGAAAAAAATTTTTTTAAACTTTGAAATTTTATAACTCATCAGCAGATCAATTTATCAGAAAGACTAATATATAATTTTGTAGGAAATTAAATGCTCTACAAAAAAGATCTCCTATCATTTTTTGATAAATCTATTATTTCATAAATTATTCGTGGTCAAAGTTCAATTTATAGTAAATGTCAATATTTTTCGACTTTTTCAGCGAAACTATTAGACTTATCATAAAATGTTATAGAAACTTTTTTGTAGATCTTTTTATTTTCTATAAATTATCTCTTTTCAAGTTTTCGAAATTCCTAAACACTTTTGAGTTATTTATGTTTTAATGTTAAATATTTTTAAAAAATCGTGTTTTGGTCATTTTAATTGTTCATAAAATCGAAAATATTGATTTTTTTAAACTGAAATTTATTAATTTATGATCATAATATTAAAACAAAATAAACTGCTTATTTAAAAATAGCTGAGTATTATTCATTTTTTTGTCATTGAAAAGTTTTTATTGATCGAATAAGTAATTATAATTATCAAAATTGAAAAAAAAATTAATGATAATAATTTATTTGAAGTTTAAAATTATACTCTACGAAAGAGTAGGATTTTATGTATTATCATTCTCAAGTATTTTATTATATGCAATTTTTCATAAATAAAAAAACTTTTATACTTAAAAAAGAAGTATTAACAATTTTAAAAGACTGTTACACGGAGAGAAACGTTAAGTAAATATTCCTATGCAGCATAATAATGGTTACATAACTTTACAGTTTGTGTCACACTACTCTTATGTGACTGCGTATACAAACTATAGAGTGATGTAACCATTCCTATGCTGCATAGGAATATTTACTTGACATTTCTGTCCGTGTATCATTCTTTCAAAATTGTTAATACTTCTTTTTTAAGTATAAAAGTTTTTTTTTCACCTCAGGGCGGAAAGTGCAACTTTTATCCCGCTGTGCAAAACGAAGCAGCCGCTTTCCGCCTCCATCGAGGAGAAAAATAGTATACACACTTTGGGAAGTAAATACGAAAGCCTTAGATCACATGTTTGTTGACCTCTGCTTCGCCTCGGCCATCAATTACATATGATCTGAGACATTTCTTACTTTACTGCCTTAAGTGTATAATATACTATTTCATGATACCAGCATCGAAACTTGAAGCTTTAGTGTCTCTACAGCCCGTCGAAACAAGCTAATTTCAAACCGATGCTGCAAACAACTGCTAGCGAGTTCGTAATTCAAAAATACCTCCATACAACGGGCAGAAACATGCGTGTTTCTTCTCTTGGGAAGAAACACAATTGTTTCTGCCCGGTGTCAGTTATATTTAATGTTCATTTGCAGCCTTATTACTCTCATTTGTTTACTTGTCACTTCAGTTTACTCAGTTCATTTTTTAAGTGACAGTTCTAATAAACCACATAAAATTACTAAAAAGTGAGTGAAATTTATACTTTTGTCTTATTTTCTATTTAATACACTGTAAAAAAAGATTCCTGACGTCAAACCAGATTCGTTTGGCTCAAGTACTCCGTGCGTTTGGATACAGCCAAGCGCGTCAAGCGATTGAGGCTACCGCCCTCTACGTTTGACAGTATATTTTGCTCCAACTAAGAGTTTCTTGAGGGAAGTTACCGAGTCGTTTGAACTAACTCTATGGTATTTGATATAACTCAATAACTTTTTTCACTAAAAATAAATAGAAATTAGTTCAAGTCATTTATGCTGTTAATACAATAATGATTTTTGTTTTATATGAATAAGTTAATAATTTCACTCAAAGTAAATTGTAAGGTGATTGAAGGTATGAATTTTCAGTTGTCAAAATTTTATTAAAGCAAATGAATTTTAGTGTTGAAAGTAATACTTTTTTAGGTCCGTAGAAACTATCTTTGCAATTGATTCAATAAAAAATCAAATTATTTCAAATTGCTGTATTGGATTGATCTAAAAAAACGGTAATCTGAATCAAATGAATATTGCCTTTAATTATCTCATTAATAATTCATTAAAAAAGTTGATTTTTTTTTTCTTATGTATTTATTTGTTTTTGATATTTTATTTTTATTATTATTACTATTTTTAACTTCCCGCTAAGAAAATTGTAAATTTTCGAAAATTCGGGAAATTATTGGTTTCACCCCGATTAGTGAAAATCGAAATTCCAATAGATGTCGACGTTTTAAGATTCTAGGAAGCTATTCTGACTAAATTCAAGATGATGTCCGAGTGTATGGATGTATGTATGTACGTACGTACGTATGTAAATATCTATAACTTTTGAATGGATGAACCGATTTTGAACGTCAAGGCGTCATTCGACGCGGTTTGTCAATATCTCGAAGCTGAAAAAAATTGAGTTTGATCGATAGGGCTCGTTCGGAGATATTCCAAAAATGAACTTTTTTCAAAAATGTTTTTTTCGGATAACTTTTTACGGGCTTGATGGATTGATTCCAAAATCAACTGGGCTCTGAAGCTCCATAAACCGCGTCGAATGCCATCTCAACCATCTCAATCGCTTTATTAGTTCGAGAGATATCGTTTGAGAAAAAATGGTACAGAACGTTTTTTTTCGAAAACAAAGGCATAAAAAAGTATTTTCGAGCTCGAAAATTTATCCACAACAATTTTTCGAGCTAAAGGAGCTCGAAAACGGCGGGAAGTTTTGAGGCTGGCCCGCAGGGTCAACTGACAGGCCAATTTTTTTTATAAAATATTAAGACAATTACATATATTAATATATTACATCAATTATACTTTACAAATCATCCTAACATACTCACAGTTTTTAGTGAAAAATTAAATAATTTTAATATCGCTATCCGGAGGATTCGAACCCAGCACCTTACGCGCAAAAGTCAGACGCTTTACCGCTACGCTACGGAACCAGTAGGAAAGTTTTAGTTTAGTTGTGCTTCTAGTACTTTGTTTTCATATTGAATGGATATATACAGTCAATTGCTTATAGATTGATCTAAACGAGATAAATATGTGGCTCTTGTTATAAATAAATTTTTTTTTTGAATCGATAATATAAAGACTTCCATTCAAATATAGTTCGATATTTTGTAACGAATACATTTAAATTTTTGTCGAGTATTTTTCAGTTTTAATGTGAGTGCGTGAAATTATTCCTTTAACCTCATCGGATTCTCTCTTCAAGAAACTCGTCGGTTGACACGACACGTTCGGTATTATAGGAAACTACTTTTGTTTCATTGAAATATGTAAAGTTGCCAAACCAAACGTTTCAAGAGTTTCAGTTAAATTTTTGAAAATTGAAAGGTTTGCTTCAACAAGTTTTTACTTTTAAATCAAGTGCATCCAAACTTTAATTAAAATATGTTTTACTATTCAATCAAATGTTAGTTTAATTACGGTCAAACTTAAAAACTTTAACATAAACGCTTAATCAATTTCTCACAATCGACTAGAGATTTTAATTCAATAAAAATGATTTTCTTGAGACAAACTAGTTTTTGTTGGTTCAAACGAATTTGGTTTCACTGAAGAGGAAATTCGTCAAACTCCTAGGGAGTTTGATGTCAGTACCTTATTTTTTACAGTGTAAGTGACTGTAAATGACATGTTTCTCATTCTCTAACAGTTCTCTGCATCATCGGCTGAAAATTAACTTGTTTCTTACTGGCTGCTGACACTGAATCTTGAAGTTCCGATGCAGGTAATGATGAAAAATATAGTGTGACGCAGGATAAATCACGATGTCAGACTGCGGGTGATGTCAGTCCTCGCCTGCGGCTCGGGCAGCCAACCTCATCCTAGTCTGAAATCGTCTCATTCCATCCCTTGTCACACAAGTACTATTACTTATGAAAAATTGCATATAATAAAATACTTGAAAATGATAATACATAAAATCCTACTCTTTCGTAGAGTATAATTTTAAACTTCAAATGAATTATTATCATTAATTTTTTTTTCAATTTTGATAATTATAATTACTTATTCGATCAATAAAAACTTTTCAATGACAAAAAAATGAATAATACTCAGCTATTTTTGACTGAAATAAGCAGTTTATTTTGTTTTAATATTATGATCATAAATTAATAAATTTCAGTTTGAAAAAATCAATATTTTCGATTTTATGAACAATTAAAATGACCAAAACACGATTTTTTTAAAATTATAACGGTGGGCCCTGGCTACTTCGTGTCCAGTAGCCACGAACCACAGTTAATAAAATTTCCCGAATAATATTAATTAGTTAATTTTAAATTATTAAATATAGATATAAACTAAAGATAATTTTAAGGCTGGTTGAAATATAACTTAGTCTAAGTAACGCTGGTAATAAAAAAATTTGATCAAAGAGACTCAATTATCTATTATAAATTTTATTTAACCAAATCTCAACTTTTATTTACACAATAGTTTCCCCTTTTATTAATTTTATTTTATAATTTATTAATTAAGATTTAGCGTTCGGCATGAAATTAATTCCTTATTAAATGCACAAGATTTATTTAGACGCGGGAAATAAAATGTACAATTAATGAAAATTATGCTACGTTGAAGAGAGAGAAAATGGTTGTTACAATTTTGTCTAGACTTATCTAGTTGTACGTGGGCTTACTGGTGATATCGAGATTCCGCGCCTTTTGATCCCCAGACAAAATATCCCCGACAAAATATCCTCGGATAAAATATCCTTGGACAAAATATCCTCAGGACAAAATATCCTCAGGACAAAATATCCCTCCGACTAAATATTTCCAATTGAATCTTTTATCACTATAAATAATCTTTTTCAGAAAAATAATATGAAATAAAGATATGCGATTTTTCACACGTTTTGTGTGTATGCAATGACGATAAAGTATATCAATAATTTAACACATACAACCGTATGAATATTTTAAAAATTAGTATTTTAAACCAATTCATATACTTTTTTATATTTTTCTATAATTATTCTATTCTTTTTGACGACGTTTGTTGGCGTTTTTCGACATCGAAAATGATATGAAATAGCAAATATTGAATTCCTCCACCGTCCATCGCAAGGTATTGAAGAAAATAACAGTATATAATTATATAAGAAAATTTTTATTAAAGTTAATCGTAATGAAAGTCAAAAAAAGTTAAATGATAAATTGTAATTACGTATAATAACGAATAAATTATTAATAATAGCAATTTACTTTTATTTATAACTAATTGATTTTTTCCGATTACTGTTTATAATTAATCCACAATTTATACAACGAAATATATTCAATAACAAAGATATCATCAATTGGAGTGGATCAAAATGGCATAGTCTATGTGGATAAATTATACTAGATGGCACGAAAGTTACTAAAATAAAATATTTTAGTATTGTGACAATAGATGGCAGAACAATATAAAGCAAGTTTTCAGAGCGAAAATTCAAAATATATTTAAAATCGGAAAAAATTGTATTTCCATAAATTGACAGAATATAAAATAATATAACAAAAAATATATAAATAAAATATAAAATAAAATAACAAAAAATTAATAATAATCTTTAATATAATATAAATATATTTTATCATAAGGATATTTTGCCTTGAGGATATTTTGTCCTGAGGATATTTTGTCCAAGGATATTTTGTCTGAGGATATTATGTCCGAGGATATTTTGTCCGGGGATCAAAACGCGCGTTACCTATATCGATCTCCGATTCGTTGCAGGCTTCTTGGACTCGATGTCGATCCTCTTCGGTAAATCCTTAAGAGCTCCTTGGACTCGATGTCGATCCTCTTCAGTAAAATTCTGACGGGCAGATGTTGTATATCAAACCACCACACTCACTCAGTAATCAAATTTGGTTTTTCTTTAACCAGACGAAGGAGTCTCACAAATCTCCTTAATTAATTAATTTGAATCAAAACCAGTATCACTTATAAAATTAATAATTCAGTTTTAATATAAATATAAGTTTCAATAGACAAAATTATTCAGGTAACAGCTTAAACGAAATAGAACTGATTACTGGGCTGAATGACTAGATATAATAAACTTATCGTTAGGCCGACTCATATAAATTGTAATGAGTCCTGGTGCTAGAGTAGGGACCTCGCTAAGCGTCATCAGTCCACTCTAGGTAATGGCCAGGGCCTAAGTCCTCGAGCAAGTGTTTGCTGGCCCTTTTATATGTTAATTTTGGAGGCGTGGAACTACCCCACTGTCGTCTAAATTCAAGTAGAATTTGATCTAGGGGTCCTCTGCCATGGCCCCGAGTGACTGAGGAGTGTTAATTAACATATAATTGTTCTAATAGATGTCCGTAGAATCTGTTAGATTTTTCGCTCGATTTTCAAGTCGTAAAATCAGAAACGCACGTTCACAAAATATTTTACATTAAAACATAAATAACTCAAAAGTGTTTAGGAATTTCGAAAACTTGAAAAGAGATAATTTATAGAAAATAAAAAGATCTACGAAAAAGTTTCTATAACATTTTATGATAAGTCTAATAGTTTCGCTGAAAAAGTCGAAAAATATTGACATTTACTATAAATTGAACTTTGACCACGAATAATTTTTGAAATAATAAATTTATCAAAAAATGATAAGAGATCTGTTTTGTAGAGCATTTAATTTCCTACAAAATTATATATTGGTCTTTTCGATAAATTGATCTGCTGATGAGTTATAAAATTTCAAAGTTTAAAAAAATTTTTTTCCATGTTATATAAATGGAAAATGGAAAATTACGATGAGGCAGTTTTTAATATTAATATTAAGAGCTCAAATTTTGACAGTGATTTTTTTTCGTCATCTCGAACAATATTTTCGATACGATTTTTGAAAAAAAAAATAGTCAATTTTTTTGAATCAGTCTAATGCATATATATACATATATATGCAAATGATATCTACTTTATCTGTATTATTTGTGGTTCAACTATATATGTTTATAAATCAGTTCATCTTTATCTACACTATAGTGCAGAAATCGAGGTTATTTTTCATGACATTTTTTCGAGAATTGTAAGTAAAAAATAGAAAAAAAAAACTGTGCTTTCTTCATTACAAATCTACATAAATTATGGAATATAATAATTCGGTAATGTAAGTATAATTATCACTATTCAATTCTTATTAAACTAAATTCTGTGGGTATATCGTTCGTTTTAAAATTATTTATCTATTCATTTGTTAGATCATGAAGCAATTGATCCCTGTGATCACATATCAAGAAAATAATACATAATACAGTTATTAAGTATATCTTAACAATATATGAACATGTACATATGATATTAGGAGTACAAATAAGTTTCCGCCGTTTTATTGTAGATGGCGCGGCACGGAGTTTCGGTTCGCTTTCGCAGATGATAACCGGCTTAAAAACTAGTTTGGACATTCAGGAACAACATAACCTATTAATATCATTGATTTTATATTGGTAAAATATAATTTTTATAAGTTGAAAATGTCAAAATTTGAGCCAAGTAAGCGTCATTTGCGGGAAATATTAGTTTACTTCTTTAATTTAAAGAAATCTGCTGCTGAGGCGCATCAATTGCTCGTAGAAGCATATGGTGAGGGTGCTTTGAGTGAGAGAACGTGTCGAGAGTGGTTTCAAAAGTTTAAAAACGGTGATTTCGACGTAGAAGACAAAGATCGCAGTGGAAGGCCAAAAATTTACGAGGATGCAGAATTGGAGGAATTATTGGAGGAAGATTCATCTCAAACACAAAAAGAACTTGCTCTAACATTAGAAGTCACTCAGCAAGCAGTCTCACATCGTTTAAAATCATTAAGAATGATTCATAAACAAGGAAATTGGGTTCCGTACGAATTAAAGCCGAGAGATATTGAACGCCGATTATGCTTAAGTGAAATGCTGCTAGCTAGACATAAAAAAAAGGGTTTTTTACATCGTATCATAACTGGTGATGAGAAGTGGATACATTATGACAATCCAAAAAGAAGAAAATCATGGGGATTACCTGGGCACGCGTCAACATCCACAGCAAAACCGAATATTCACGGAAAAAAACTTATGCTGTGTCTTGGTGGGATCAGCTAGGTGTAGTGTATTATGAGTTGCTTAATCCGAGCGAAACAATTACTGGAGCCCTCTATCGAACACAATTGATGAGATTGAGCCGAGCTCTGAAGGAAAAACGCCCTCAATACTATTCTAGACACGAAAAAATTATTTTTCTGCATGACAATGCTCGTCCACATGTTGCGGCTCCCGTGAAAAAGTACTTGGAAACACTTGATTGGGAAGTGTTACCCCACCCGCCGTATTCACCAGACATTGCACCGTCCGATTATCACCTGTTCCGGTCCATGGCACATGCTCTGACGGCGCAGCGGTTCACATCTTATGAGGATACCAAAAATTGGGTTGATTCGTGGATAGCCTCAAAAGACAAGGAGTTCTTCAGACGAGGGATTCGAATGCTGCCTGAGAGATGGGAAAAAGTGGTTGCAAGTGATGGGCAATATTTTAAATAAATTTATATTACCGTTCTTCTATAATAAATATTTAATTTGTGTTAAAAAACGGCGGAAACTTATTTGTAACCCTAATAAGCTCAAGGTTTTTTCAGGGGATTGGTAGAAAATGTTGATAGATTAATAAATAAATAGGTAAATAAACAACAGTTATAATTTATATTCATCTATTATAAATAAGTTTAAATACGAAAGAGGTTAAAAAGGCATATAACACTGGCATAGAGACACGGTTGACTCACGCAACCACTTTCATATATATATATATACTTAAAATATATAAAATATTTTTAAAGTTTACAGATTATTTTGTTCATAATGAAATATAACTGACGGAATTTAATTATAATAAAAAAAATATATGTATTAACCGGAAAGAAATCCACATTTTCTAATTTTCTTGATAATGTCCAAACTGCCAAGACTATCAAATTATTAGAAGCGTCAAAACATAAAATTAAAGGCGAATATTAAAGCTTACCAAACAAGCTTTAAGATACTTTCTACTAAAATTTTCTATCAATGTTAGTTATGATGTTGTATGAACTTCAACGGTGAATACAAACTGATTCTTATGAATCATAAAAATTTCATGCAGCCATAACTTGAAAACTAATTGGATCGATTCAGCCCATCTTCAAATCTGATCACGATAATAACCTATAGCGTGAAAAATTTCATTAAGATCCGATAAGAACTGTGGATGTTATCGTAATGACCAGTATTAATCATAGAGCGTACAGGTACGTTTGAAACATCATTAGTGATAGAAGAAATACTTTTAAAATATAAAAAAAAAAGGCCATTCGGCAGCCGAAATGGAAGGTAGATTTTTCAATTAAATGATATAAAAAAATAGTTTTATACATACATATCTTGTTAGTGTATAGTCATGATATGAAATTAGGCTCGTTTTCTAGGAGTGAGGGTAAAAAAAGACAACGATTATTATTGATAGAGAACTTCAGATAGTTGATTTGACATGACATTATACAGGTAATGTACCAAACTAACCTTCACATAAATAAAGTATTGAAAATTTAATTAGTATGAGATCATAATTGTAATCGCTGTTACCATGACAAGCCCAGTTAAAATAACAGTAATACTTTTATTTAAAATATAAAATAGCTGTGAAATTAACAGGTTATTTTGTTTACAATAAAATACACGTGACAAAATTGTATTATAATGGGAAATTCATAAGTTATGTGGAATGAAAACCATATTTTCAACATTTTTGATTTCATAAAAAAGTTCAAGGGTATCAAATTATTGGAAGAAATAGTCAAAACATAAAGCTTAAGGTCATTAATGCGAGATTATTAGTCAAGCTTTTAGATACTTTTTACGGAATTTGTGTATAAATATTAGTTTTGAAGTTATATAAGCTTTAGCGTTGATTAAAAACTGATTTTCACGAAAAATCATGAAAATTTCAAACAGTCATAATTTCAAAACTATTCGAGGGATTCAGCCCATCTTCGAACCTGATCAAGGTAATCGCTTATAGAATAAGTGTAAAAAATTTCATCAAGATCCGATAATAACTGTGGGTGCTATCGTAATGACAAGACAAGTGATAATCATGGGGAGTAGAGGTACGTTTGATACACCATAAGTAATAAAAGAAATACTTTTAATATATAAAATAGCAGTGAAATTTACAGGTTATTTTGTGCACAATGAAATACAACTGACGAAACTGGATTAAAATAAGACAAGCATAAGTTATGTGGAATGAAAACCATATTTTCAACATTTTTTGATTCCATTAAAATTTTCAAGACTATGAAATTATTGGAAGAAATAGTCAAAATATAAAGTTTGAGGTCATAAATTAAAGCTTATTAGTCACGCTTTAAAATACTTTTTGCAGAAATTATCTATGAGTTGTAGTTTTAAAGTTATATGGACTTGAAAGTGATTAAATATTGATTTTTTTGAAAAATCGTTGAAATTTCAGACAGCCATAACTTCTAAACTAATCGACCAAATCAGCCCATCTTCGAACTTAACCGTGGTAATCACACATAGAATAAGTGTAGGAAATTTCATTAATATCGGATAAGAATTGTAGACGCAATCGTGTCCTCAAAAGTCGGTTCTATGACATAAATATATATATATAGATATATATATATATATATATATATATATATATATATATATATATATATATACATACATATATAAATTTTTCAACGAGTGGTATTTTTGAACTCTACTCAACTAATTATGATAGTTTATGACGAAATCCCTTGTAAAATCGACCATGAGGACAAATACAATAGTTAGATTTCTAAAAAAATCTACCTAATAGCTGTGAAATTAACAGGTCATTTTCTTTATAATGAAATACAAGTAATGAAGTAGGATGATAACGGGAAATGCTTAAGTTATGTGGAATGAAAACCATATTTCCAACATTTTTTGATTTCATTAAAAATTTCAAGGCTATCAAATTATTGAAAGAAATAGTCAAAATATAAAAGTTAAGGTCATAAATTAAAGATTATTAGACAAGCTTCCAGATACTTTTTACAGAAATTGTCTATAAATATTATTTTTGAAGTTATATAAGCTTTAGCAGTGATAAGAAACTGATTTATACGAAAAATCATGAAAATTTCAAACAGCCATAATTTCACAACTATTCGAACGATTCAGCTTACGTTTGTACTTGATCAAGGCATTCGCCTATAGAAAATAAGTGTAAAAAATTTCATTAGGATCAGATAAGAACTGTGGGCGCTATCGTAATGACAAGACCAGTGATAATCATAGGGATTAAAGGTACATTTGGTACATCATAAATAATAAAAGAAATACTTTTAAAATATAAAATAGCAGTGAAATTCATAGGTTATTTTGTGCACAGTAAAATACAATTGACAAAATTGAATTATAATGAGACATGCCAAAGTTATGTGAAAAGAAAACCATATTTCCATCATTTTTTGATCCCATTAAAATTTTCAAGGCTGTCAAATTATTGGAAGAAATGATCAAAATAAAAAGTTTAAGGTCGTAAATTAAAGCTTATTAGTCACGCTTAAAAATACTTTTTGCAGAAATTATCTATAAATTGTAGTTTTAAAGTTATATGGATTTGAACGTGATTAAATACGGATTTTTTCGAAAAATCGTGGAAATTTCAAACAGCCATAACTTTTAAACTAATTGACCGATTTAGCCCATCTTCGAACTTAAACGTGACAATCGCCCATAGAATAAGTGTGAAAAATTTCATCAAGATCTAATAAGAATTGTAGCCGCAATCGTGTCCTCAAAATTTGGTTATATTCCATATATATATATATATATATATATATATATATATTATATATATATATATATATATATATATATATATATATATATATATTTATGTAATAGAACCGACTTTTGAGGACACGATTGCGTCTACAATTCTTATCCGATCTTAATGAAATTTCCTACACTTATTTTATATGTGATTACCACGGTCAAGTTCGAAGATGGGCTGATTCGGTCGATTAGTTTAGAAGTCATGGCTGTCTGAAATTTCAACGATTTTTCGAAAAAATCAATTTTTAATCACTTTCAAGTCCATATAACTTTAAAACTACAACTCATAGATAATTTCTGCAAAAAGTATTTTAAAGCTTGACTAATAAGCTTCAATTTATGACCTCAAACTTTATATTTTGACCATTTCTTCCAATAATTTCATAGCCTTGAAAATTTTAATGGAATCAAAAAATGTTGAATATATGGTTTTCAGTCCACAGAACTTAGGCTTGTTCCATTATAATCCAGTTTTGACAGTTGTATTTTATTGTGCACAAATTAACCTGTAAATTTCACTGCTATTTTATATTTTAGAAGTATTTCTTTTATTACTTATAATGTATCAAATGTACCTCTACTCCCAATGATTATCACTTGTCTTGTCATTACGATAGCACCCACAGTTCTTATCGGATATTGATGAAATTTTTTACACTTATTCTATAGGCGATTACCTTGAGCAGGTTCGAAGATGGGCTGAATCCCTCGAATAGTTTTGAAATTATGGCTGTTTGAAATTTTCATGATTTTTCGTAAAAATCAGTTTTTAATCATCGCTAAAGCTCATATAACTTCAAAACTAATATTTATACACAAATTCCGTAAAAAGTATCTAAAAGCTTGACTAATAATCTCGCATTAATGACCTTAAGCTTTATGTTTTGACTATTTTTTCCAATAATTTGATACCCTTGAACTTTTTAATGAAATCAAAAATGTTGAAAATATGATTTTCTTTCCACATAACTTATGAATTTCCCATTATAATACAATTTTGTTACGTGTATTTTATTGTAAACAAAATAACCTGTTAATTTCACAGCTGTTTCATATTTTGAAAGTATTATTGTTATTTTAACTGGGCTTATCATGGTAACAGCGATTACAATTATGATCTTATACTAATTAAATTTTCAATACTGTATTTATGTGAAGGTTAGTTTGGTACATTACCTATATAACGTTATGTCAAATCAACTATCTGAAGTTCTCTATCAATAATAATCGTTGTCTTTTTTTACCCTCACTCCTAGAAAACGAGTCCAATTTTATATCATAACTATACTTATGAGTATACACTAACAAGATATGTGTGTATAAATCTATTTTTTTATATCAATTAATCGAAAAATCTACCTTCCATTTCAGCTACCGAATGGCCTTTTTTTTTTTATTTGAAAACAGCGCCATCTGTAACCAATTATTTTGAGCCAGCCGTGAGGCAATAGCGAGTCAAGATTTAATTATTGTACAGCGCCATCTGTAAATTATAAATATTGTTCACTCACGAGATATTGGTGAGCTTAAAATATTCTTGAAAAAAAAATTAGCTAACGGTGAGGTCGTTATTAGCTAAATCTGCTAGCTAGTAACGCTGAGCTAGTCCTTGGCTCTAAACTCATCTTTATTAGCCAGAATTGTACTCAGGTACATATTAGGGTGGTCTTTATTTTTGACATTTCCAAATTTTTATATTCCCATAGGCTTATGTGGTTCGAAATAAATAAATAAAAATAACCTTCAAGTTTCAGGTCCCTATCTCAATCTTAGCTCATGCCGCTCAGCGATGTAAGTTTTTCATTTAAATGACATGGGGTTTTTTGCATTGAACGATTAACTTTTTTATTCCGGCCAAAGTAATTATTCAAAAAATTCGAAACTCTGTAGACTTTATCCTTGTAATAGTAACTATTCCTCAGGATTTCGACAGATTTTTAGCTACTATAATTTTGGAGGTACAGCAAGATGGGAATAAAAACTTTTTTTTTATATTTATCTAAATTTTTTTTTCACAGGGATTATCACATATTGTCGTCTGAGTTTTTCTTAGAAATAAAGTCTTTCAGTACAAACTACAGACCGCACATTGATGCATTGCTGTCTCATCTAGCAAAGTGTGCTTCAATTTATTAATAATATTCATTTGTTTAGGAGAAAAACGTGGTCAAAGTTCTTGTATTAGTTATTGTATTAGTGCAACAAAGATAATACCGTTCGCCCACTTTGGTGCGAAAGTGAAAAAAGTAAGAACTCCTAATAAGAATGCAAAGTGACTTGATGGGATTTATAAAAAACTTTCAGATAAAAATTAAAAAAAATTTTTTTTTTATCTTTCTGTACCTCCAGAATTATATTAAATAAAAGTCAGTTTAAATTCTGAGGAATAGCTACTATTATAAGGATAAAGTCTACAGAGTTTCAAATTTTTTGAACAATTACTTTGGCCAGAATAAAAAATTATTCGTTCAGTGCCAAAAGACCCATGTTATTTAAATGGGAAATTTACATCGCTGTGTGACACGGGTTAAAATTGAGATAGAGACCTGAAATTTGAAGGAAATTTTTCTTTATCTATTTTGAAACCCCAAAGCCTATGGAAGCATGAGAATTTGAAAATGTCCAGAATAAGGACTGACTGACTGACTCATCACGAGAACTCCGACACTATAGGTCCTATTGACTTGGAATTTCTGCGTGCATATTCCTTTTTCAACGTAGACGCTCACTAAGAACGGATTTTATGAAACTCCTACTAGAAGTTTACATTTTAGCAATTTACTAATTCCTCTCTTCTTATTGACTAACTACCAAACGCGCTTCTCTGATGGACTCCTACCAGATGACGAAGCAACTGTTGCCATAGCAACCGTTACCATAGTAACCGTTGTCATAGCTAAATAAGAATTACTGACGAACTGAGAAAATCGATGGTGTAAATTTTTTTGTAACAATCGACGGTTGCGTAAGAAATGAGAATTTTTACGTTTATTGGCCGAGAGAATTACAGCCTTGAAATTTGGAATGAAAATCACCTACGATAAAAGGAAATAAATGGTGTAAATTTATTTTCAAAAATCGACTCTGGTGAGGCTTTGCGGGGGTGTAAGAAATAAAAATTTTCACGTTTTTTGGCCAAGAGATATACAGGCTAGAAATTTGAAATTAATATTACCAACGATACGAAAAAATCGATGGCTCAATTTTTTTTTTTTAAATCAATTGTTATAAGAGTTCGCGGGGGCGTATAAAAAAATAAAAATTTTTACGTTATTAGGAAAAAAGACCTACAGACTCGAAATTCGAAATGAAAATAGCCTATGATATGAGGAAATAAATAGTATAAATTTTCCATTAAAAATCGATTCTGTTGGGGCTTTGCGGGGGCATAAGAAATGCAAATTTTTACGTTTTTGATAAAAAGGCCCACATGCTTGAAATTCGAAATGAAAATTCCCTACGATACGAGAAAATAACTAGTGTCAACTTTTTTTAAATAATCAACTCGGGCCGGGTTGTGCGGGGGCGTAAGAAATGAAAACTTTGTACGTTTATCGGCCAAAAGACCTACAAACTTGGAATTGTAAATGAATATGACCTCAGATACCAGAAAATAGAAAGTTTAAATTTTTTTATTTTAAATTGACACTGATGAACTGCATGGGGCGTTAGACATGAAAATTTTCACGTCTTCGATCAAAAGACTTACAGTCTTGAAATTGGAAATGAACATCAGTTAAGATACAAGAAAATTAACAACGATCCATTTAAACATTTTTTCTTGATAATTTACTCCCAAATCAGTAGTTTTTTTTTCTTTTTTAACTTCCCGCTAAGAAAATTGAAAATTTTCAAAAATTCGGGAAGTTATTGGTTTCGGTCCGAATTTCGAAAACCGAATTTCTATCAGATCTTGACGTTTTGAGGTTCTAGGAAGCTATTCCGACTAATTTCACGATGATGTCCGAGTGTATGTATGTGTGTATGTACGTACGTATGTGTGAATGTACGTACGTATGTACTTCTGTACGTACGTATGTAAATATCTGTAACTTTTGAACGGATGAACCGATTTTGATCGTTAAGGTGTCATTCGACGCTGCTTGTTAATATCTAGAAGCTGTGGAAATTTGAGCTTAATCCGTAGAAACTCTCCTTGCAATTGATTTAATAAAAAATCAAATTATTTCAAATTGCTGTATTGGATTGATAAAAAAAAAACAGTAATCTGAATCAAATGAGTATTGCTTTTAATTATCTCATTAATAATTCATTGAAAGAAATTTATTTTTTTTTCTTATGTTTTTATTATTTTTGATATATTATTTTTATTATTATCATTATTTTTTTTTTATTAAGTATTAAGACAATTACATATATTATTATATTGCATCAATTATACTTTACAAATCATCCTAACATACTCACAGTTCTTGGTGAAAAATTAAATAATTTTAATATCGCCATCCGGAGGATTCGAACCCAGCACCTTACGTGCGAGAGTCAGACGCTTTAGCGCTACGCTACGGAACCAGTAGGAAAGTTTTGGTTTAGTTGTGCTTCTAGTACTTCGTTTTCATATTGAATGAATATATGCAGTCAATTGCTTATAGATTGATCTAAACGAAATAAATATGTGACTCTTTTTATAAATACATTTTTTTATCGAATTGATAATATAAACCTTTCATTCAAATATAGTTCGATATTTTGTAATGAACACATTTATATTCTTGTCGAGTATTTTTCAGTTTTAATGTGAGTGCGTGAAATTATTCCTTTAACCTCATCGGATTCTCTCTCCAAGAAACTAGTCGATTGACACGGCATGTTCGGTATTATAGGAAACTACTTTTGTTTCATATAAGTATGTAAAGTTGTCAAACCAAACGTTTTAAGAGTTTCAGTTAAATTTCTAATAATTGAAAAGTTTGCTTTAACAAGTTTTTATTTTTAAATCAAGTACATCCAAACTTTAATTAAAATATGTTTTACTATTCAATCAAATGTTAGTTTAAATACGGTCAAACTTAAAAACTTTAACATTAACGCTTAAGCAATTTCTCATAATCGAGTAGAGATTTTAATTCAATAAAAATGATTTTCTTGAGACAAACTAGCTTTTGTTGGTTAAAACGAATTTGGTTTCACTAAAGAGAAAATTCGTCAAATTCCTAGGGAGTTTGATGTCAGTACCTTATTTTTTACAGTATATGTTTCAGATTTTTTTTGTATTTATTTATTTTATTATTATTATTTCTTTTTTTTAGTTAAATGCTCAGGGGGTTATCCCCGGTAGTCCGACTCTACCGAGGGCCTCACCTGAGCGCCAAATCGTTACTGCTGCAATGCCTCATTAACAAGATGATCAGCATGTGCAGCAGGCCAAGTTTCGTTGCCTTAGTAGACGGAAGGATCTGAGAATGACAGCCTTTTGCATCCGCGAAGCCAGAAACTCAACCTGCGATAAACAAGTTGGTATTCTAGCCAGTGCAGACAAAAAAGTCTGCTTCATCCCTCCTATGACGCCGACAATGAGAACGACAAGCTCGACATGGTAGCCTGGGTGAAGTTTGCCAATTTCGAACAGAAGATCCCGATAATTATTGTGTTTGTGCTCTTCTTTAACCGTGATGTTATATTCAGCAGTTGCTGAAAACTCAATGACATAAATGTCTCGAGTGGTTTTATTGAACAGCACAATATCAGGTTTATTGTGATCTATTTTCTGCGTTGTTGCGAATGGCACGTTCCAATAAATACGGCAACGGTCATTCTCAACAACTTGCGGAATATCTCCTGGCAGATAAGACAGCACTGGTATTTTATCGATACCGTGCTTATGTCTAAGGTGGTAATAAAGTACTTCCAGAGCAGCATTGTCACGCTGAATGTATGCATTTCTTGCCAACACAGGACATGCTGACAAGAGATGTATAAGCGTCTCAGGATGTTGCTCACACACCCTACATAGTGTCTCGGGTTGCTGCATCTGGAACACTTTAGCACGGTATTCGACAATGTTGATCACACCATCTTGGCAGGCAAAAATATACCCTTCGGTCTCGGTCAGGCCAGCTGACTTGAAAGAAGGAAAACGTCAGCTGGGTGGACAAGCCGTGATCACGCACGTGTTTAAAGAACACGCTGTGCATGGACTTGTCCATGTGTGTACTGAGCAGTTTTTGCTACTCAGCGTTCCTGATGACCCTCTTAAATTCCTCTTTAGGGGGATCAATAGGAGGGTTTACTCTTCCAAGATCGAGGGATTTTGCCGCGTACATTGCTGCCTTATATAAGAATGCTCCCTTATGCCCATTCTCATGACGATGAACAATTTGCATAAGAAAGTCATCTTCATCTGCAGTGAAATTGACAACTTCGTATGTTAAACCCAGAACCAAACGATCGTGTAGACACTCCAAGCTCTGTAGACCTCTCCCTCCGATATGCCGGGAAAGGTATAATCTGGTGACTGAATACTTAGGGTGCATGCTCCGATTGATGTTCATGACTTTGCGTGTCTTGATATCGAGGTCTGAGCTCTTTTCGGGCCCATTTAAGGACACCGAAAGAGTAGAGTAGTACTGGGACAGCAAGCATGTTTGTTGCGGAGGCTTTGTTCTTTCCGGAAAGCTCTGATGACCAGATTTTCCGGAGTCTCCGCACATACTCACTGCAGAGTTTACTTCGAGCTTTAATAACTTTTGAACAGATGGGATTATTAAAAAATGATAAGAGACCTTTTTTGTCGAGTGTTCAATTTCCCACAAAAATATATATTAGTTTATCTGATTGATTGATTGATTTGTTAAAGAGTTAAAAATACTTAAAGCTAAAAAACCTGGTTAATTACCAGCAGCCGTTTAATTTTTTATCAAGATAGCGTAGTCAATTCGAAGTGAGTTTTTATTAAAATTTTTAAATGTATATGTTATGGCACTACTGGATTCATATCAGAATATGACTTTCTGTAGAGGAAACGATAGTCATACGACATTGCCGATGGCAGGCCAATGAACGGCTACTTATGACTGGCCGGTTATTGGTTCGCAACGTTGGGTCACTGTTGGTAAATCAGTGGTCCATGATTAATTCTTGTTAAATAAAAAAATCTACTAATCACTTATTAATTATTCAAATAACTTATTATAATAGTTTTCTTTAATTGATAATTAATAATTATTTTTGAATTAAACTAAATCTCAATTAATAAATATTTTAATTTTCCGAATAAAGTTATTCGCAACTAATAATTAAAATATTTTTTAGTTCGTTATTATTTGCAATCAACAACCGCGATTGTATAACTTAACTTATGAAAATTAATTTAATTAAAAAATAAGTCATAAACTTTCAAAATAAATGCCATTTTTAATAATGGTGGTGAAGCAAGATTATTCAACTGGGTTCTTCATAAATAATCAATTAAATTAAATAAATTTTATTTTAAAAAATTATGGAATTGTTATAAAAATAGTATGAAAGTATCATTTTTTTTCTAAATTGGGTGGCCGTATATAAACGAAATCGAAACAATTGAGAAATATTACGGTAGATATTATAACGTAAACCGACTTTTTAATTACGCGACGGAGACGCGAAATAAAACCCGGAGTCGTATGTGGTCACCCAAGTGTATTAAAAATTATAAATAATAATAATAAATGTAACTCAAAATAATAAATAATTATAAACAGAATACAGTTGTGCCTGAACCAGCTCCTCAGGCTGGGTTAGTGCACGAGGGCGCCAGTCCGTTTTCACAAAACGAACGAAAATAATAACAATTCAGGGGAGAAATCACGGGACAAAATTTTGAGCGAGAATATATGTACCAAGCGGAAAGACAACCAAATAAATATAATGAATAAAATAATAAGGAATAATATTACTAGAATATATCCAGGAAATAAATAAACAAATACTGGCTATCACTGAATTTCTTTTACTAAATTATTCAATTCAAACATATTTATAAACGCAACAAATATTACAATACCAAGAATAATTTAATATTATCAATTCTCTATGATAAATTTTATTAAATAGAAATATGCTCAATTTAACCATATAATAATAATAAAAATCAATTTAAATTATATTACTAATTATCCAAATTACAAATTAAATTTTTACTCTTTAAACTCAATATTAAATTTATACAAATAAAATGTAAAATACTAGTACAAGACAAGGAGCCACATGCTATCCTTGTCTAATCCTTTAAGGAATTTATTCGACGCGTCTACGTGCATGTGCACTAAATCCTGGGACACGCCGAATATTCAACTTATTATTACAACAATAACTCAGGTTCAATTATTGATCAATTATTTATCGCGATCAACTCTACCGAAGGTCCAGCGATAGCCGAGGCAACAAATGATAATACAATTGACTTACCGGCGTTGACAATAATTTACTTCTGGAAGTCTTCAGTTATAAACAATAGTATATACGTATAACAAAATATTAATTATCATCAAATCGACTTTATGTAATATTTGATTAATTTATACCGGCAACTGGGCTAGAACAATTTTACTTAAAATAAATCACG
>OZ024712.1:9339990-9375671 GCA_964016945.1 Microplitis deprimator | reverse complement strand
GGTGACCACCTGGGATATCTTCCTTGTAGAATTAAAAGTAAAAAGGTACGTAAAATATAAAAAAATAATATTATTATCATGTCCTTACTGCTAAGAATGTATGAAAAAATAATTCTCGATAAATAAAAACCAAAACTAATAATAATATTGATATTTTCTTGGTGGTCAATGTTGGTGTAATTGAGGGGTGTTTACTTCCGAAACTTGATTTTTCAAAAAAACCTCAAAAGACTTATTGTTCAATTTTTTTTTCTCTTTCGATCTCCGTTGGCTTTGTTAAAATTCATTGGATAGTTTTTTTATGAAAGGTTTGTGAATTCCAACCCTTCTAACTTTTGTTCTCTTAATTACTTTATTATGAAACTAAAAGCTCTTTATTATAATTTTTCACCTCGAAACTGATGCCATTGTTCTTCCTTTATGTTTTTTCGTTTCGAAACTGATGCCATTGTTCCCCCTTTATGTTTTTTCGCCGCTAAAATAAACGTGTTCCTTCGATTTGGATGGAGAAAAACATATCTCAATCCCATCGCAATCGAAGAGGGACACTTGGGATATTTTCCTTGTAGTAGTACATACCTACACTATTCGTTGTACTAATCAATCCTAGTCAGTTTATTTATTGTCAAATTTGGTCAGTTTCATTTATTGTCAAGTCCAGTCAGCCTATTCATTGCCAAGTCTAGTTAGTTAATTAATAGCAAATTAATATCTGTGCTAATCAAATCAGTGTCACAATGTGGAGTTGTCACCTGGTACCAACAGTCTCATTACTGGGTCGATCGAGCATTTCGCTGTCCACGTCCAGGATGTCTTGCGTTTTATTTGAAACCATCGATGTAAGTCTGTATATAATTGAATTATAAGTTAGACAAACGCGGGGTTATCTATTATTAGAATTTTCTTCTCTTTACTTTCTTTTAATTTGTTGCATTGTAAATCTTGGAATTTCCCTTGTTATTTGTCAATAAGAAATGATTGAGATCAATTATTTAAACAATATCAAGAGACGCGGTCGAGTCTCGCGCCATGTATGCATCGAACAATGTGTGAGCGCGAGAATTTTGACTGTGTATCTATACCCGAACCAACTATCAATTTGTTGACATATAAATTTAATTATGAAACTAAAAAAAATCTGTTGAATTTCGATCTAAAATGACATTAGATACATCATAAAAAATAAAGGACTTGCTTTCGATTGGAACTTGAATCGAATTATTCCGTCCAGTATTTAAAAAGTTATACCCCATAGCAACGTCTCATGCGCCAAATATAAGTTTTTTTCATATTTTATAATTTTATTATCGACATTTGTGTTATATATATTGTAGAAAGAGATAGAAATAGTCGTAAACGTATATTAAAGAGAGGAAGAAAACGCGGCAAATAAATGAATTTTAAAAATAAAAAGCATTTTTTTACCATTAAAATAACCATATAAAAATAAAAATCTGTCTTTTAATTTTTATTTAGATATGGTTATTTTAATGAATATATTTATAAAAGTTAATAAATCTTGAACGGGTAATTTTCTCAAAATATCAATATAGCTTTTCAATAAAAATTTTACGAGATGCTACATTTTCTTGCTGTCAGTTGAACTTAATTTAATTTTCTCATGAGGTAAGAAAAAAAAAATACACAAATCTATTCTTTTCTCCTTCTTAGATTGACGTAGATCTAATCCACTTTTTTCACTGGCTCTAACAAATTTTAGTCCATGAAGATAATTTTTGTACTAATATATATCATTTGAAGTAGATTCTGGGGTAGTTTTAATAATCTAGATCTTGATTATGCTTATTTTATAATTATTGACAAGATGTTAAGAATTCATTTTTAATTTGATGTATACTGAAAAATTCGCTCTGAAACACTTTATTCATCCTGTGGATAGAGTAATTTTTTTCAAAATCGCAGCTTTGAGTGAGCGAATTTAGATCAAAAATTCACAATAAGGTTACCAGAGATTTATCACGGGATATGGGCATAGAATATCATAATTTTTTTTTACGAAGTTTTTATACTTTATGAATTGGAGACTTATCTTTGATTTTTTTTAAACAAAAACAAGTGAAATCAGCCCAAAAACAGTTTTCATCGGTAAAAAAGTGTGCCAAGTATGCATCTATCATAGTGAAAATATTAAAATCAAAATAATCACCAAGTACCTGAGCGGCACATAATAAAGAATTAATTTTTTTTTCCGCCGATCAGTTATAATTTTTATATCATATAAAAAAAAAAAGTTAAATTTAAAAATTATACGTATAAACTTGGCGAGTCACTACTTTATTCATTTAGGACTTATTTAAGTTGATACTGACTCGCCAAAGGGCATAGCCGGATTAATATGGGAATTCTGCCCCCATGGCTTTTTTGAGTCATACTCAGGGGGTCGATTTGGTGTCGAATGAAAATAGTTCACCTCAATTTTTAGCTCTTTAACTTAAACGGTATTCGAGAATTTAAAAAAAAACCTGTTTTTTCGAAATTATTTTTATTGTTACGTCCGAGTAAATTTTTAGTTTTAATATTATTATCATTTTATTTTACTTTTATTGTAGTTTTTAAAATTTGTCTCAACACATAATTCATATTCGAATATTATATTAAGTGAAAAGGAATTTTAATCCTCACCATGGTCAGAGTGGCAGTTGACGCACTTCCTTATCACAACTGCACTCTAAAATAAGACTTAAAGTAAATAGTACCATTGTAATGCATTTCTGATATGTTTTCTAAATTGAAAAATACTTAAAAGTAAATTATGGTGTCTAGACAAATGAATATTTAAATAAATAAAAAGTAAAAGGTTTTAGTTAGATAATAAAATTTAACAATTTTAAATATTGTTAAGAGTAAAATACTGAAGCGAAAATACAATAGAATAAAATAGTAACATTCAAATTAAAAATAATAAAATATTAAAATATGATAATTTAAATTAAATAAAATAAAACATTAAAATATTAGAATTTAAATAAAATATTTAAAATTTAAAAGAAATTATTAACATTCAAATAAAATAAAATAAAATATTAAAATATGAGAATTTAATTTAAATAAAATAAAACATTAAAATATCAGAATTTAAAGACAAATAAAATATTAAAATATTAGAATAAAACTTAAACAAAATATAAATAGAAAATTTCATTTAACAATAATTTAAGGAAAAATAAATCGAATTATTTATTAAGATTTATGAAAATAGTAATATCAATTACTTTTATTATTATTATTATTAATATTACTATTATTACATTTATTATTAACAAAAAAGAGCAGTGAGTTGTGAAGAACCGAAAGAGAGGGAAACAGGAAATCAATGTGGAAGGGATAGTGCGGCCCCGAAACAATGGTTTTCTGAAAAGAAGTGGAAAACTTTTGGGTAGAGGTGGAAGAACGTGGGAAGAGAATTTCCCTCAAATACAGAAACTTGGAAAACCACCCATTTCTCCGAAAGTCTAACGAACTGACCCAAAAATAGTCAGTTGTGTCGTGAGTCCCGAACTATTAACTTAATACCCGTTATTCTTCCTATATCCAAGTGATCTCATTTTCATATAGTAAAGAGTAGGCTGCTAGCCACCTTTTTTTTAAAAACCTGATACAATGAAAGATGTACACATAGTCGATTTTAAATATGAAGTAAGGAATAGGCCAATAATCATTCACCAAAGAATGAAGACCTTCGATCAACGCATATTTCAATAAAATATCACTGTAAAATTATCGCCATTTAATATGAAGTAAGTCCACGAAATCTAATGTCTCATATATTAATATTTTTGTACTGTATCCTTAAGAAACATTCTCTACCAGTCATTTCAACTAGTGTAGGCTGGAGTATTACTCACATAAGCCACCTAGTTGATGGCACGTTTAAAATAATTCGATTTTTGTAGTACACATAGCGTAAAAGAAATAATTGTCATTCGTATCTAAAATTTACTTAGTATTTGTTAACAAGTTACATTCCAAATAATTATGTATTATATAACCTTGAATTCAATCTTTTCATTTTAACTGTTTTTAATCGAAATTTATTTGTAACAATATATTTATTTATTTATAATTTAAATTCATGTTTTAATTTACACATTCCTTCACTAAGGTTTCTTGTCCCCGGTCTATTGGTCGAAAGACTAGGACCAAATATATTTATTTTCGTTACAAATCCGACGTAATATTATTTTTATAATAAAATTCGGAATTTATCAATGATGATTTTTTTCCTAATTCTTACAAGTCCAAAACATGAAAAAATCATATGATCATGATTCTCAAACGGAAAACCGATTTTTACCGGAGAAAAGAAAATTATAATCCTTTTTTTTAGCCTTTTGGAAATATATCACTCACCAAAATTCGTCAGAAATAGTATATAGTGTGACAAGGGATGAAACAAGACGATTTCAGACTAGGGTGAGGTTGGCTGCCCGAGCCGCAGTCTGAAATCGTGTTTTATCCTGAGTCACACACTATATTTTTCATGATTACCTGCATCGGAACTTCAAGATTCAGTGTCAGCAGCCAGTAAGAAACAAGTTAATTTCAAGCCGATGATGCGGAGAACTGTTAGAGAATCAGCTTGTTTCGACAGGCTGTAAAGACACTGAAACTTCAAGTTTTGATGCTGGTATCATGAAAATGTCTTTTATACTCTTCTATACTCAGGAATTTTTTTGAATTTTTTGAAGTGGTGGAACAATTAAAAAAAAATTAAAAACTCATTTTTTTCCTAAAATCTTGCGTTTTAACGAACTTATATTGCAGTCCCAGCTGTGCCCCAATTAGGAAATCCCCAAGAAATCTCACCAACGAACCCCTGTTAAAAAAAATATTAAAATGCGAAAAAAAAAAAATAAGATAATTTTAATTAAATCCGAAATGTAATCCTATGTACTAGGAACATTACTAAGAAGAAGTGTACATGATTTATATTGATGAAAAAATCCCGGTAACTTCTGGGCTCGAACTTGCATCTTTCCGTTTCAAAGTCTTTGATGCTATCCACTGCGCTGACCTACGTATGTGGACGTGCGTGTGTAAGTAGTATATTTATTACGATACCAAAGAATAACAGATGAAGAAACAAAAAATGATATTTGGAGTGTATAGAAAAATAAAAAAGTTACCGTTAAAAAAGAAAATTTTATTTTTTGCGGCCAAAATGGGATACCTCTGTTGCGTCTAACATGCAAATATTCATATACAGTCTCTTATTTTGAGTCAAGACACTTAAGTCCTTTACTCGGGCGACGGAGACCTCGTCGTTACGGTAATGAGTATGAAATAGTAATCAGTATGAAGAATTGTTTTAAAATAATTAACAAAACTTGAGAACTTACAGTTGATTATATGAATTTTATTCAGCTTCAGTTATGCAATTAAGTTGTTGTTGGTTGGAAGATCGTTTAGTTATTGCAAATCGTATGATGAGCAAGGCAGAGATTCCACGTTCATTTTCTATTTGATTATTACCTCTAGGCTGACTGCGTGGATTAATAATATTTGGATCGTTGAGAAGTTCACCGAGTTACTTTTTAAAAGAGACGAGCGAAGATGTTAAATCGCGACTGAGGCTTAGACTCGACTGAACCGAGTGGACTGGACTGGACAATTAGACCGAAAAACCGCGAGTTTATATAGTCCGAAATCGAGGGGAAATTTTGTAAATCATGGACCGTGCCCCTTGATCTTGTACCATAAAAAATGTGCGAGCTGTACTAACGTCCAGGTTTTATGGGTTTTCTAGTGACTTCTAAACGTACTTCTCCTCCAGCGGGTCTATTCTGCACGTGCGGTAGCCGAGTTTAGAT
The DNA here is from genome assembly GCA_964016945.1 of Microplitis deprimator. NCBI lineage: Eukaryota > Metazoa > Arthropoda > Insecta > Hymenoptera > Braconidae > Microplitis > Microplitis deprimator. Next base: position 9,369,840 of record OZ024712.1, on the reverse strand, counting down.
GAAGGTTAAGTCAAGTGAGAAAGAAAAGAAAAAGAAAATAAAGCTAAGGAAAATAATTAATAATTAGATTATTTCTTCTAATTATTCGATATTCGGGTTAGGTTTTCTATAAAATATTTTTAATATCGATGTCGATTATCCGAAGAATTCAGCATCTTCTTGGAAGGGTAAGAATTGATGAATTTTTAGCTTAAGAAGGTTCTGGAAGCGGTCACCTTGGTTAGTTAAATATAGACTTATCCTTGGTAGCATGCGTCATCTCGGCTTGATCTTTAAATCAACGGATGGAGGGGGTGCCATCTAAGGGGTATCGCTCGGCACCAAGGGTGGTAGAAGAGTTGCCTGGACCTCTACAAGAGTACATGAAGTGGTGGATTCCGAGGAGTAATATTGCTCTCATTGGTTTAGAAAAGAATTCTAAAGGCGTTAAGGCGACCACCGGTCGTGGTCGGGAGCCAATAGGAGAAGAGTATGAGAGTTCTTGGTGGGTCAACTAATGGTCTTATTCGCGTCGTTTTGGCTTGACCCCCAGATTAGACGGAAAGGCGGCGTCTTAGGGGGTCTTGCTCAGCACCAGAGGTGGTTGAGGAGTCACTTGGTAATTAAAACGAGAGCTCTAGGGGGGCAGCTAGAATTGTTAGGCGACAAGCATGATGTCAGGGCCGAGGTCTTATTGCTCATAAATCACGTGACCGCGGGTCCCGAATGGGAATAGAGAAATAAAGAATTAGAGAACTAATACGAGTGTTTTTAGTTTTAACCGTGAAATTAGGGCTCCTCTCTTGCCGCTTCCTCTTCTGCGTTAAAAAGAGGTACGCTTAACTCGAGAGTAAGTATACCTAGCATATATGTGGATTGGAATAAGTTATTACTCGGTACACATCAATGATTCAAATATATATATATATATATATATATATATATATATATGCATACATATATATGTGAATACTGTGTTCACTAATGTTTTTTTTGTATAATCGGTTATAAATTAGCTGACCATGACAAAATATATATGTATTTTTATATACATATATACGGATTTCCTTATTTAGTTTTTATATTGATATATGAATTTCTAAATATATATATATATCTATATATATATGTACACATATATAGGTAGATATGTATATCTATACATATATACCTTCACACTAGAAGTTTTAGTATATTTATTAATTATTTCCTATGTTCTATTATATCTTATAAATAAAACTTTTTATCTTACTATTTTTTTTGTGTTCTCTACCCTGGTCATAACACCTCCCAAAAAAGATGAAAAAATTTTCTTTTTTATTTTAACGTCGGGTTTTCCAACTTAGGTCCCACTCAGAACCCAATTGGGAAATATGGCAATAATTGTTTTATTTCCACGTTGGAATTTCCCACTTTGGTCCCACACAAAACCCAATTGGGAAAAATTACAATAATTTTTCTTATTTTTACGTTGGGATTTCCCACTTAGGTCCCACACAGAACTCAATAGGGAAAAATGACAATAATTTTTTTTATTTCCACGTTGGGATTTCCCACTTAGGTCCCACACAGAACCCAGCAGGGAAATACTGACCATAAATTATTTTATTTTTGTTTGGGATTTCCCGATTAGGTTCTGTTTGGGCCCTCATAAGGATTTTCCTATTGGAAATGCCCCATTGGGACCCAATGAGGCCCAGATAACGGATCTCATAACGTGTTATTTGTACTAAAAAAAAATATAAGTTTGTTAAAACGCAAGATTTTAAGAAAACAATGAGTTTTTAATTTTTTTTGAATTGTTCCACGACTTCAAAAAATTCAAAAAAATTCCTGAGTATAGAGGAGTATAAAAGACATTTTCATGATACCAGCATCGAAACTTGAAGTTTCAGTGTCTTTACAGCCCGTCGAAACAAGCTAATTTTAAGCCGATGCTGCAAACAACTGCTAGCGAATTCGTAATTAAAAAATACCTTCATACAGCGGGCAGAAACATGCGTGCTTCTTCCCTTGAGAAGAAACACAATTGTTTCTGCCCTGTGTCAGTTATATTTAATGTTCATTTGCAGCCTTATTACTCTCATTTGTTTACTTGTCACTTCAGCTTACTCATTTAATTTTTTGAGTGACTGTTTTAATTAACCAAATAAAATTATTCAAAAATAAGTGAAAATAATATTTTCGTATTATTTACTATTTAATAAGTGACTGTAGATCACATATTTCTCATTCTCTAACAGTTCTCCGCATCATCGGCTTGAAATTAACTTGTTTCTTACTGGCTGCTGACACTGAATCTTGAAGTTTCGATGCAGGTAATCATGAAAAATATAGTGTGTGACTCAGGATAAAACACGATTTCAGACTATGAGTCAAAAAATCTATGGGGGCAGAATTCCCATATTAATCCGGCTATACCCTTTTTCCTTATAATTTTTAAATTTAACTTTTTTTTTTTATATTATATAAAAATTATACCTAATCGACGGAAAAAAATTTCAACTCTTTATTATGTGCCGCTCAGGTACTGGGTGAATATTTTGATTTCAATAATTTTCACTGGGATAGATGCATACTTAACGCACTTTTATGAAGATGAAATCTGTGTTTTGACTGGTAATTAGATTACCAGAAATAGTAACTAGAAAATCATAATTGCATCAGAGAAATTATTTAAATCTATTTTTTAAATTATTGATGAGATCCGACCCAGGATCTCTTATTTTGTACACAAATTATAGTAATTATTTTAATACAATTTTAATGTACGTATACGTATATTCAGTAGCCTACGTTTGTGAAGTAATCAGACCATTAATTCATTCAATAAAATAATATTATTATATAAGAATTATACTATAAGATTAATCCATTACATCATTTTTCCTATCCTATAATCGAGTCGCATACCCGGCTATGCTAGGTGTTTAAGAACCCACTGCTTGAATGCTTGAGTTATTGAGGGAGGGTTGACCTAGTTCTTTGTTAGAAGGAAATAAGGCCATACCTTTACAATTATAATTTTTTCGACTTCGGATTTAACATTTTTTGTATACAAATTTTCGTGTCATAAAGTTTCTTATGGTTCAATCCTTAAATCATTTTGATTATTCGTTGGTATACTTCACTGAAAAAAAAATTTTTTCCTGCTGATAAATTTCTTGTTCTGGTAGCAATTCGGAACTGAAACGGAGGCGTGGCTTAAAGAACATGTCGGACAGTAGCTTACACTTTTAAATGCGTAACCCATATGATAATAGGGTGAATGAATAAAATTTTATTAAATTTCATAGACATATTATCTTAGATGGGTAAAAACTCAAAACAAAAAAATATACATGAAGCCAAACGAATTTTATTTGTCGACTATTTAATTAAATGTAGAATAAACCGCGAAAAAAGTGATAAATATGTGATGGTAGTTACCGCGCTTTGTGTAGAAACGTCATATATGAAAGAAAACCTCATGAAATTAATGGAAAATAAAAAAAATTACAGAATAATAAAAATATTATCATAATTAATGTTTATTCACTTGAAAAAACAAAAATAATATTTTCAATTTTTAAGTTTTAGGTTACACTTTACAAACGTATCTGGCAATATATAATCGGTTTTTTAAAAATATATATTATATATATACACATATATACAAACATATATATATATATTGTAACGAATGTGAAACTGATGTTTTAAAATATTTGAATATCTAGAAAACAAATGCCTTCTTATCCTGTTTTGTAGATGCGCGACTAAAGTCAGTCAGTCTTATATTGACAGCATAACAGCATACATCTGTCTTTAATAAACTATATTTCTGTTGCTTTCTTTTACTGCTGTTAATTGTGGTATTGTTATTTCTAATATAAGTGTGTTATCATTGTAGCATATAAGTGATATTAATTTAAGATACCAGTCGCTACAATATATATAGATTAGGGTGGACCAAAAAAAAAAACCTAATTTTTTAACTTTCCGCTAAGAAAATCGAAGATTTTCAAAAATTTCGGGAAGTTATTGTTTTCACCCCGATTTGCAAAAATCGAAATTCCAACAGATGTCGACGTTTTGAGGTTCTAGGAAGCTATTTTGACTAAATTCCAGATGATGTCCGAGTGTATGTATGTATGTATGTACGTACGTATGTAAATATTCTTTAACTTTTGAACGGATGAACCGATTTTGATCGTCAAGGTGTCATTCGACGAGGCTTGTGAAATACTACAAGCATTGAAAATTTGAGCTCAATCGGTAGGGTACGTTCGGAGATATTCCAAAAATAAAATTTTTTCAAAAATGTTTTTTTTGAATAACTTTTAATTCGCTCGATGGATTGATTCCAAAATCTAATCAGCTCTAAAACTTTATAAGCCGCGTCGAATGCCACCTCAGCCAACAAAATCGGTTCATTCGTTCAAGAGAAACCGTGAGCGAAAGAATTAAAAAAAAATTTTTTTTTTAGTTTTTTTGAAATTTCTCAAAAACGACTCGATAAATCAATTTTAAAATTTGATCAGCTCTAGAACTCAATAAAACGCGTCGGTCGCCACCTGAACCGTTGTAATTGGTGAATTCGTTCGAGAGATATCGTTTGAGAAAAAATGGTAAAAAACGTTATTTTTCAAAAACAAAGGCACTCAAAAGTATTTTCGAGCTCGAGGAGCTCGAAAATGTATTCTCGACAATGTTTTCGAGCTCAAGGAGCGGGAAGTTTTGAGGTTGGCCCGCAGGGTCAACTGACAGACCGATTTTTTTTCTTTAGTTACCGTGAAAATATGGTTAAAGATGGAGAAAAAAAAAATTATTGTAAAGTTTGAGCACTTAATATTGATATTAAGTAGTGCCGCTTCGTGATTTCTGATTTCCCATTTAAATAACATGAGAAAATAAAATTTAATTTTGGAATTTTATACCTTGGCAATGGCTCATTGTACAGATAAGTTTAGGATGTATTTTCGTAGAAAATTAAACGTTTTACAAAAAGTTTCTTATCATTTTTTGATAAATCCATCTGTTCAAAAGTTATTGGAGCTTAGAGTCAAGTTATAATAAACTCCGAGATCTTTTTACTTTTTCGGCGAAACTATCATACTTATCACTATAAACTATCATACTTATTACAAAACACGTGGTTATATTTGAAATCAATAGAAAAGCCAGTTTATGAAAAACATTTCATGTATATTAATTATAAATTGAGAACTATACATATAAATATAAATATATTATTCATGAATTTTTCCTAGATTATGGTGTAAAAACTTTAAATGTTTTAAGTATTTGAAGTTAATTTTATGTAAGTATTATTTTTAATAAGTTAATAAAATTATTACTAATCTAAATAATCAATAATTGAATATTTTATAAGAAATATTTATTTTCAATAAATAATTGAAAACAATTTTCATCATTTTTAATAAGTAATTTAAGACAATAGCGTCCTTTCACAATTTGTGAAAAATAGCGTCCTTTTTCCACTAATTTTATGTCTCTGAAGTTAAGAAAATTAAAAACTACAAAAAAAATTAAAATATTAATATTTTATCATTTTTAATGGCAGATTTATAAATTCGCTGCGAAGAAGAACAATCTTAAAAAAAAAGGTTCCCGTTATCTCCATTTTTGTAATTTTTGCAACCAATAATTTTTTATTTAAAATTTTTAAAAACTCGAATTTTTTGAGACTAAAAAAAATTCAAATTATGATATAGAGACGTTTTTTTTTTTTAATTTGTTCTATTTATCATTCTCTTTAAGAAAAAAAATCGGTCTGTCAGTTGACCCTGCGGGCCAGCCTCAAAACTTCCCGCAGTTTTCGAGCTCCTTAAGCTCGAAAAATTGTTGTGGATACATTTTCGAGCTCGAAAATACTTTTGTATGCCTTTGTTTAAAAAAAAAAACGTTTTTTACCATTTTTTCTCAAACGATATCTCTCGAACTAATTAAGCGATTGAGATGGTTAAGGTGGCAACCGACGCGTTTTATTGAGTTCTACAACTTATCAGACTTTGAAATTTATTTATCGAATCGTTTTTGAGAAATTTCAAAAAAACTAAAAAAAAAGTTTTTTTTTAATTCTTTCGTTCACGGTTTCTTGAACGAATGAACCGATTTTGTTGGCTGAGGTGGCATTCGACGCGGCTTATAAAGTTTTAGAGCTGATTAGATTTTGGAATCAATCCATCAAGCGAATTAAAAGTTATTCAAAAAAAACATTTTTGAAAAAATTTTATTTTTGGAATATCTCCGAACGTACCCTACCGATTGAGCTCAAATTTTCAATGCTTGTAGTATTTCACAAGCCTCGTCGAATGACACCTTGATGATCAAAATCGGTTCATCCGTTCAAAAGTTATAGATATTTACATACGTACGTACGTACATACATACATACATACACTCGGACATCATCTTGAATTTAGTCAGAATAGCTTCCTAGAACCTCAAAACGTCGACATCTATTGGAATTTCGATTTTTACAAATCGGGGTGAAACCAATAATTTCCCGAATTTTTGAAAATTTGCAATTTTCTTAGCGGGAAGTTAAAAATAATTGAAAACTTGCAAAAATTTTGATAAGAAACCAGAAAACAGTGCTTTTTTCATACTTTAAAACTACAAAAAGTGATTTAAATATCAAGATTCTATAATAAATGATGGCAGATCCATAAATCCGCCGCAGAGAAGAACAATAAAAAAAAAAAAAAATTTGTCGATACCTTCATTATTGTATTTTTTATGTTTAAAAATAGGTGCTGCCACACATCTAAACAATTACCATATTCTTTGAGAAACTGTCCGATAGCAAAGAAAAAAAAATTACAAGCTAAAATGTATCGTTGTTATTATGTAAGACACCATATGACGGAAAATATGGATAGTATCATATATTTTTCAATATATTGGATGTTATATATTGCCAGATACATGGAGTACCATATATTTTGCAATGTACTGGGAAACATATATAAAAAATATACATCATACTATGTATTAATTAATATACTACTTTCAATATAATATATCAATATAAAAAACGATATAGCAAGATATACACTACTGAAAAAAATTAAAGGATCAAAAAAAAATTCCAAATTTTTGGGCAATTTTCACCAGGCCGTAACTTTGAGAGAAATAGTCGTACAAGAAATATAAAAAAAAGGAATTGTAGCTCCAAGTGTCTGCTTTTTGGATAAGAAATTCAAAATTTTGTAGCGTCAGCGGTTTTTGAGTAATCTTAGAAACCAGCGACAGGGAAAAACCAGCGACAAAAAATTTTTTTTTATTTTTTTTTTATCTACGGGCGTGGGAAATTTTTTTTTCGCTTAACCACTATGAGGATCGGATACCTTCATTATTCAGCTAATTTTATTTTTTATGAACCTTGATACGTCCACTTGATATCGGTCTTCAAATGGAAAAGGATCCTTTTGTCTTTGATTGTCGATATCTCAGAAACCAATCATCGCACAGGATATTAATGGTGGGTTTCAGAAACTTGAATAAATTTCCTTCAACGATTAGCCATTGCTTATTCGAAAAAAAAATTTTTTCCTATCGTCACATGAATTTAAAAATGAAACAAAAAAAGGGCTTTCGTGGTTTTTTGGAAAATCAAGCGCTGAAACGACAATATTGTGAAAATCGATAATGTTAAGTGTGCATTTTACAGTTCAATATGTCCACAAAAACCCTACAAAAATCCAGATTAATTCAACCAGCGGTTTTTTTGATTCACTCCATCAAGTTTTTGAAATAATTAAAGGATCACGTTTTTTGCTCTGAAAAGCTTATAATCTTGAACAAAATGAGAAAACAAATTTTTTCTGAGCTTTGTACATATTTTTATTGCAGACAGTGCTTAAATTTTTAAAAAAGAAAAAAATTAAAAAAAAAAAAAAAAATTTTCAAAATTTTTTTTTTTCGAATTTAATGGACGAGAGATCAGTGCAATCACGAAATGCAGCGGCGGAAATGTGTTAAAAATGATTGTGCGTTGGTTTTTTAAATTTTCTTAAGTTATTCCAAAAAAAAAAAATTCGAAAAAAAACTTTTTTCTTTTTTGAAAATTTAAGCACTGTTGTCGCTGGTTTTTCTAAGCAATTTTTGTCGCTGGTTTTTTTAAGATTACTCAAACACCGCTGACGCTACAAAATTTTGAAGTTCTTATCCAGAAAGCAGACACTTGGAGCTACAATTCCCTTTTTTTTTATTTCTTGTACGACTATTTCTCTCAAAGTTACGGCCTGTTGAAAATCGCCCAACAATATGATATTTTTTTTTGATCCTTTAATTTTTTCCAGTAGTGTATATGTTAAACATACATAAAAAAAGTTGTATCGATAAATATATAATTAATATATTATTGCAATATAGTTTTTTACAATATATTATCATATATTCCCCCATGGAAAAAATTTATATGTTGAATATATTGAAAATATATTTCTACATATAAATAATATATAAACGTAATATAACAAAAATATACGTCAAATATAATGAAAATATAAAAGCATATATGCTACATATAAAAAAAATGGCCATTCGGCAGCCGAAATGGAATGTAGATCTATTACTTAATCGATCCAATAAGTTAATTTCGTACATGAATATCTTGTGATACGTGTTAGTGTGTAGTCATAATATGAAATTAGGCTCGTTTTCTAAGAGTGAGGGTAAAAATCCTGCTTAAAAAATCCGATAGATTCTTATAGCTGTATGTATAAGGCCCTATACTTAACTATAGCACTTCTCATAGAACTCATTCATTCTTATAAAATCTCTATTGGAATGTATGAGAATCTATTAAATTCTATGAGATTTTCTAAACAGAGAAAGGACAACGACTTACTTTCTTGGCGAACTTCAGATAGTTAATTTGACAAAACATTGTATAGATAATATACCAATATAAGCTTTACGCAAATAAAGTATTGCTATATTCATAATCTACAATGTTTATTTAATTTTTAGATGGTTACTATCACTAAACGGTATTACTATTAACAAAATATTATTTTTCAGTGCAAACAAATCAAAAGATTATTTTATTAGTGACAAGAAAAATTTAACGGTGTAACGGGGTAAATTGAGTTTCATCATCAACTAAAATCGTGATTTTTCACGGTTGGTCATTTACCCTACCTGCAACCCCAAACGAGCATTCAATTAAGTTTTTCGACTTGTCGCCGGGCGCGCTAATTGAAAATGCTAATACGCGAGGCCCAATCATAATTAGGTAGAGAAGGAGTTTTCTGATCATTGCCGAAAAATAATCGAGCGAAATTAATAAAACTGCATGACTGCAGCGAAAAAGGACATTGGTGACCGGAACGACTGGACTGAACAGACGTTCAACGGAGAGTCAATGGGACTGGGCGGCCATCGAGACAAGACTTGTGACCGGAACGACCGAACCAGACGGACCTAAAGTGAGAAGCCAACAACATAGACGCCATTATCAGACGCTGTTAATTATATCAGGTAAATTTATTTAATTGTGACTTGGTGAATTATTGTGGAACCAAGCGATAAAAAGAAAATCAAATTGTTACAAGATACCAGGCAGGTAGCCGGTACCTTTTATTATCAAGAACTGATTGCGTCTGAATAGCAGGTTGGAGGAGAGTTCGAGTGTTTTGGTGAAAACGAGAATTGGATCCGAGAAAGAGTTAACCTCAGGAGGAAAATTTGAGACAACTCGGTTACCCCAGGCATACACGGTCGAGAAGCTAATACACGGACTAGAGAGAACAAGACACGGACGAAGACAACTAATACAGAACGAGCAACGGAGAAAGAAATCAACGTGAATCGTAATAGGTATTCTGTAAAATTTTCCAGGCAGGAAGCCGGAATATTTGTTAAGTAAAATACATAATTTAACGTCGTGTCCGCGAAGTATTGCTATGTATATTAACATGTAATAAAATAATCGAAAGCCGGACTCAACAATAAATAGCTTTGAAATTTCCAGGCAGGTTGTTTGTCACTCGCCGGAAAATTCTTCTGGAATCTTCCAGGCAGGTCGTGTAAAGCATTGCCGGAAAATCAATTGCGTTCTAGTCAAATTATCTAGTCATTAGTATTAAGATAAAATTAATTATAAGTAAATTAAATTAATAAATCAAGTAAAATCATTTAATAAAATTATAAACGTTAAAAGTGTCGTGAAATGAAACGGGAAAATAAATGGTTGAGTTTTGAGTATTGTGATATCGAAGTCGTGATAAATTGTTAAGCGGTCATATAAAATAAATCCTAAAACCGGCTTAACAAAATCGTTGATAAGGAAAGCTTAACGTTAATAAGAAATTAGTTATTGAAAAATTAATTAGTGATTTTAAAATGGTAATTAATTAGATGGAAATTAATTTTAAATACAGAAATTAGGTTAATGGAATTTTATATTGGTAAAAGTGAGAGTCAGTGAAAAGCGTAGTTATGGAAGTTGTGATAATTAAATAAGTTGTAAATAAGTGTTAGTGTTAAAATCACGTAGAGGGTCTAGGGGACCGCGTGAATTAGTTAAATAATGTTTTGTCACGTAGAGGGTTCAGGGAACCGTGTGAATTAATTGTAAAGTCGCGTAGAGGGTCCTGGGGACCGCGCGGGCATTTAAATTAAGGTTTTAGCCACGTAGAGGGTCGCGTTGACCGCGTGGAGCTCAGGTTAAAATAAGTGTGTGTGTAAAATAGTCCAGGGGACTCAGGGTGAGTGTGTGTGTGAGATAGCCAAAGGTAGTTGGCTTAGTTTAGGTTTATAAGATATAAGGTATATAAGGTCAATAAAGGTTTAAAATGAATAATAAAGGTTTATAAGGTTTATAAAATAAAAGGTCATAAGGTTATAAGGTTAAAAAGGTTTATTGAATAAATAAAAGTTAAAATTGTCAAATTAATAATTAAATTATTTATAAATTATCCTTCCTCATCTTTCTATTACAATTAAATAAATTACAACGACCCTGATGATCTAAGATCCGGCTCTGGGAGGCCGTTATTACTTCCAGTGGCGCCCTTGACAAAAGGACGACCAGAGTAGCAGCATAGCCCTGTTATAACGGAAATAGATTTTAATGTGTAATGCATAAGTTATAAAAACTTAAAACCATGAAAGATTCGCGTCTCTATAATGGAAAAAAATTTTCAATGCTTTGAAAGTATCATACAACAGTTAAAATGTCAATCATAGAGCGTACAGGTACATTTGAAACATCATTAGTGATAAAAGAAATATTTTTAAAGTATAAAATAGCTGTGAAATTTACAGGTTACTTTGTGCACAACAAAATACAACTGACGAAACTGGATTATAATGGCACAAGCATAAGTTATGTGGAATGAAAACCATATTCTAAACATTTTTTGATTCCATTAAAATTTTCAAGGCTATTAAATTATTGGAAGGAATGGTCTGAATATAAAGTTTAAGGTCATAAATTAAAGCTTATTAGTCAAGCTTTAAAATACTTTTTACGGAAATTGTTTATGAGTATTAGTTTTAAAATTATATGAACTTGAAAGTGGATAAAAACTGATATTTTCGAAAAATCGTGGAAATTTCAAACAGCCATAACTTCTAAACTAATTGACCGATTCAGCCCATCTTCGAACTGAACCGTAGTAATCAAACATACAATAAGTGTAGAAAATGTCATTAAGATGGGATGAGAATTGGAGACGCAATCGTGTCCTCAAAAGTCGGTTCTATCCCATATATATATATATATATATATATATATATATGTTAGGAGTACAAATAAGTTTCCGCCGTTTTATTGTAGATGGCGCGGCACGGAGTTTCGGTTAGCTTTCGCAGATGATAACCGGCTTGAAAAATAGTTTGGACATTCAAGAACAACATAACCTATTAATATCATTGATTTTATATTGGTAAAATATAATTTTTATAAGTTGAAAATGTCAAAATTTGAGCCAAGTAAGCGTCATTTGCGGGAAATATTAGTTTACTTCTTTAATTTAAAGAAATCTGCTGCTGAGGCGCATCGATTGCTCGTAGAAGCATATGGTGAGGGTGCTTTGAGTGAGAGAATGTGTCGAGAGTGGTTTCAAAAGTTTGAAAACGGTGATTTCGACGTAGAAGACAAAGATCGCAGGGAAGGCCAAAAATTTACGAGGATGCAGAATTGGAGGAATTATTGGAGGAAGATTCATCTCAAACACAAAAAGAACTTGCTCTAACATTAGAAGTAACTCAGCAAGCAGTCTCACATCGTTTAAAATCATTAGGAATGATTCATAAAGAAGGAAATAAAAATAAAAATAAAATTCATAAAAAAGAAAAAATAAAAAAAAAAAAAGGGAACGCGGCTCCCGTGAAAAAGTACTTGGAAACACTTGATTGGGAAGTGTTACCCCACCCGCCGTATTCACCAGACATTGCACCGTCCGATTATCACCTGTTCCGGTCCATGGCACATGCTCTGACGGTGCAGCGGTTCACATCTTATGAGGATACCAAAAATTGGGTTGATTCGTGGATAGCCTCAAAAGACAAGGAGTTCTTCAGACGTGGGATTCGAATGCTGCCTGAGAGATGGGAAAAAGTGGTTGCAAGTGACGGGCAATATTTTAAATAAATTTATATTACCGTTCTTCTATAATAAATATTTAATTTGTGTTAAAAAACGGCGGAAACTTATTTGTAACCCTAATATATATATATATATATATATATATATATATATATATATATATAATCCCGACTAGAAATTTTATGGTGCACCCACTTGGGAACCAATTGGGTTGCCCAATGAGGACCGTACATTGGGAAGTAACGCAGAAACGTACTTGGGTCCCGATCGGACAATCCCTATAGGTCGCCAATCGGGTAAGACCTACGTATTCCCGAACGTACGATCCCTATTAAAATAAATATTGAATTTCGAAAAAAAAAAAAAAATAATTTTAATTAGATCCGAAATGTAATCTATTGTATTAGAAGCGTTACTTAGAGGCATTATACATGATTTTGATTGGTCAAAAAATCCCGATGACTGTTGGGCTCGAACCTGCATCCTTCAGATCCAAAGTCTTTGATGCTATCCACTGCGCTGACCACGTATGCGATCGCGTGAGTGTAAATAGTATATTTATCATAATACCAAAGAATAACTTGGAAAAGTAGAAAATCCGTGATGCAATAATCAAAGTACTCTTTTTATAAATATATTATTATTTTGTACTTTGTTTTATTTTTAGCCAGTAAACATAATATGAATTAAAAAAAATTAAAAAATTTTACGGTCAACTGAATTACCAAATTAAAACCTCAGCGTACTTCAAGTAAATCAAGAAAAAATTAATTTAATCAAAATTGTAGTCAATAAAAACGATACTAGAAAAAATAGCAAAGAGAGGAAGGAGGGACACAAAACAAAATATCCTGTTCAGATCGAAGAAGTGAAAAATAATTTGATTTAAAAATTGAATAAATTTAATAAAATGAAATTGTCTATAAACAATTTAGATAAATAACAAAGTAATTTTAAGATAAATATTGTGTACGAGCGTAAAAAATAAATTTTTTTTATTATTAAATTTTTGAAAAAAAAAATTTTCAATAACAAATTATGAGCATTTCAGATTGTATATAAATCTTAAAAGTTATTAAAATAATAATAATTTTTGCATTGGGCTACCCCAACAAGTTCCCGATTGGATCCCGATGTGACAAAACCAATAAAAGTTAGTTATTTTTGCATTGGGCTATCCTAATGGGTTCCCAATTAGGTCCCACTCAGGAAAAACTGATGTTGGGTCTGTGATTTTTGCGTTGGGATATCCCAACAAGTTCCCTACTGGGTCCCGATGTGGAAAAACCAATAAAATTTATTTATTTTTGCATTGGGCTATCTCAATGGGTTCCCAATTAGGTCCCACTCAGGAAAAACTGATGTTGGGTAGGTAATTTTTGCATTGGGATATCCCAACAAGTTCCCGATTGGGTTCCGACTGGGATAGACCTACTGGGCATGCCACAGCGATTCTCAATCGGGACACAATATATGTATTGGGACAATTTCTAGTCGGGATTGTTTTAGAAGTATCTACTTATATTTTTAATATAATTCAAATATACGTGACATATATTTTGGTTATATTTAGTTATTATATTTTCCTTATAAACTAAATATATTTAACATATATCCACAATATATTCTATTAATTATATTTTACATATAAAGTCAATATATTTTCTATATATTTCTTTGAACTTTTACTGCCTTTATGATTATCTATAAAACATATATTACACATATAATTTCATTATATTGAACATATATTTTATATATACGAAAATCGGCCAAAAGTTATATAATCCATATATATTCTATTTATATTTTTTTTATATGTAGCATATATTCTTTTATATTTTCATTATAATTGACGTATATTTTTGTTGTATTACGTATATATATCATTTATATGTAGAAATATATTTTCAATATACTCAACATATAAATTTTTTTCATGGGGGTTAATACGGGAAAAATAGAAATATTATTTTATATATTGTACAATATATCACATTATAATATTGATATATTTTAAAATATATTTTTTCACATATAAAGTTTTTTCATGCGGGGAGACACCGTGGCACTTGTTATAGTGACATATAAGAAAGTTTTAGTCCCACATTAAAACTCGGTATTGCTATAGGAATTATACTAGGTTTTTTGCAGTAAGAATACGTTTATTCACTAAAGGAAACCTGAAACGACAGTACTTTGGATTCTGGGAGGAAAAATACTTTTTTTTCAGTGTTGAACCTTTGTTATCTACATTAGGCTCAGTCTATGGCACTTCTTTGGTGCCGGGACAGTAATAATTTTTAAAAAATAGTAATTTTTGACTTGAAAACTGTTCAGTTTAGCAAAAAAATATACTGTTTATTTTCGTCTCAAAATAATCCATATTACTTGAGAAAAAAATTATCTGTTGTTTTATTATTGATTTCGAAACTTTTTTTAGAAAATGGGGTAAGGGCTAAAAATCAGATTTTTTTTTTTTTGGTTTTCTTATAGCTACACATTTTAAGAATATAGTCTCCAAATTTGAAGTCGATCAGAGCAAAACTCTCGAAGTTATTAACTAGTTGGTCTTCTTTAAAACTGTAGCTTCAATAGCTGCGGGCGGCGGAAAGGTAGTGCAGGTATACAGTTTATTCACTTGGTGATCGTTCTAACCTATATTGTTCTGTTTTAAAAAATTTTTATGTAAGTTGAAAGAAAAAAATTTTTTTTTTTCATTTTTAGCATTTAAAACTTTAAACGCATTCTTTTCGAAACTACTTTTTCAAAGTCCGTGAGCACTGCTTTTTAAAAACTACATTATCGATTTATTTCAAACTTGGTACACACTTTTTACATATAAAATACCTCCCCTCAACGTTGAGTTTTAGAATTTTGTTTTACATCAATGGAGTTTTCCACCTCCAAAATAGCGCAAATTTTCGTAAAAAATAGCAGTTTTTACTTTACATGACCACAAAAAATTACAAAATGAAAAAAAAAAAAAATAATCAGAGAACGTTGGGGGGGATGATTTATTAATGCTTTGGCTAAATTTCAGTGGTTTTTTATTTTAAATAATTTCCAGCTGAGATATAGTGTTCACCGCAAATCGTCTATTTTAAAAGACGTTTTGGAAAAAGCTCCATCACCGGCTTGTTTGCGGATACTTTTATGAAAAAATTACTTAATGTCGTTGAATCTATACTTAATAATATTCAAAAGGTTGCAAATTTTGACAATTATAGTCGTATTCAGCAGTTCATAATAGAATAGAAAAACTACTTTTTCCATCGACCATGAATTGCATACGTGTCTAATGAATGGCATATATACTAATATAATAACTATGTACTTATTTCTTTTGCAGACAATATTTTTTTATGTAAATGACTTTACTGTGATTAATAAAACATAGAAAGATTGTAAAAATAAAAATAAAAATAAAATGTACGGGATAGAAAATTGTCAACACTCTGTATATACTAGTAAGAAAAAAATGACTGAAAAATTGTTTAAACTATTTTCGAATTATTATTTTTATTAATTATTATAAATGACATTTTGCATCAAATCGATGAGTCCAAAAGTATTGACCAGGATTTAATCCATGTTTCTTTTTGAAGTCCTGCAGTAATTGATATGAATGATACTTCAGAAACTTAATTTTTTTTTTATTTTGTGCAACTTAATTTTTTCATTTAAACGTGTTTTTATTTTAAGTTCATAAAAACACGTTTAAATGAAAAAATTACTTTCTTTAAAAAATTAATTTAAATTTGGTGTCAATAAATGCTGTTCAATAAAAACAAAAAGTAGAGAAATTTTTAATTTTGATTCAAATTAATTACTGGTACAAACAGGATTGTAATATATTAAAAAAAAAAAAAATAACAATAAATATTCGGCTGTAATATAGTATTGTTGTATTACACTTTTTTTCTTTATTATAATTATGTGCACAGAACAGTTGAAAAGTAAAACCATCAACTGTCCATGGAATATATTTTACTCTTTTTTCTTACTTTGTCTTGTGTATGGCAGATATTTTTACACGAACTTTAGTCACGAATGACAAATGTTGTTACTTGCAATATTTTATTTATCGATACTGTATTAATAATAATAATTTATAAGAATATAAGTCATAATAGAGCATGGAATCTGTGTAAGAATCAAAAAAAATTTTAATTAACAAATTGTTATTTTGTAATGTATTTCATTTTATAAATAAATCCGTTATATATTCTGTATAATCAATTAGAGTTGCTACTTTCCTAACATCATTCGTACGAGAAGTCAAAATGTCGGACTTTAAACTGTGATTTTTTATTTTCTAATGGCTATAAAGTTAATGAAGAATCAAGTACGCGTGGTATATAGAAGTTAGAAAGAGATACCCATGTAACGATTTCTATCACAAGTTGCTGATCGAGACACTGATCACAAGAATCTTTTGATAGATATTGTATGGACTTGCCCAAGTTGACGTACACAAGACAATCTTGTAGTTGTCTTCGTGAAAGTGTTTTACGGAAGTCCCCGGCCGGTCTTTGTCGGTATATACCTAAAAGATAAGATTGTTGTAGGACTTGTGGATGATATTGTAAAAAATAACATTGAATATATCTTGCTCAAAGTATGTTGGTGCAGTTAGTTATTCGTATCTTAAGGAAATCTTGCATCAAAAATCACTTGAAGATACTAACGCTTTTCTTGAACTAAATCTGCTGAAGAAGTATCTTATAACACGGTCTATGTATATCATTTCTATCTCTTTCACTCAACTTTCTCCAATGGCCTATTGTACAGCAGCTCAGTGGAACTTCATTGGGAATACCAGTTTTGTAATTTTTATTTTTATTCAGTTCCACCTGAATTTGAGTGTATGGAAATACCATAATTATCAATTTGGATTTTCTTTTAATGATTGATTCATTACCCAATGAAAAATGATTTTATTTGATCATATATGAGTATATATGATTATATATGAGATCATATATAATTATATATAAGTCTATATATAATTAAATCTGATCAAACTTCATAGATATGAAACCTATAAATATTTAATTATGTATATAGGTCCAATATACAGACACACACACACACACACACATATATATTGTAACGGGTTTTTCACCACCGGGGATCTACTGGAGTGAAGTCCGAATACACTTACGATTTTGGCAACCTTGTTCAATTATTAATTAGTTGGGCGCCAGGTGATTTGAAATCACCAATAAACAATTATCAGAATCGGCTCAAGGTGGCGGATCGGGGGAAGGTCAGGCACTTAAGATTACGATAAATGACTGATCAGAATTAAACAAAATAATTAGTCGTATTGTTACGTCCCAGCCTGTACGT
This sequence comes from Microplitis deprimator, assembly GCA_964016945.1. Lineage (NCBI taxonomy): Eukaryota > Metazoa > Arthropoda > Insecta > Hymenoptera > Braconidae > Microplitis > Microplitis deprimator. The sequence continues at coordinate 9,351,941 of OZ024712.1, read as the reverse complement.
CAGATGACGTGGGCATTTACTTCTCTAATTACCGACCTGAAATCTAACTAATTATATCGAATATCGATAACCAAGTAATTTCCATAGTATTTAATTAATTATATAAAATACTATAAGATAATAATAGAATAATATTATTTAAGATATTCGAACGTTAAGGATATGAGTAATAATTGATAAAGTTATTTTTCTATATTTTATCAAATATAAATAAGCGCTGACGCCTCGAGTAAATCCTCGAGACGTGCAGCTGCACAAACATCTATTTTGTTTAAGATAACTTTTGTTAATAGATAAGTGACTCATTTGTTAGTAACAAAAGCGGAGAGATCGTGAGAATTAAGTATTTTCAATAAATATTAGAATGGATCATTCGAGAACATGCGTTATCTCGAATGACCCCTCCATATGAATCGATGCGCGGGTCTGATGCCCAAGCGTATTGATAAGAGTTACTCTAGTTTTTCTCGATCAAGAGAAGTTAGTCTGAAAGATAGAATCATTGAGAGCAGTCAGGCTCAATATTAAATACTCAACTTCTTCCTCACCCTCTTGAAGTTATTGTTAAGAGAACTTTAACAAATTTATAAATTGATTCAATTGTATATTTTCACATTATTCAAATTATTCTTTTACAATTGAATAAATCGGATTGAGATATAAAACAATATATAATCAAACAACCAGTTTATTTCAACTACCGAATGGTGGCTGTTCAACCCATACTTAATAATTATTTATAATTATATGTAAGTTCTCATTACGTCCAATTCAAATCGACTGCTCAACTACGCCAGCGCCAAAACATCAACCAGGACGTAACAAATTGATTAAATTGTATATTTACACATTATTCATAGCTATTTTTTTACAATTGAATAAATCGGATTCAGATATATATAAAATAATATATTATATTCAAACAACCAGTTTATTTCAACCACCAAATGGTGGCTGTTCAACCTATACAAATTATTATTTATAATTATATGTAAGTTTTCATTACGTCTATTTTAAATCAACCGCTCAACTACGTCAGCGCCAAATCATCAACCAGGACGTAACAACTTATTATATAATTAAAATTGGTGGCAGCGACGGATTCGAACAGCCCCCGAATAGACTGGTCAAATCGCAAAAAACCCGAAAATTTTTTTTTCTCACAAGAAAATTGACATCAAGTTATCAAAGTGAAATTATATCGACGTGAAAGAAAAAAAAGTAAAATTGTGAAACAAAAGTGAAAAATTAAGTGAGAATTGAAGTGAGTAAAATAAATAATAATAAAAAATTCGAAGAAATGAAATTAAAAAAATTCATAAATAATTAAAATAAAATCATGAAGAAAAAAAAATTAAATCAATAATATCGAACATTTGAATGAAAAGTTCAAAAATTTTTTTTAATATCCGAGATTCGAAAATTAATTTTATTTCGCTCTCATAAAATAATAAATAAAAAAAAATATATATATTCATAAAAGTCAGACATATCAGGATAAAAAAAAAGTAAAAATTGTGTGAATAAAAAATAAAAGTCATAATAAAATTCAAGTGAGTGAAGTTAATGAAGAATCAAAAAAAATTTTAATAAATCAAATCTACCAACATCATTTACGACGCCCGACGGACGCAGTTCAACATCATTAAGTGCTGAGATATCTACATTGTGCGTACCTGCTGACCTTCACCATCAACCTTCCGACGGCAACGTAGATCTTCGCATCGACCATAATTTATTTTTACAATCTTCTAAGTAGTAAGTCGATTTATCGATATCATTCAATTTTGTAATTTTTTTTGCGTTATATAAATTTAAAAATATAAATTCATTAAAATGTCTAAATTAGAACTTATGGAAACTTCCCTCACTGAGGCAAAAGATACAATAGAAACATTAGTAAATGAAATTCAAAAATTAAGATCAGATCATGAACGAGTAAAAAATACTTTTAATGAACAATTTGAAACCGAACTAGCGCAACGCGTAAGAGAGGAAATAAGTAAATTAAACACCACAAATTTAAATTCACAATTTACATCAAATTCTAACAGAACTCAAAATAATAGTAATATTAATAAAATTGATTATAAAAAGATTTTCTAAAAACCATCCCTGACTTTGACGGTACAAAAGACGGTTATCCAATAGAATCATTTACAAAAGCATGTAGAAATGCTAAAAAAATTTTTAAAGACGATATTGACGAAGAATTTTTAGTAAAACTATTACAGACCAAATGTAAAGGCGAACCGTTCAAAAGAGTTAGTACTGGAGACCTGACAAGCGTCCACGACTTTATTTCATTTTTAAATTTACACTTTAGACAAAGTGAAGAAATCTCACTATGGATGCGAGAATTTGATAACTTTCAACAACGCCCACACGAACGCGTTAGGGATTTTAACTATAGAATAAGCCAACATTTGCAAAATACATTGTCAGAAATTGAATATACCGACGGGGAAAATAAGACAGAAAAAGCTACGCTAGCTAAAGAAACTGCTATTCGATCATTTATATCGGGTTTACATCCGAAATTTGCTATTTTTTTACAAGAAGATAAATACTCGGACCTTGACTCCGCGACAAAATCAGCCGAAAAAGTCGAAAAACAGCTACAACAAATGAGAAATGTTGATAATTTTTTCAATGTATATGATTCTCGAACAAAAAATACAGATTACCATCACGTTTTTACTTCACACACTAAACAAAATTTTCAAGATGATACTGACTTTACTCACAACATTCGTAATACAAATAATTATTATAAAAATCGAAATCAATATCAAAAAAATAATCAAAACTACGCACAAAAATCGGAACCAAATAGACATGGCGAACATGGCGGAATAATTAACTTAGTAGACAATACTATTTTTACTATTTTTAAACATTTAAATAATTTAGAATTGTCATTTACCGAGGGAGAATATTTTGTTTTAAAAGCTCGAACGAAAACAGCAACGTTTGTTCGAGTCGATAGTAAACTTAAAGAGGGTTATACACCTCGTATAGAATTTGAAAACGAGATTTACGCAGGCGAAGCTCTAGTTAGAAATAATAATGGTATCGCTTATTTGTACGCAATAAATACTCTTGATAAGGATGTTAAAGTGAAAGTACCCGTAATTCCTCTGTACCCTTTCGGGACAAGTGAAGATGAGGATACTAGCTTGACGCAAGATGATACAGATAGATACAATAATAGTACTCGGACGCGGGGAAATCGTACTGAAGAAGTGTTAAAACTCTTGCGTTTAGAACATTTGAATGAGGAAGAGCGTAAAACGATAGTTTTTCTAGTAGGAAAATACGCTGACCTGTTCCACATTCCGGGAGAATCATTGCGTGCTACAGAGACAGCGGCACACAGTATACCTACTAACGACGACGTACCGGTAAATACTCGACAATACAGACATCCACCTGCACAAAAAGATGAAATTCAAAAACAAATTACAGAATTAATGTTGATGGACATAATAGAACCTTCGACCTCTCCCTATAATTCCCCTCTATGGATAGTACCTAAAAAGGCTGATTCAAAAGGCAATAAAAGATGGCGTTTAGTAATTGATTATCGTTAATTAAATGAAAAAACTATTAAAGACGCATACCCATTACCGTTGATAAATGATATTCTTGATCAACTGGGTGGCGCAATTTATTTTTCAATTTTCGATTTAAAATCTGGATTTCACTAAATTAAAATGCATCCAAAAGATAAACATAAAACAGCATTTACAACTCCTCATGGTCATGATCAGTTTAATAGAATGCCATTTGGACTTAAAAATGCTCCGGCAATGTTCCAAAGGTTAATGGATTTAGTGTTACGCGGGTTACAAGGAGCAGATCGCTTTGTTTACTTAGACGATATAGTCATTTACGCACGTTCTCTAGAAGAACATAACACTAAATTCGAAAAATTAGCCGAACGTTTACGTAGTGCAAATTTAACTCTACAAGCCGATAAATGTGAATTCTTGAAAAAAGAAGTAATTTATTTAGGCCATCTTATATCTGCCGACGGTGTCAAGCCTGATCCCGATAAAATCAAAGCGATCAAATGTTTCAAAACACCCGTAAATACAACACAAGTGAGAGAATTTCTTGGACTTGCTGGTTATTATCGGCGATTTATTAAGGATTTCGCAAAAATCGCTAAGTGCCTATCTGACCTTACAAGTAAAAACGCAAGATTTACATGGACGCCTGAACATCAGGTAGCTCTTGAAACCTTGCGGGACAAACTATGTACAACTCCGATATTGCAATATCCCGATTTTTCGAAACCGTTTATTTTGACGACCGATGCATCTAACTATGCAGTTGGAGCAATCCTCTCACAAGGCAAAATTGGCGAAGATACAATTGTTGCAGCAGCCTCTCGTGTGCTTAATAAACACGAAAAAAATTACTCGACCATTGAAAAAGAAATGGTCGCAGCTTTATTGGGTATGAAAACATTTAGACCGTATCTCTATGGCAGAGAGTTTACTCTTGTCACCGATCACAGACCGCTTGTTTGGGTAAATAATATGAATGACCCAACATCGCGTGTAATGAGATGGGGAGAACGGCTTGAAGAGTTCGAATATACCGTGTTATATAAGGCGGGGAACATAAACACAAACGCGGACGCTTTATCACGTAACCCGGTAACTGAAAATCGTGAAGTTTACCCAATCAAAATTAAATGGCGACCCGGTAAACCTGGAATCGCTAGATTGCGATCTTCGGATCCATCTGACTCCGGAAGAGTCATAATAAAAAAACCAAAAAAATATAGTAATACAGAGTCAAGTAACTCAGATGAAAAATCAAAAACGCGGAATATTAATAAAAATAAATTGCATGTAAATTCAAGCAAAAATAAGAAAGGACATGTAAGTTCAGAAGAAAGTTATTCAAGTAATAAAATAAATTCGGTAATTCAAATTTTCGAGCCAAAAACTTGAACGGTCGATAATGAAAATTCGGTCGAAAAAAGTAAAGTAAAAGAGTCAAGAACTCAAATGGCTGGGCCCATTGATAAATTAACTACGGACCCAACAGTCAAAAATACTAGCGACGGCAATAGGATTAGCTACCCTATCGATCGGCGATTAGTTGACAAAAATAAAGAAAACGGATATATCGGTGAAAATAGAAATTTAAAAAATAAAAAATAAAAAATCTAACGTTACACGGTATAATCCATATAAAAAAATTTCAAAAACCGAATCAAAAATAAATAATAAAAAAGATAAAAATGATAAAGTAAATAAAAACTTGAAGTTATAATACTCGAAATCCTTTGAATAAAAATTCCGAGCTTGATAGTGAAAATCAAAATAAAAAAGAAACTAATAAAGTAAAAACTAATGAAAATTTGAAAAGTTATAAAAGAAAACCTTTCGAAAATTTTGAATCGAATAAGTCTATTGTACTTCCCGATTATTCAGACGGATCATCGTCATCAGGAGAAATTTATGATGCTGTAGCTCTAAGAAAAAAACTCATTAAAAATAACCCTTCGTATTTAAGTGACGAATCTGATATGACGGATTTCGGTTTATCTTATATATTTAATAATTATATAAACTCTCCTAAACATAAGAAACCTCATAATTTATCAGCGTCATCTCAATCCTCACATTCATATATACCTGAAAGTTCTAAAATCACTGATCCTTCATTACCATTATTAACAGACGTACAGACGCCAATTATATCTTCAATCTCAAATTTAAAACCACAGACAAATATTGAAAATACAGAAATTGATAAAAATAAATCAATACTTTCTCAAATTAAAAGATCACATAGAATAGCAGAATTCACACCTTCTCCAGCAGTTCGTACACGCAGGAAAGTAGATAAAACTAATTACAAGACGAAAAAATTATTACTCTAGACTCTTCAGATGACGAGTCAAATACAGACGAGACAGAAATAATGAAATCAAAAATATATTCAAGTAACTCGAACGACATTGACACTGAATCGCCAATAGAAACTATTCCTATTACTCCAAGAACACCTACACGAAATGTCATAAAAAGTCTAATTAAATTATGCCCGACTCCCATACGGAGTCCTATAAAAAAAATTAATAATTCTAAAAATATGGGAGGCGCGATTTCATGGTCATCAGAAGAAGGTGGTGACCACCCAAAAATTTTAAATGTAGAAGCTTTAGTTCATGCCGATCCTTATAACGAATCCAATATTCATGTAAATATGGAAATTGATAAAACTACTTTTAATGACTCACTCGCACGACCGATGGACATACAGACGTCATCCGATGATAACGTAATACCGCCGGCTATTGTAAACACTGATAGGAATAAAACTAATGTAGAAAATGTAAAAATAAAAAATAATCCTAAAACAAATAATGACGAACCACGACAACAAAGTCCTAGTAAAGCCATAGAAAAACATCGTGTAGTAACAAATAGTCAAACGATAAATAATTCCCCTAATAGCGAACCGCAGCTACGCAGGTCAAAAAGACAGCTTAAGCCCAAAACGTGTTCCTGTTGCACGGACAATGATAAACATACACATACACAAAAACACATTCCATACAAAATACAAAAACTTTCAGAAAATTTTAAGATAAAAACAAAAAAACCTAAAAATAATAAAAATAATTTTCTACCCCAATTGCCGAAAATAATGGTTACCCTCGAAGCAATTAATCGCCAACAAAATGCAAATGATAAACTTCCAAACAATAATTTAAGTATAATAAATGAAAATGTAGAACCGATCAATTTCCAAAATTCTTTTCCTGATAGAGAACCACAAAACCCTGAGCATATAAATTCACCCGTTGATCAAAATTTGAGTTCAGTCGAATGAATAAATTCATTCAATGACCAAAATTTCGATCAACGAGAACAAATAAATTCATTTAATGATGAAAACCTTGATCAAATCGAACAAATAAATTCATTTAATGATGAAAATCTTGATCAAATCGAACAAATAAATTTATCTAATAATATAACAAATTTTCAACAAAATTTAACAGAATTAAATTCAGATAGTAATCAAGAACGAATAGACAATGTAATTATCGTAGAAAATAATAACCCAGATAATGAACAAATAGATTCTGACGATGATTCATGCGTAGTTTCAGTAATGTCGAACGATTTTAGTAATGATAATATAATAGAGACGAGAGATAATTTAGAAATGCAATTGAGAAATGAATTTCATATTAAAACACGGTTGCCCAAAAGTAATTTCAACAGACCAAGGTCAAGCATTTATAGGTAAAGTTATGGGTTGTGTAGCTAAAATTTTCAAAATGAAACAAATAAAAACGACAGCTTTTCACCCGCAATCTAATGGTTCATTAGAAAGAAGTCATCAAGTCAACAGATTATATTAAACATTTTACAAATAAAAATGATTGGGATAAATGGTTGCCTCATGCAACTTTTGCTTATAATACGAGTGTACACGAAGGTACAAAGTTTACCCCACATAGATTAGTTTTTGGTAAAGAAGCGCGATTACCATCAGAATTTTCATACTTAGATGACATTCCTACATACGCAGATTACGTTAAAGAACTCGAAATTCGATTGTTAGAATCAAGAAAAGAAGCAAGAGAAAATTTAGAGAATTCAAAATTAAAATCTAAAGTACGATACGATTAAAAAAATAAATCCTGTAAAGTTTAAAATAGGTCAAAATATATTTTTAGTAAAGAATCAGAGAGATGGTAAATTTGATGATAATTATTTAGGTCCTTATAAAATTACTGAAATCTTCCCAGATAAAAACGATATAGAAATTGAATATAAACCTGGAAAAAGAAAACTCATCCATTGTGACAGAGCTAAAATAGCTTATAAGTAGTTTAAGTTCTTCTCTCTCTCGCTTTTCTCTTTCTCTGTTTATCGCACCACAGACAAAAAGGTCTTACCTAAATAAATTTTTCAGGTAAAGATGTCGAGCAATATGATATATATTTTCTTCATGGGGATAATGACCTCAATCATCAATCAGAGTAACGGCTTCATCGCGTACGACTGTGGAGCTCCGGCAGATAATATGACAACCCTTTCATTGGTAGATATTCAAAAATGTGATATTCCAATCATCAAACCACTAGCGACAAAAACAAAAATACAACTAACACAAACAGTAGAACACTCACACATTAGGGTCATACAATGTAAAGTAGAAATACAAAGATCTATATATTACTGTGGACGCTCGAGCCATATCTCGACGATAAGCAATGGCCACATGCAATATATAGAAGAGACATCTAGAGCGTTTTGCGAGGATGTACACAGAACAAGAACACATCATATGTACAACACAGTAATCACAGATATCCCCGCTAACAGTACAATTACTAGAGCAATTACACTAACAGGTAGCGCAGACAACAAGGGAAATTGTGTAAGAGGTCAATTTTCTGATCACTACGGAACATGGGAAGGCGTCGTGGTTCAAAGTCAGGTTTTTATAACAGTACAAGATTATTTAGCCCCAGTAAATTTTATGAAAAATGAGATAACCCTTCGGTCAGGTATCAGGTGCGCGTATAGTACAGAAAATTGTATGGATATCGAGGGAGGAAATACATATTGGGAAATAATAAAAAGAGATGCATGTGAACTCGACCGATTTAGAGTTATATATGAAGGCAATGCCTTAAAAATTAAAGATAATTCTATTAAAGATTACAGTGAAGAAATTTATACGGTAACCACAAACCAAATAACATTTGCACTCTCAGTAAGAGGCTTTATCCCATCGTGTGGACATAAATTAATTAAGACTGAACACCCCAAACTTTTTATCGTTGACAGCCCAGACAGTAATTTCTTCATTGAAAAGACAACACTTACACCTACGGACATGGACATTTTCGCCTATGTAAACTCAAAGGTCGTATACCTGGAAAGTCATTTAAGAAAAGAAATAGTAACTATGTACAATGACGTCATTAGACAACAATGCGAACTAGAAAAATTAATTTTACATAATTCTTTAGCGTTAGCAGCTTTAGCACCAGCAGAATTTGCATTCCACTTTATGAAAGAACCTGGCTACATGGCAAATATAGCAGGTGAAGTTATTAGATTAATAAAATGTGTACCTTTTGAGGTACAAACACGTAAGACGGACGAATGTTACCAGGAACTACCGGTAACTCGAGGAGACGAAAAATTCTTTATGCTCCCGCGGACTCATTTACTTGTCAAAACCGGAAATCAGATAGATTGCAGCTCCTTCGCACCTGCAATGTATAATATAAATAATGCATGGTATCAAATTTTACCCCAATTAGCACCAGCCATTTCACCTCAAGAAATAGCTCCTGAAACCCAAATGTCTTGGAGTTACACCTCTCCATCTCATTTAGCATCAAGCGGAATTTATTTCAATAGCGATTTAGAAAGGTTACGAAAGTCAATGATGTTTCTTCTAGAGAAAAGCGCAGTTTTAAATACTATAGCTAGATTCGCGACAGGTCAGGAAATAGTAAATCAGGGAATTACGATAAATAGACTCATTGATGAAGAAGCAATGAAACGCACTCTGGAAAAATTGGTGGAATAAACTCCACAGCGTAATTAGTAGTGTAGGAACATACAGTTTATCGTTTTTAGGGATATTAATTATAGGAAAAACAATTAAATTTGCAGCAGACACGTTTATACATGCGCTCGCACTTCATAAAGCATTTGGCTGGAGTCCGGTATTATTCGGAGCGATCATGGAACCAAGAGTTCCGGCCTGCCTGCCTGTCCCAACGACGGCGCTTTATCACTTGAATGCTAACGGTCCCCTCTAACGACGGATGGTTGTGATAGTACAGGAAAAACGAGACTGATAGAGTGTGGAACCGCGCGGCATTTTTATACATTCCCGACGACCAAAACACCCCGCTTACGAATCCCTTAGAAACTATGGGACTCATAGGCGCACTAACTTAACTAGACACCAACGACTAAATTCTCTCTCTCCTTTCCTCGACAATGTAAAAACATTGCATTGCGCGACAGTGCCCTTCCAAACCTTACGCAGGAAACCAACTCGAAGGCAAAGACAAAACGTAACCAATAGAAACCCATACTAATGACTTTAGCACCCCCGCCAAATACAGAAAGCCCACTACGAACTGTAGGTAAAAGGACATAAATAGAGAAGGAATATACAAATATGCACGAAAATGACAAAAACATAAGACGACATTACACAAAAAAAAAAAAACGCACATAAAAACAATACATTTAATTGATAAATTTTCGAAAATTTTTTTATATTTACCGAACACAGCGAACTATAGATAATAGTTAATAATTTCCATAAATTTTTTTTTCTCCCAACTAAAATAAACATCAAATAATTCATGATCTGATTTAATTAGATGTAAGAAATATAAGAAATGTAAGAATAACTACGTATAACTAAGAAAAATTTAATTTTATTTCTAAAGAGTTTTGAAAGATTGGAGACATAGACATAATTAAAGTTAAAGAACTAGTAAAGATAAGAAACAAAATAATAAATAAAACAAATTGAATGATGCTAGAAATCAAATATTCTAGAATTAGTATAATAATAATTTTTAATATAACGCAAAATAGACAACAAACAATAGTAAAAATAAAATAATAATAACCAGATTTTTTTGAAGATAAAATATTGAAAATATAAGAAGAATAGAAAAGAGAAGGAAAAGTAAAATAATTAAGAAGATATTTAAACAGAATATATCATATAGATATACTAAAGAAAAATAAATAACTAAATGAATAAAAAAAAATTTTACTATAATAAATTAATAATAGACAAATAAAACAATATAATTTTTTTTCTTACTCATATGCATAACTGAAAACGACAGTTATTTAATAATTTAGTTAACAATAATAAAAAAAAAAGAAAGAAAAAAAAAAAGAAAAAAATATATAATATAAATTTTTTTTTTTAAAGAAATACAATTTTTTTTTTGCCTATGTAACCATTATAGTGAATAAGACATTTATATTATTGCATGAATAAATTGATATGTAAACATAATCCTCTAATGATTTAAGAAAAAAATAGAAAATGAACAAAAAAAATATCATATTAAAGAAATTAAACGTGTACAGATTTCACGTCGGTAAAATAAATTTTTTTTAATACCTAGTATCTTTCACGGACAAAAGCGGAGAGATCGTGAGAATTAAGTATTTTCAATAAATATTAGAATGGATCATTCGAGAACATGCGTTATCTCGAATGACCCCTCCATATGAATCGATGCGCGGGTCTGATGCCCAAGCGTATTGATAAGAGTTACTCTAGTTTTTCTCGATCAAGAGAAGTTAGTCTGAAAGATAGAATCATTGAGAGCAGTCAGGCTCAATATTAAATACTCAACTTCTTCCTCACCCTCTTGAAGTTATTGTTAAGAGAACTTTAACAAATTTATAAATTGATTCAATTGTATATTTTCACATTATTCAAATTATTCTTTTACAATTGAATAAATCGGATTGAGATATAAAACAATATATAATCAAACAACCAGTTTATTTCAACTACCGAATGGTGGCTGTTCAACCCATACTTAATAATTATTTATAATTATATGTAAGTTCTCATTACGTCCAATTCAAATCGACTGCTCAACTACGCCAGCGCCAAAACATCAACCAGGACGTAACAAATTGATTAAATTGTATATTTACACATTATTCATAGCTATTTTTTTACAATTGAATAAATCGGATTCAGATATATATAAAATAATATATTATATTCAAACAACCAGTTTATTTCAACCACCAAATGGTGGCTGTTCAACCTATACAAATTATTATTTATAATTATATGTAAGTTTTCATTACGTCTATTTTAAATCAACCGCTCAACTACGTCAGCGCCAAATCATCAACCAGGACGTAACAGTATATTAAACAAACAAA
>OZ024712.1:9319741-9339790 GCA_964016945.1 Microplitis deprimator | reverse complement strand
TGGTGATCTTCCCCGGGAGTTTTTGCTGCGATCCGGTTATCAGCGTACAGGATGCAACGACGAGGACCGTCGGTGAGTACCTGAAATCATTGCTGGAAAACATATCGCTGGTTCCTTTCTCGCCACGTGTGTCCTTATTTCAGCTTCGTGAATTATTACAAGGGATTTCGATTTTACCCGCTCTTCCATCACAAAAAACATTCTTAAATAAATTTAATTATTCAGGGGGGTTTGTATTCATACGCGGGGGAAACTTGGTTAAATAAATTTCACTAATAAGATAAACCCAAATCTATTTTCAGTTAATTTTTTCCAGCCCCGTAGAAGTTAAGTTTTCTTTTTCCAGCCACGTGTCCGGTCAGTGACAGAGGAATCCTGCGAACACAGAGTGCAAGCCATCAACGTAAAATTCACATTTTTATATAAGAGAAATTAATTAATAATAATTTAATTCTTAATTAAATAAAAATTAACGATAATATAAAATAAATTAATTTAAAGATTTAAATTAGTTAGTAACGAGGACCGTGGCCTGTTGATACAAACCAGTCAAGGTCATCCGTTATATTTGGCGCCCGACGTCGTTGTGCACTCTGTCCGGAGTAAATAATTTGCAAAAATATAATAAATAAAACTAAATTTTTGTTTTCCTCTAAATAAAATTTTAATACGGGTACTGGCAATTATTTTACCACTTGGAAAGAAAAAAGACCATGCGTATCAATGGGCAATTAGCCCTATATCTCTAAAGCAATTTTATATAATAACCAGCACTGTAGGGGTTAATTTTTCCCGAATCAACATCAACATTTTGAAATCTTATCTTAATTTTGTTAATTTTATTCATATAAATCGATTTTGCATGCAAAGTTGTTATATTCCCGAGTCAAAATATTAAACGTAAATTGAACGGTATTAACTGTTTGAACGTAAATTGACCGTTTTAAACGTGAATTGAACGTTTTCTACGTTATGAACGTAAATTAAACGTATTGAACTTAAATTGAACATTTTGGACGATGATCGGCCTATGAGGAAGGAAAAAGATCGGGAAAAGAACGCGCCAAACTTTATCGCAACGTTCTCCAGACTGATTCGCAAAAAGATACGTAGTAACCTCAAGGTCTTTCTCGAGAACACAATTAATGGTGCTGTCACCTGAACCCAGATCATTAAATTGGAGACTGACACTGCCATGAGGTTGTCCAATCCAAAATTATTTTATCTATAGATAATTAAATTATCTATCTTAGATACTACATATCTTTTCGCAACCTGATCAAGAGTCTAACAGGAAATTATTCAATTAAATATTTGAATATTTTTAACAATTAACTTTAAACCCTACGATTGGAAATTTTGATCGCTCGCGAGTGCCTGCACGTACTCAATATCAAACTGTGCACGAGGTGGCTCACAGTTCTGGCGACGGGGGGTACCGGACAGTGCACTCGAACGCTAGAACCGGGGCAGCAACGCCCCTTGCCCCTTACACCGTCACTCAATCAGATTTTTACGAAACCAGTGAGAATCAGAACACGATGAGGTTTAATCCACCAAATAATTATATCCTAAATGATCGTATAAATGTTTCGGAAAATAATTATGGCGAATTTTCTGTAAATAACGCCGGTGGTAGACAATTAGCTCATGATTTGGAAAATGAGCCAAGAGAGGATTTTAACAACCCCGAAACGCTCAGTGATGCCGGCGTTCTTTATAAACGTAAGTGGCGGGATATCAGGCAACATTTGAAATTTTGGCCAGTACGATTCCCCCAAGAAAATCATTCCGCTAACAGCTTTATCGCTTCGGTAGAAGCAATGGCTTTCCGCGAAGGCTGGGCTACCGATAACTTGATGAAAATCATGAGCTGCCTTTTACTTGACAAAGTCGCGAATTTTTACAAACATACGGGTCCCAGAAATCTTACACTCAAATATTAATGGAAATCGGTCAACTGAAGCCAGCATCTGCATTTAATTCGTCGGCTACCGATAAAACGCAGGATAAGCCAAAAGAGAAATCGCGATTTTCCGCCTTGCAAGGGTTAACGGGTACCCCAATCGTGGTAGAAACTAATCACATAAAACAACCTTAATTACACCGGCACACAAAAAAAAATTAAGTAGAATGTGCATTTGACCGGACATACCTACCGGTACGTATTTTGGTCCGCTGAATCCGAATTCGAGGTCAGTTTGACCCCTACACCCCCAAAATTTCGAGAAAACTTCGAAAAACCGTAAAAATGATGAAAATCGGCAGTTTTAATGATAAAAAAATTTTTTGGAACTAAACTAAGCGTGATTTTCATGTATTTCGATCCGCTGAATATGAATCGAAACTTTATTGAGACCAAGAGCCATTTTAAATGTAAAAAAATCACACAAACCCTCTAAAATTCCGAAAAAATATAGTTTTCATGATAAAAAACTTTTTCTGGTCCAATTCAGATAAAATTTTATATCTTTTCATGTCTTCTATTCGCATCTTAATTTTTTTAGTCTATTCACCCTCTAAAGCTGGAAAAATTCGAAAAAATTGTAAAAATTACCATTCATAACAGAAAAAAATTGATTGAACATGATTTAATGCCTAAAATAAATACTCTATAACGTAGATATATCTAATAACTAGAAATTTGTGAAATACACAAGACATAAAAAGATAGAAAGAAATGATTTTTACGAATCCTAAACTTTTCTTCGTTTGTATCGCTCTCTTTTATCCTCAAATGATCTTCGTAGTGGATTCCTCTTTCGTTTACGATTTTCTTCGGGTACTTCTCTTTTTAACATCCAACAAAAATCTGCCATCATGTTAACACTCCAATTTCCTTGGTATCTACTCTCCATTTCACTGATGTCTTGGTGATAACGTTCTCCCTGTTCTTCACTATAGTCTCCACAATTGTCAGGGAAGTGGTCAAGATAAGAATCTAAAAAGTGTAATTTGAGATTCATTAAACAACCCAAATTTTTGTAGTTTTCCAGCAATGCGTCAACTAAAGTGCTGTAATCCTCACTTCTGTTATTTCCCAAAAAGTTTTGTGAAACATTTTTGAAGCTTACCCAAGCTGTTTTTTCTGTGTCGTTCATTGTTTCTTCAAAATTTGCATCCTGAAATAAAGATCGTATTTGGGGTCCATCGAAAATTCCCTCTTTCAATTTCGCATCACTTATTGCAGGGAACTTTTCTGTCAAGTATGCAAAACAATCACCATCTTTATTCAGAGCTTTCACGTACTGTTTTATGAGTCCCAACTTGATATGTAGTGGTGGCAGCGAATATTTGGAAGGCTGAATTAAGGGTGGTCGTATAACGTTATGGGAACCTGGATTCAATGCAGATCTTGATGGCCAATCTTTTTTGACATAGTGATTTTTGCGATCTCTGCTATCAAACAAACATAAATAGCAAGGATATTTGGTGAATCCCGATTGCTGACCTAAAAGAAGTGTTGCGATTTTGAGATCTCCACAAATTTTCCAGTTATGCTCTGCATATTTTATTTTTCCCAATATAATCTGTAAATTTTCATAAGTGTCTTTCAGTTTTGTCGAATAAGCTATTGGAATCGGCGCAAATTCATTCCCAATATGAAGCAAAACAGCTTTAAGACTTCGTTTCGATGAATCGATAAAAAGTCTCCACTCATCGTCCTTATACGTGTTCGGTTTCAATTCATCAACTAAAGCTTTAACATCTGAACAGTATACCACCGAATTTTGATCGTCGTTCATAAAAAATTTCCGGAATTTTTTTTCCCTATTTCGATAGAATGTCACTGATACACCTTTAGCCAACAAATGTTTTTCTTTCAACCTTGACGCAAGTAATTCAGCTCCATCTTTCGGTAAAGCCAAGTCTCGAACCAGATCATTAAGTTCTTCTCGGCTAAATGTTTCAGGTTCTTTTGTTTATCCGCCAGGTAAGTACTCTTTATCTTCTGAATGTTCTTCTTCCGAACTTTCTTCAACTAGCGTATCGTCTTCTTCTACATCCATTTCTTCAACTATATTAAATTGGTCCAAATTAATAAGTGGAAACCTAAACATGCAAACCTTCTCAATAAGACAATTTATAGATAAATTGAGAAAAATATAGATAGCCCGAACTGGGAATCGAACCCAGACCATGTCGGTATCGCGCCGAGTGCTCTACCAGTTGAGATATCCGGCACTATACTATATTCCGTTCAATTTAATCTATAACTTATTGGAGCCACATTAAAACTGCCGATTTTCATCATTTTTACGGTTTTTCGAAGTTTTCTCGAAATTTTGAGGGTTTAGGGGTCAAACTGACCTCGAATTCGGATTCAGCGGACCAAAATACGTACCCGTAGGTAGGTCCGGTCAAATGCACATTCTACTTAATTTTTTTTGTGTGCCGGTGTTATTGAGGAGATTAGAGAAGGTGAAGGAGGTAAATTAATTGTATGTGCTTCTACGGGGGCAGTTGTAGCTCAACAACCCCTTGAAGAACCATGTAGGGGCTATAATGAGCCCCAAAACACGTTATCATCTCGTAGAAATCCGCTTCCTTCTTAACATATAAATGTTTCGAACGATCATGCGCTCGTCATATATGATAATACCCGTCGTATTGATATCACTCCACGTTCTTACAGTCAAGTAACATCGGAGAGACCAAATGAGGCCCCCTATTGGGATTTTTGTTTTAATTGTGGGAAATACGGACATATTTTCCAACAATGCAATAATAACTGTGTAGATGTCTGTGCATTTTGCTCAAAAATTGGTCACGTATGTGACGGAGTGACTTGATATTCGACTTCCAGGTCAGTCAAATTAAATTTCGCGCCTCATTATTTTACGCACCAGCCCTTGCGACGACCAAAATTTAATTACTTCGCGCAACGGTGGGGGTAGAGGCTCAACGCACCTCGTCGCCGGAATCTTTTCTCAAAAATTAATTCTAACCGGCCAGCCGAACCGAGCAGTCGCTCCATCATAAGCATTCTTTTTCATTTGGTGATTTATATAAAAGTTTACGAGTCAGGCAGACGCCTATTTTCTATATTAAGTTTTGCGGTGAATCTCTGGTCGTCGTTTTCTCTGCAGTCCAGTATTCGTCCAGGAGAAGACCAGGAATCATGGCCAAGCACTTGGGACAGGTCGATGTAAGTGCTTTGGTATAGAGATTTTGATAAGTCATAAAAGTATTTAATTTGTCAAACACGTGGGTAAATTATTCCTAATTGGTTTTATCGTCTTTTATGAAATTTATTTATTTGTATATAATTTAATTTACTTATTTACTCTAAAATCTCTGTGCATGTGGAAAATTCGTTCCTTTTATTCGATTTTAATTACCACTATTTTCCTTGACCTGAGTAAATATTTTATTAATTAATTGTATTAGAAGACTGCTAATTATTATAAAAATAAATTGTCCGAATAAGATATATTATATTATAAAATCAAGGTAAATGTCGAACGGGTATTCAGGTTTTCGGAGATTGTGATACTGAAAATACCTGACAAGTTTCGGCGCATGCGCAGTAAAACTTTTTCAACTTTATTCAATTGAAATAAATTTATTAATTATATTTATAAAGAATTTAATGGTTAAAATAAGTATTAAATAAATGAATAATTATTTCTAATAAAATAACTTAAATTTATGTTTTAAATTATTTTCTTAATTATTTTCCTATCCTAAAATCAAGCCGTACTCGGTTATATCAGGCATTTCTGAACCCAGTGCTCAACATCTACACGAGCAACTAAGAACGACCGTCCGAACTTCCTGGTACGAAGAAGCCAGGGCAAACCCTCACACGTAAGACAAAATAGTTATCGTGATAACTCTAACTCGGGTTTGTTGAGACCATTCCCCTTAATTAATAATAATTTTAACCCCGGTAATTATAACGTTAGAAATAACAATAATAATTTTAACAGAGGTCGCCAAACGCGCTCTTTTATTGACAGTAATAATCTTGGAAATTTTGCGAATAGAAATAATAATAATTTCGATAATAATAATAATAATTCTAGTAAAAACAATTCCATCTTTCCGTCCAGAAACTTTAAAAATTATCGTAATAATAACAATAACAATATTAATAATAATAATAATCATAATGACAATAACAATTATAGTAATAATAACCTTAGACACACGCACGGTATCGATACCAGTGCTGCCTTATCTGCCAGGAGATATTCCGCAAGTTGTTGAGAATGACCGTTGCCGTATTTATTGGAACGTGCCATTCGCAACAACGCAGAAAATAGATCACAATAAACCTGATATTGTGCTCTTTGATAAAACCGCTCGTAACATTTATGTTATTGAGTTCTCAGCATCTGCTGAATATAACATCAACATCACGGTTAAAGAGGAGCACAAACACCAGATATATCAAGATCTCCTGTTTGAAATTGGCAAACTTTACCCAGGCTACCGTTTCAAGCTTGTCGTACTCATTGTTGGCGTCCTAGGAGGGATGAAACAGACTTTTGTGTCTGCATTAGCTAAAATCCCAACTTGTTTATCGCAAGTTGAGTTTTTGGCATCGCGGATGCAAAAGGCTGTAATTCTCGGATCCCTCCGTCTACTTAGGCAACGAAACTTGGCCTGCTGCGCATGCTAACTATCTTGTTGATAGAGCATCGCAGCAGTAACGATTTGGCGCTCAGATGAGGCCCTCGGTAGAGTCGGACTACCGGGAATAACCCCCTGAGCATTTAACTAGAAAAAGAAATAATAATAATAACAGAAATAAAAATAAGTCAAAAAAAAAAACGAGTGAGCCTCACAGGCATAAGGTCACAATAGAAGTGAAACTTTTTTTATAATTAAGTCGGTCTAAATAAATCAATCAATTAATATAAATATAAATAAATATATATATATATATATATATATATATATATATAATATTGGCCATTGGATCCTGTCGGATAGTATAACATTGGGAAAAAAGAAATCTTTGAAAATAAAACTATGTATAACTAGTTTTCTACTAAATGTAAAAATTTAAAAAACAATAAATTGTAAGGAGAAAATTCAATATTTCAAAATATATTTATGTCAATTAAATGTAAAATTATAAATATGAATTGTAAAATTACGAAATAGAAAAAAGCCCCAATAAAAAAAAACCCTAGATTTGTAAACCACAAAAAAAAAACATGGTCACTATCTAAAAATTTGTAAATAATTTTTGTGTATATTTGAAAATATTTAAAATTAAAAAGTTGATAAAAAGTTATTACTATAAATTTTTATGTCGAGGTAGCGGGTACCGATGGACATTTATTATTATTTTTGTTTTCGGCCCTAGTTTTTCGACCAATAGACCGGGATCACACTAAGTAATTATCTGGAAGGTTTGTTTTGAGATGAAAGATTTTAGATATAAAAATTAGATTACTATATATTAAACAATTGAAAATTTTGATAATTCGAATACAATAAAACTTGATATTATTTTATAAAAGTATTAGGTGGCTAGTCAGCCGACTCTAATTTACAATAAAATTCGTTTCAATAACTAGAGAGGACTATAGAATTTTGAATACAATACAACTTTTTGTGATATTTCCGTGTGTCGGAAATGTTTTGGTATTTTGACATAAAATAAACTTAAAAATCACAGTACCTGAATTTGTGGAGACTGGATTATTGTATTTTGCTGATTTCACTGATTCTAATTTACTAATCGCGGTTACAACTTGTTTTAGCGTTATGTTAATTCTTATAAACTAACTGAGACAATATTAATATAAACACTAGTAAAATAATTAATAAAATTAAGTGTGAGGACACTTGTACAATAAAATAAAACTGAAGTGTGAGAACACTTGTAATAATAATAAACTAGTATGGAACTAGTGTGTAAGTGTGAGAACACTTGTAATAAAAAAATTAAAACTAGTGCGGAACTAGTGAAAAACTAAAGTGTGAGGACACTTGTAAAAACTAGTGCGGAACTAGTGTGAAATAACTTTTGTGAAGACACTGTGACTTGAACTTCACTGCCTCAATAGGACTCCTGTCCTAGACTAGACTAAATGAGACTGATTGAGACTAAAGAGACCGATATTGAGACTGATTATTTTTGATTTTTCGGCGCTTTTTATGTGTTCCTATCGGATCCTACTTCATCTATTCTTTTAATGATTCCGAAATTTTCGACAAAAGTGCACTTAAAATGAAAGTAAGGCTTAAGATAGTGTAAAGATTACTCATTTGTTTAAATAAAAAAAAAGAATTCATTTTAAAATTCATTTACTTCTTACCTATTTTAAGTACTCTTTTGTTGATAAATATTTTCGGGTATTCTAGAGGAAAGTACTTCCAGATGACCTTTGGGCCTTTATAATTACTTTTAGGGTCATTAAAACTACATTTAGATGTTTGCTCCAACATTTTAATAGATGTTAGAACAACGAATCTAAATCTTTTATAAGCATTTTTTAAAAATACATTATATTTTATCTCTCTAGAGTTATTTAAGAAATAAAATTTGGTCGCCAGACGAAAGTTAATTAAGTATATGATAAAATGCAAAATATAAAATTTGAGAATAAAAATATGATGTTCAGCATTTAGCTGGACGTAACCAAATAAAGATATACCTCCATAAAAATTACTGTATAAAATTTAATTTCAATGAATAAAAACATAAATAACTTTGAAAAACTGTAATTATAAAAGTATAAAATCATTTAAATATATTTAAAATATTTTCTTTAATTGAATATATGGATAAATGAAAGTATGTAATTTTAAATAGAACAAAAAAAAAAAATTACAATGAAAAACAAAAAATTCTAAAAACAAAAATTTGCATAACTAAACATGGATATAAAAAAATTATGTCAAATGAACATCTCTATAAATAAAATATGTATAAAAAATTAACTGTTTTTAAAACATCTTTATAAAATATGATATCTATCGTCTATTAGTCATAAGCACGCAGTTCATTCGGTACTGTGAGCACTAGAAGGCATATCTTTATCTCAAAATAGTGAATTATTAACTTCAGTGGGCCCTGACAAAAATTAAAGAGCCCAGTTGTATAAATATTCCAGGCACTTCGTATTTATGTGGTTTGGAGCCACTTTTCGAGAACGAGGAAGTTAAGGAGACATGGGAGGAAGAACTTGGCTCAGGTTTAGAACCTGAGGGTCATTTAGACCCCGTAAAATTGAGTGAGGCCGTCCATCAGACCCTGAGTTTCTTATCAGCATCTCTGCTGTCCTTACGTGCTTCATATCTTCCAGATATACTCAGGGGCAAAACTTTGCCCTCTCATTTTGTCAATCGAATTTCATCTCGAACTAAATTTCTCACTGGAACGGGTCCTACACCCTCTATTATCACCGCACGCATTCCAATTTCCTTGTGGATTTTTGGTGTCCATATTAACGGAATAATTGATACGGGTAGTGAAAGATCTTTTATAAATTCAAAAGTTTATGAACAAATTTATGAGTATAGTTCTGGCGAGCTCCAATCGTATGATACTAAGAAAAGGGGTGTTCTTCTCGCTAACCATACGTCATGTAAGACGATAGGTGGCGCTCCCTTTATTATTCAAGTGGGTCCAGTAGCTGGCGAACAGTATTTCAGTATACTGGATGATTTAAGTTACTCTGCAGTTCTAGGTATGAACTTCGCTTTACATTTTGGTTTACAAATTGATTGTGCAACCAGAATGTGGAAATTTGAGGGTATTGATGAGAGTTACCCCTTTGACTCAATCAAAAGTAATGAGAAGTCCGTTTGTTGTTTGACCTTATCTCCAGATCAACCACAAGATTTTGTTAAATTTTTAGAGCTAGAACGAATCAAGTTCTCCCAGTTAACCAACCAGGGTCTAACTGACCTTGTATTGCATGAAATTGTATTACAACCTAGGATCAAACCCATACAAATACGCCCATACAGATGCAGCCCTATAGTGGCTGTAGAATTAAACAAACAAATTGATGAATTACTGGAAACGGGGTGCATTAGACCCAGCGATAGTTTTTGGTCTTGTTCACCCGTCATGGCGATCAAAGCTATGGGTGATTGGCGTTTTTGTGTGGATTATAGACCTATTAATAAATTCACTATTTTACCGGCTCATACACTGCTTTATCAGTAGAGGGCCGAGGACAATTCGAATGGGTTAGAATACCCTACGGATTGGCCGGAGCCCCTTCCGACTTTCAGAAAGCTATTGATTTACTGAAAAAAAGGTTTGGGCAGAAAATTGTTGACAGGAAACTATCCAAATCGTGGTCTTATAAAGTGTTCGTCTATCTAGATGATTGGGCAATCATAAGTGAAACTTATGAGGAACACAAGGCCATATTATCATTAGTACTTGAGATATTTCGCGAAGCAGAGTTATTTTTTAACCCCAAAAATGCAAGTTCAGGAGGTCCGAGGTTAAATTCCTCGGGTACATTGTCGAGGCTGAGGGTCTTCGACCTGACCCCAAAAAAATGGCTCCTTTTGTCAATTTTCGAAGACCAACCACTAGAAACCAAGTTCGCAGTTTCTGTGGACTTGTGAATTGGTACCATAGGCACTTACAAAATGTTGTGACAGTACAAGGGCACTTAAATAAACTTTGCGGTTCAAATACTGAATGGAAGTGGGATGATGAGGAAGAAAGGGCTTTTCAGAACCTGAAAAAAGCCCTGATAAATGTGAAACCATTGGCAGTACCAAAACCAGATCTACCGTATGTTCTTCACATAAATGCGAGCGATACGGGCTTAGGCGCGTTTTCGGTCCAAAAGGAACCCGGTTCGAGTAAAGAACATTTGATTATTTGATTAAGTCATCCTCTCCGTGGTGCCGAGACTCGGTACACTACGACGGAAAAAGAGTGTTTGGCGGATGTATAAGCCGTTCGGAAATCAAGGTGTTATTCGGAGGGGTTGCCGTTTACTTTGGTCACCGACCACGCCTCTCTAAAATGACTTCACACTCTGAAAAACCCCAATGGTAGACTCGCTCGGTGGGCGATGGAACTTCTATCGCACCGAATAAATATCGTACGTCGTCGTGGGGTTGGAAATGAGGGCCCCGATGCCCTATCGTGGTTATATAAAGATCAGGAACCGGTAGACTGTCTGAGGTATTGAATGACACGAAAATTAAGGATACAACATGTACCAATATACAAGTACATCAATGGTATGATGTTAAAAAATCTAATGTTGGTAAATATCCCGAAAATTTTAGTGACTGGTGTATAAATTCTGACGATAGATTAGAATATTACAAACCGGATTATTTGAAAGAGTACATTGACGATAATAACGCGTGGAAGTTAGTAACACGGGAAAATGAGATCTCTGATTTATTAAAAAGGAAATCACGACGTGCTAGATGCAGGTCATCTAGGACGTGATAAAATGTATTAGCGTCTGTGAGTGAATTATTACTGGCCAGGTATGTATAGGGACTTAAGTGATTACGTTGAAAATTGCGAAGTTTGTAAGAGGGTAAAATATAAATAGTCATCAACTCAAGCCCCAATGCGTACGCGCCAACTCATTGAACCGTCGGCCGTCGTGGCTGCTGACGTCACGGGTCCCTTTTCCTGACCCAAATCTGGTTATCAGTATGTATTAATAGTGAAAGATTTATATACGCGGTTTATAGAAATATTTAGGTTGAGAAAACTAACTGATCTCAACGTTAAGAAAAGTTTTCGTCGCATATTTTCTTGTTGAGGATACCCCCTATTTCTTGTCACTGATAACGGGAAAGAATTTATGAATCAATAGGTTAAAGACTATTTAATCGAAACGGGGGTAAAACCTATACCCACTGCGATTACTCATCACCAAAGTAATCCAGTGGAAAGTATCAATCGCACTTTGAAACCAATATTGCGAGCCTTTATAGAAAAAGACCAGACTTCTTGGGACGAGCACTTGGGAGAGTTGCGTGATAGTTCGCCTATAATAACAGCTATCACGCGTCTTTACATATGTCTCCTTATTATTTAGTTCACGGCAAGGAACCAAGTTTATCTGGTAAACGTACTAACCTTGAGTTAGATGATCTTGATTATGATAACGTGGCTTGGCGTGAACGTATTAATCGAACTGATCAACTTCGACATAAAATTGAAGAAGTTATGTGTGTTGAAAGTGAGAGACAAGCAAATTACCATGATAAGGGGCTATCAGAAGCCCCAGAAGTTAAGGTCGGTGATATTGTTTATTACCCCAATAAGAAAATAAGTAAAAAGATCGACAAATATAGTTCTAGTCTCGCAAATAAATTTTTGAGGCCTGCAGTAGTTAATTGAGTTATCAGCCCTCTGGTAGTTGAATTAAAAACCAGTGCTGGAAAAATTATAAGAAATCACAACGTTCCAGATTTAAAGTTACCGAGACGTTGTAAAAGGCACTGAACTCTTAATTTGGAAATTTTTTTAGATTTTATTTACAGAGAGTAGCTAGCCCGGATTTCTACGGCACCTTAGCCCGAGTTTAGACTGAGTTTCGAAAAGAGAGAAGAGAGAAACGAAAATTGGCCAGGGCGGCTAAGATAGCGCCAGTAGTGTTTAACTTCGTTGCGAAGGGTAGGGGGGGGGGGGTATTATCCTCCGATACCGCCCCTCTCTCATCCATTGGTTTACCGCTCATTTGGTCGTAATTAGCAATTGTTGGAAATTTTGTACGCGAGTTCGCCTCCACCGAACCCTAGATATGTTCGCCCGGTGTGAGATGTACCTGAAGCTGAAGCTGAGGGGGCCCCTGTTAGCCCCAAACGAGAGGACAAGCCGGTCCCAGCCAATGTCCAGCGGCGAATCCCCGAGATCATTATCACGGCACCATCAAGCAGGGCTAGCAGCTACGTCACGGCCCTAGATCACGATGAGGACATTTTCGTCATCGACGAGGAAGTTGACTTGGCCGAAAGAGAGGACTAACCTCACACAAACATCATTCTTTCTGTCCTCTGTAATAAAACAATAAAATTTTTGAAGTTATACTTCTTAAGGCACGTTATGAAAAAATGATGAGTGAAATTTTAAGATGCGCGCGCATCAGTGTAACACAAAAGTTACAGGTTGAAGTTGTCCGCTAAACCGCTCATTAAGGCTCGAAAAAAAGTTACCAATAAAATAGAAATAGAACCTCTATTAGTCGCGCATGTTGGCACGCTCGTTGCCTCTGATC
The DNA here is from genome assembly GCA_964016945.1 of Microplitis deprimator. Lineage (NCBI taxonomy): Eukaryota > Metazoa > Arthropoda > Insecta > Hymenoptera > Braconidae > Microplitis > Microplitis deprimator. The sequence goes on along the minus strand of OZ024712.1, from coordinate 9,326,606 downwards.
AATATTTTCATACTTATCCACATGTTTCTAGTTTCTACATTCACAACACGTGTTTAAGTTTCATACAAGAGCGAATTATATGTGCTAATAAATTATATTCAGCAGTGATATAAATTAAAATATTATTATTTAATATAATTAATCCTAAATATTATAAGATTATTAATGTTAAATATTTATTATTGGTTATTTAATATTTACAAAATAACGAAATAAATTTAATAAAAAATTTAATAAAAAATTAGTGATTAAAATTACAATCAAACATCAAATTAAAATATTCATTTTTAATATTTATTGTTAATTATTAAATTGAATAAATAATAAATATTTATAAAAATAAATGAACAGATTTACTGAAAACTTTTTAATAAAAATAAAAACTGAATATTAAATTGAAAAAATAATAAATATTTAAAAAATGAATAAACTTAAATTCAATATTTTTGAATTTAATATTAAACTTCTTTATTTGCTTTTAAAATATTAAATAATCAATAATAAATATTTAAAATTAAGAATCTTATCATATTTAGTACAAATCATCACATATATATCTAATGAGTATAAATATAGCAAACATCAGACAAATTTAAAATTATTTATAAATGGAGTAAATAATTGATGAAATTAAATTTTTAAAAAATTTTGAAATTAATAATCGCATTTTTATAAATAGGATTTTTTTAATTGTTTACTCTATTTATTTATAATTTTAAATTTGTCTGATATCTGCTACATTCATACTCATATATATTGATTACTCTTTAAATTTTATTTTTAATAATTAAATATATGTATATATACTGTAACGGGGTATTTCACCACCGGGGATCTACCGGAGTGAAATCCGAGTACACTTACTTGGACGTGTTCAAAATTTAATATTAGGCGCCAGATGATTTTATAATCACCAAATAAACAATTATCAGAAAAGACGGCTCAGGGTGGCGGATCGAGAAAAGGTCAGGAACTTAAGATTACGATAAATGATTGATCAGAATTAACAAAAATAATTAGGCGTATATTAAATAAACAAAATTAATTGATCAGTATCACAAAAAAAATCGGTCAGAACAAAATATAATTTGCTGTTGTCGGCTTGACTCGATATAAACAAGAAAATTGTCCCCAAAAGTCATAGTTGCACAAAAACACAAAATCAGTTCGTACAAAAAAAAAAATCGGTCTGTCAGTTGACCCTGCGGGCCAGCCTCAAAACTTCCCGCAGTTTTCGAGCCCCTTGAGCTCAAAAACATTGTCGAAAATACATTTTCGAGCTTTTCGAGCTCGAAAATACTTTTGTATGCCTTTCTTTTCGAAAAATAACGTTTTTTACCATTTTTTCTCCAACGATATCTCTCAAACGAATTCACCGATTTCAACGGTTAGATGGCGATCGACGCGTTTTACTGAGTACTAGAGCTCATCAAATTTTAAAATTGATTTATCGAGTCGTTTTTGAGAAATTTCAAAAAAACTAAAAAAAAGAAAAACGAGTGAGCCTCACAGACATAAAGTCACAATAGAAGTGAAACTTTTTTAATAATTAAGTCAGTCTAAATAAATAAATCAATTAATATAAATATAAATATATATATATAATATTGGCCATTAGATCTTGTCGGATAGTATAGCATTAGGAAAAAATATATCTCTGAAAATAAAACTATGTATAACTAGTTTTCCACTAAATTTAAAAAACAATAAATTGTAAAAAAAAAATTCAATATTTAGAAATATATTTATGTTAATGAAATGTAAAATTATAAATATGAATTTTAAAATGACGGAATAAAAAAAAGCCCCAATAAAAAAAATCTCTAGATTTGTAAACCACTAAAAAAAAACATGGTCACTATCTAAAAATTTGTAAATAATTTTTGTGTATATTCGAAAATATTTATAATTAAAAAGAACTAAATTTAAAAGTTGATAAAAAGTAATTACTATAAATAGAGATATACCTCCATAAAAATTACTGTATAAAATTTAATTTCAATAAATAAAAACATAAATAATTTTGAAAAACTGTAATTATAAAAGTATAAAATCATTTAAATACATTTAAAATATTTTCTTTAATAGAATAAATGAATAATTAAAAGTATGTAATTTTAAAGAGAACAAAAAAAAAATACTATGAAAAAAAAATTTCTAAAAACAAACATTTGCATCAATAAACATGGATATAAAAAAATTATGTCAAATGAACATCTCTATAAATAAAATATTTATAAAAAATTAACTGTTTTTGAACATCTTTATAAAATATGATATTTATAATCAAATTTAATTTGATATTATATTTTACAGAGATGTTCAAAAAAAATTAATCTTTTATAGATATTTTATATATCGAGATGTTCATTTTTACTTAATCTTCTTAAATACATGTTTAGTTATGCGAATGTTTGTTTTTAGAATTTGTTTCTTCATAGTAATTTTTTTTTAGTTCTCTTTAAAATGACATACTTGCGTTCATTTATTTATCCAATTAAAGAAAATATTTTGAATATATTTAAATCATTTTATACCTTCATAATTAGTTATTTTTAATGTTTCATCTTATTATTCATTTCAATTAAATTTTATACAGTAATTTATATGGACGTGTGTCTTTATTTATAGAAATTACTTTGTTCAAATCTCCCACGCCCTCCTCATTATTCTCACGGTGGATAAGTGATCGATGCTATAGTCTATACTACAGTCGATCACCTATCAATAATAGGCGGCTCCGCTAGTCGCATTTTCACCGCATAGTGGGGATGAAGAAGACGGAAGTTCGCGCTCTCTCGCACAATCAACGCTCTCACTTCATATTATTGCAAAGTGTTCTCATTGCGTACGCCTCGTGCTTTATTAAATCTCAGTGTTCTCAATAAATCAGTTGCGTTTTCATTAATTAAATTAGTGCATTTTTTTCATAATAATCATCAGTAATTATTAATTACATTATTTTTGCTCTCATTATTAATTTCAGTGCTTTATTCAATTAAATTAGTTTCACCGCGTGTGTCGACATTGTTACCGCCAAGTAGCTATCTTGGCCACGTGTTGAACTCGCATAAAAGTTGCATTAAATAAATTAAAACAACTGCTTTTTTACATCTATCTCATCATAAATAAATCTCATAAACTGTACATATTCTAAATTAATTGCTATATTTATTATTTACTAAATTCTCAAGTGTTAAATAAAATTATTCACCAACAGCCAATTCACACACACCAGATCCTCTCATCCTTTTATAATTATTATTAATTATTTAAACATACTTTTTATTAACTTTTTAATTTGGTTCTTTCTAATTATAGATATTTTCAAGTACACTCAAAAATTCTTTACAAATTTTTAAATACTGACCATATTTTTTTTAGTGATTTATTTTTCAATACATATTTATAATTTTACATTCAATTAGTATACATATATTTTTACATTTAGTAGAAAACTAGTTATACATATTTTGATTTTCAGAGATTTTTTTTTCCCGAAGCTATACTACCCGATAAGATCTAATCGCCAATATTGTATATATATGTTTATATATGAATAACGTGGTTAAATTATGACGCATCCGCACTTCACTCGTCCATTCTACTCGACTGTTCTCAACCCCCCCCCCCACTCTTTAAAATATATAAGGCTTGCTATACAAGCAATTCCCCTTCTCGCCTATTCTAAACTTTCACTCAATGTTTCTCCTCTGGCGCTACCTCCCCTTTTCCGCCTCAAATCGTTCAATTTTAGCCTCCGTAAAGAAGTTTTACTTCAAAAAAAAAATTTTTTTTTAATTCTTTCGTTCACCGTTTCTCTTGAACAAATGAACCGATATTGATGGCTGAGGTAGCATTCGACGAGGCTTATAAAGTTTTAGAGCTGATTAGATTTTGGAATCAATCCATCGAGCGTACGTACGTACATATATACATACATACACTCGGACATCATCTTGAATTTAGTCAAAATAGCTTCCTAGAACCTCAAAACGTCGACATCTGTTGGAATTTCGATTTTCGCAAATCGGGGTGAAAACGATAACTTCCCGAAATTCTTGAAAATCTTCGATTTTCTTAGCGGGAAGTTAAAGAATATATGCAATTGTATTGATCATTATTATAAATTTCGCAGGAATCTATTTATTCAATTCTTGAATCAATGAAAAAAAAAAAATTTGTAATTAATTCTATTTTAATTATTTTTTGGAAAGAAGATTAATTTCAATTATTGATTGAACCAGTAATTATAAATTAAATTAATTTTAATCATCGATTAAAAAAAATAATAACTTTAACTACTAACGTCAAAATAAAAATAAATGTTCAATTATGGAAAATTTTTCATAAAAATATTTGATTATTATTGGTTAAAAACTTTGATTAAATCCGATTGAAGCTCGATCGGATTTCGATTGTATTTTTTTGCATGATCAGACATAAAATGTATGTCATGCTTGGCAGTGCTTGATTTATGCATGCCCATGCCTGATCTTGCCTGAATCAAGCATGATCATGAATGCTGATTTTGTCCTGGGCTATCAAAAAAATCCATATGGGAATCGAGTCTAGATTTCTATGTAAGTTTCCACAAGGTGGTTTCAGATGGATTCCCATATGGTTTCCTATATAGTAATCCAGCATAGATACCGATATAAACTCTCACATGGGCTCCTATGGGAATCCACACCATGCCAAAGCCATATGAAAACCGTATGGAATCTCATGTGGATTTTCGCGTCAATTTCTCATGGGAATGTACACCATGTCAAAATGAAAATCTAAGTACCCACAGTTTCTTATGTAAATTTCCCATATAGGAAGCCGGATACTCATAGTTTCCTACATGAATTCTTATATAAAACCATACTATTCTATATTCATTCCTAAGGATTTTTGTATAAATCCATACTTTTTTATATGATTCCTATGGGTTTCCATACAAGTCCTCATAGATTTTTTGATTAGGGTAATGATGCATAACGAAGCATGTCTTCACATGAGTTATAAACGGTCATGTATGCTCATGCCAAGTTACTCTCCATTGTGAATCACCATTCTCTCCGTATCAAACATTCTCCCGATTTTATATGGTATGTATGACGTTGCATAATTCGTGCAGTGTCATAAATGATCATTCATGATTGAGCTTGGTCACGCATGACATTGCATGAATCTTGCGCAACTATTCCTTCCTCGTCATGCATAATCATGAATGATCATTCATGACTTTGCACGACTCATGCAAAAGTGTGCATGACCATGCAGAGTCATGTTCAATCATGTATGATCATGGATTACGAGGCAAGAATAGTCATGCAATATCATGCATGACCAAGCTCAGTCATGAATGAGCATTCATGACTGCACGATTCATGCAAAGGCGCGCATGATCATGCAAAGACATGTGCAGTCATGCATGATATTGCATGAATCATGCAAAATCACGAATGATCATTCAAGATCAAGCCTGATCATGCATTATATTGCATGAATCATGCATGACTATTCTTTCCCCGTCATACATGATCATGCATGAATCATGCTTGATCATGATCATCCGTGCCTTTGCATGAATCGTGTAGTCATGGATGATCATGATCAAGCATGATTCATGCATGATCGTGCATGAAGATTTTTTCCCGAGTAGCACCCCATTCATAATTAAGTTGTTACTTTTTGTCATAATCTTTTTTTTAATGGTTAGGTCAGTATTGGTCTATCATTTTCATTATCGCATCATTTTATAACGTAAACCGTCTATTTAATTACGCGACGGAGACGCGAAATAAAACCCGGAGTCGTATGTGGTCACCCAAGTGTATTAAAAATTATAAATAATAATAATAAATGTAACTCAAAATAATAAATAATTATAAACAAAAAACAGTTGTGCCTGAACCAGCTCCTCAGGGTAGGTTAGTGCACGAGGGCGCCAGTCCGTTTTTATAAAACGAACAAAAATAATAACAAATCAGTAGAGAGATTACGGGACAAAATCTTGAGTGAAAATGTATGCACCAAGCGGAATGACAACTAAATAAATATAATGAATAAAATAATAAGGAATAATATTACTAAAATATATCCAGGAAATAAATAAACAAATACTGGCTATCACTGGATTACTTTTACTAAATTATTCAATTCAAATATATTTATAAACGCAACAAATTATTACAATACCAAGTATAATTTACTGTTATCAATTCTATATAATAAATTTCATCAAATTAACATATGCTCATTATAACCAAATAATAATAATAATTAATTAAATTATTTTATTAAGTTATCCACTGGGGAATTCAAATTACAAATTAGAAATTTTTACTCTTTAAACTCAATATAAAATTTATACAAATAAAATAATAATTTTTTCTTTATATTATATTATTTTCTCTGGGGAGAGATAGACACGGGAACTCAAAATACGTTTGGCAACACTGGGTTGCATACCTTTAAATTACAAAATAAATTTTACCCAGAGCAATAATGTTTTAAATACTCAAAAATAATTTTAAAATAAAACGTAAAATTCTAGAGTAAGATAAGGAGCCACGCATGCTATCCTTGTCTAATCCTCTACGGAATTTATTCAACGCGTCTACGTGCATGTGCACCAAACTCTGGGGACACGCCGAATATATTCAACTTATTATTACAATAATAACTCAGTTTCAATTATTTATCAATCAAATACCGCGATCAACTCTACTGAGGGTCCAGCGATAGCCGATGCAACAAATGAAAATACAAGTGACTTACCGGCGTTGACAATAATTAACTTCTTGAGATTTTTCAATACTAAATAATAAATAAACTATACTTTTAATTCATATAACAAAATGTTAATTAACAG
>OZ024712.1:9293471-9319541 GCA_964016945.1 Microplitis deprimator | reverse complement strand
ATAGGAAAGCGCGCGCAGCGATTCACGTTTGAATCGCTACGTGACAATTTGTTTTAAATATTTTATTAATAATTATATTATAATTTAAATAAAATTCGCGCATGCGCATTTTACGTTTATTCTATAGGGTAAGAGCACCAGTACCCAGCCCCTAACCAGTAGCCAGCCGGGCCTATACTTTAATATTGGCTCAAAATATATATAGATATAATTTAACATGAGGTGGCTGGCTACTGGTTTGGGGCTGGGTACTGGTAATTTTACCCTATATGGTGCAGAATTTTATTTTTTCTCTTTTCCCTCAATTATTATATGAATACTCATTTTTTCCGTCTCTCAATAATCTATATATACATGATGAAAGTTTTTTTTTGTTCGCCAAACACGAGAAAACTACTAAATATATTGGCATAGGACCATGACCATTAGATGCGGAATAAATTGTTAATGGTTATAGGCTAATGATTGCACGCCTCATAATGCGATAATCGTTAGAGGTAATGCATTACTCTCAACATGTCGAAGTCAGGCAATTTTCCAGATTCAAATTACCTTTGTATAATTTATTTAATATTTGTAAGGTAATACAAGTGCACTATTATCAAGATAAATGCTCTTATTATCACACTCGATGTGTTCAAAACACATATTTTGTTTAATACTAAAAAAAAAATTTGATTAAAAAAAATTTTTCGTGGACGTTCAGATGTTTGTGTGTGTGGATGTGCCAAGATTACCTGAGTCAAAATTAAAAAGGTGATTTGAGCCTCCAAGACCTACATGAGAGTAAGGAGGTTCAAATTATTTTTTAAGAATATGAAGATCCATGCATTAAAAAGGTGATTTGAACCTAAACGTGGTAACTTTGTCCACTTTTACCAAGTTTAGGTTCAAATCATCTTTTTAAAAAGGTAAAATAAGCCTCCAGAGCCTAAATTTAGAGATCGCTCGTATGAAAAAACCATATACTGTTGACAATATATGGTCAATAACTGAACATATATGGCGGCACAATTATTAATATTGATCAATATATGATAAATCATATATAATAATTGATACGTTTATTATTATAATAATCCATATCATTTATAATATGTGTGATTATATACATGTGATATTGTATCAAAAATTATATGTCCGTTTTATATATTAATTTATAACGTAAAATATATGTTTCATATTATAAATTAATTTATAATTTCAATATTATTATAATCCATGTAATTTATAATATATGTAATTGTATACATATGATATTACATCTTAAATTATATTCTCGTTTTATATATAAACTTATAATTTCAATATTATAATAATTTCGATGTTATTATGCATGTATAAATAGTTAATAAAATAGTTAAAAAAATGTAAATAGTTGTAGTCATCATGAAACTACATAAAAATATTAAAAATATCATAGCTTACATCATATATCAATAAGTATATAAATCTATCATATGTTTCAATACATATATGTTTACATATATTTGTGCAAATATATGTAAACACTTATATATATAAATATATATTTACATACACTTACACAAATATATGTGAACATATATTTATATAATTATATATTTACATGTATAAATATTATATGTCAGTCATATTATTAAATCATATATCTTATTATATAACTTAAAGTGTAGTATAAAATAATATAAGCAATACTTATAAGTTATCATGTAAAAAAATTTATTACCGATATATATGTTTCAAATTATAAAATCATATTAGGAGTACAAATAAGTTTCCGCCGTTTTATTGTAGATGGCGCGGCACGGAGTTTCGGTTAGCTTTCGCAGATGATAACCGGCTTAAAAAATAGTTTGGACATTCAAGAACAACATAACCTATTAATATCATTGATTTTATATTGGTAAAATATAATTTTTATAAGTTGAAAATGTCAAAATTTGAGCCAAGTAAGCGTCATTTGCGGGAAATATTAGTTTACTTCTTTAATTTAAAGAAATCTGCTGCTGAGGCGCATCAATTGCTCGTAGAAGCATATGGTGAGGGTGCTTTGAGTGAGAGAACGTGTCGAGAGTGGTTTCAAAAGTTTAAAAACGGTGATTTCGACGCAGAAGACAAAGATCGCAGTAGAAGGCCAAAAATTTACGAGGATGCAGAATTGGAGGAATTATTGGAGGAAGATTCATCTCAAACACAAAAAGAACTTGCTCTAACATTAGAAGTCACTCAGCAAGCAGTCTCACATCGTTTAAAATCATTAGGAATGATTCATAAACAAGGAAATTGGGTTCCGTACGAATTAAAGCCGAGAGATATTGAACGCCGATTATGCTTAAGTGAAATGCTGCTAGCTAGACATAAAAAAAAGGGTTTTTTACATCGTATCATAACTGGTGATGAGAAGTGGATACATTATGATAATCCAAAAAGAAGAAAATCATGGGGATTACCTGGCCACGCGTCAACATCAACAGCAAAACCGAATATTCACGGAAAAAAACTTATGCTGTGTATTTGGTGGGATCAGCTAGGTGTAGTGTATTATGAGTTGCTTAATCCGAGCGAAACAATTACTGGAGCCCTCTATCGAACACAATTGATGAGATTGAGCCGAGCTCTGAAGGAAAAACGCCCTCAATACTATTCTAGACACGAAAAAATTATTCTTCTGCATGACAATGCTTGTCCACATGTTGCGGCTCCCGTGAAAAAGTACTTGGAAACACTTGATTGGGAAGTGTTACCCCACCCGCCGTATTCACCAGACATTGCACCGTCCGATTATCACCTGTTCCGGTCCATGGCACATGCTCTGACGGCGCAGCGGTTCACATCTTATGAGGATACCAAAAATTGGGTTGATTCGTGGATAGCCTCAAAAGACAAGGAGTTCTTCAGACGTGGGATTCGAATGCTGCCTGAGAGATGGGAAAAAGTGGTTGCAAGTGATGGGCAATATTTTAAATAAATTTATATTACCGTTCTTCTATAATAAATATTTAATTTGTGTTAAAAAACGGCGGAAACTTATTTGTAACCCTAATATAATATTTCGGCAAAATTTTGTATATGGCTCAATATATGACTTCTTATAATTCCATATAATTTATCATATATTTTGAATTACACTGGAGCTCATATATTGCTTTTTCATAAGGGCAAAAAAGACTCTCATTGGATCGTGAACAATTGGTAAAGAAACAGAAAGGAAAAGGGAGCCACTAATTAGAAATGGCCACCATGGTCGAAATAAATTTGAAATTTAAAAATTGCGAAAAATTATTTCTTAGTAATAAATGTTTTATTGTGAGTTGAAGAATAATAAAATTTAAAATATTAATAATAATAGCTAAAGTTATACAAGTAGGCGTTCGAATAGAATAGTACTGTCATTCGAAATTTGAATTGAATAACACCGGCACACAAAAAAAATTAAGTAGAATGTGCATTTGACCGGACCTACCTACGGGTACGTATTTTGGTCCGCTGAATCCGAATTCGAGGTCAGTTTGACCCCTACACCCTCAAAATTTCGAGAAAACTTCGAAAAACCGTAAAAACGATGAAAATCGGCAGTTTTAATGATAAAAAAAATTTTTTGGAACTAAACTAAGCGTGATTTTCATGTATTTTGATTCGCTGAATATAAATTAAAACTTTATTAAGACCACGAGCCGTTTTAAATGTAAAAAAATCACACAAATCCTCCAAAATTTCGAAAAAAGTAATTTTTTTGGTTTTTTTACTCTCGTTTTTGACTTCTGAAGACTTAATTGCTTGTACCTGTAACCAGGGCACCTCCACGTGGTGACAGTGGGCAACAGAACCATCTGGCAGAGTCCCTGGGTTAACGGCGTGTGTGCCGTCATGGCAGGTACAAGTGATAAGTACTTTACGATGCAGGAAGTCGGAGCCCCAGTATCGGCGTCTGGTCAGGGTGAGAAAGCAGGCTCGCAGGCGTCGTCATCAAGCGACTGCAGCTCTTCAGAAGTGGGAAACTTGGCTACTGGAGAGTATACTATTACAAGAAGTAATTCTCATCTGTGTAATAAGAGTCCTGATTCATTTTGTTACATTTGTGGATAATACAATTTAGAAAGGAATCGAAGATCGTTATCTGATAAGATCAAACAAATTTATGAAGAATGTTTTGGTCTCAAAATTACTAATTTGGATTCAGCATGGGTTCCACATACGATTTGTAGTCGATGTAACATGATGTTAATCCGGTGGGAAAAAAACAAGAAACAGGACAACTTGAAATTCACAATACCAATGATATGGTCTTCACCAACTGATTTACAGAATTGTTCTTTCTGTATGACAGATACTTCCGGGTTCACCTGGAATACCAAAAAGAAAATTGTATACGCCAATGTTTCATCAGCTATTAAGCAAAAAAAAATAGAAGTTGGCAAGGAAGTTAATACGGTTGAAGAAATGGATGTAGAAGAAGACGATACGCTAGTTGAAGAAAGTTCGGAAGAAGAACATTCAGAAGATAAAGAGTACTTACCTGGCGGAAAAACAAAAGAACCTGAAACATTTAGCCGAGAAGAACTTAATGATCTGGTTCGAGACTTGGCTTTACCGAAAGATGGAGCTGAATTACTTGCGTCAAGGTTGAAAGAAAAACATTTGTTGGCTAAAGGTGTATCAGTGACATTCTATCGAAATAGGGAAAAAAAATTCCGGAAATTTTTTATGAACGACGATCAAAATTCGGTGGTATACTGTTCAGATGTTAAAGCTTTAGTTGATGAATTGAAACCGAACACGTATAAGGACGATGAGTGGAGACTTTTTATCGATTCATCGAAACGAAGTCTTAAAGCTGTTTTGCTTCATATTGGGAATGAATTTGCGCCGATTCCAATAGCTTATTCGACAAAACTGAAAGACACTTATGAAAATTTACAGATTATATTGGGAAAAATAAAATATGCAGAGCATAACTGGAAAATTTGTGGAGATCTCAAAATCGCAACACTTCTTTTAGGTCAGCAATCGGGATTCACCAAATATCCTTGCTATTTATGTTTGTTTGATAGCAGAGATCGCAAAAATCACTATGTCAAAAAAGATTGGCCATCAAGATCTGCATTGAATCCAGGTTCCCATAACGTTATACGACCACCCTTAATTCAGCCTTCCAAATATTCGCTGCCACCACTACATATCAAGTTGGGACTCATAAAACAGTACGTGAAAGCTCTGAATAAAGATGGTGATTGTTTTGCATACTTGACAGAAAAGTTCCCTGCAATAAGTGATGCGAAATTGAAAGAGGGAATTTTCGATGGACCCCAAATACGATCTTTATTTCAGGATGCAAATTTTGAAGAAACAATGAACGACACAGAAAAAACAGCTTGGGTAAGCTTCAAAAATGTTTCACAAAACTTTTTGGGAAATAACAGAAGTGAGGATTACAGCACTTTAGTTGACGCATTGCTGGAAAACTACAAAAATTTGGGTTGTTTAATGAATCTCAAATTACACTTTTTAGATTCTTATCTTGACCACTTCCCTGACAATTGTGGAGACTATAGTGAAGAACAGGGAGATCGTTTTCACTAAGACATCAGTGAAATGGAGAGTAGATACCAAGGAAATTGGAGTGTTAACATGATGGCAGATTTTTGTTGGATGTTAAAAAGAGAAGTACCCGAAGAAAATCGTAAACGAAAGAGGAATCCACTACGAAGATCATTTGAGGATAAAAGAGAGCGATACAAACGAAGGAAAGTTTAGGATTCGTAAAAATCATTTCTTTCTATCTTTGTATGTCTTGTGTATTTTACAGATTTCTAGTTATTAGATATATCTACGTTATAGAGTATTTATTTTAGGCATTAAATCATGTTCAATCAATTTTTTTTCTGTTATGAATGGTAATTTTTACAATTTTTTCGAATTTTTCCAGCTTTAGAGGGTGAATAGACTAAAAAAATTAAGATGCGAATTGAAGACATGAAAAGATATAAAATTTTATCTGAATTGGACCAGAAAAAGTTTTTTTATCATGAAGACTATATTTTTTCGGAATTTTGGAGGGTTTGTGTGATTTTTTTACATTTAAAATGGCTCTTGGTCTCAATCAAGTTTCGATTCATATTCAGCGGATCGAAATACATGAAAATCACGCTTAGTTTAGTTCAAAAAAATTTTTTTATCATTAAAACTGCCGATCTTCATCATTTTTACGGTTTTTCGAAGTTTTCTCGAAATTTTGGGGGTGTAGCGGTCAAACTGACCTCGAATTTGGATTCAGCGGACCAAAATACGTACCCGTAGGTAGGTCCGGTCAAATGCACATTCTACTTAATTTTTTTTGTGTGCTGGTGTAATTAGATCCTTTGACTTATTCGAGTATATGATTAATTAATTATTTTATGTGGACAATCAATACGAATGATGTATTGGATAACGGAAACTGCCAAAGAAATTGAAAAAAAAAACTGCTGAAAAACAATCTGCTGCTGCCGGGATTCGAAACCAAGACCTAAAGAATATGAAGCACAACCACTGCCGCACTGCTACTTAGATGATCACGATCAGTTGGAAATATTTTTATGTATCTAGAACGCAGATATTATTATAACATAGAATCATGCTAAAGGATTGAGCTCATTTGTAGTTACAAATTAAAAGTATGGTAGGCCTTGGAGGGATAAAACATCTTTTTAAAAGGTGATTATGTCCTCCATGTGCTTCGTTAAGAATATTGAGGAGTTGAATAGCACTTTAAAATATATGGTAGACCATGGAGGGTTAAAATACCATTTTAAAAATGTGATTTACTCCTCCATACGCTACTTTTAGGACATCGAGGACTTAAATAGCATATAACATTTAGCGGCAAGTCCAACATCAAAAGAACTGAGGCTTTGAAGGCTCAAACTACTGTTTTAATTCTGACTCGGGAAAGTTTAGTGTCGCAATTGTTCAATCGATTAAATTTCATACGATTTTGTGGAATTATTCAATGCTTCGCAAAATTTGATATAAGATTTTGCAAATTTTACATCACAACAAAAAACTACAAAATTTGTTGAAACTTTTTAAAATTTTATATAATTATCATTGAGACCGACAAATATTGTTTTTATAAAATTTCATATAAGTTTATGGAGATTTTTTAAAATTTTATAAAAATCCATAATAAAAACTTATGAACTCTGTCTCTTCCGACATTTTACTCTAAATACATCAATTAAGAATAAGACTTGAACTTTCGTGATGTGGACCAGTGAGCAACGTTCAGGACTACCAGCCAAGAGGAGCCGTGTTCGAACCTAGCAGACACCCAGGATTTTAGTAATGATTCAAACCTGACTCGTATCTTACGTAAATGATGACATAACGTAACGTCACTCAGACGTCAAATTTACGTCAATGTGTTTACTGGGGTATATATATTATCATTAAAATTATTAATTAATCACTATTAATTAAAATTATAGTGCATGGAGGGTAGAGGTTTCTCTACCCTCCATATTGGAAAACACCAGACTGCACCAAACCACAACCCTAGTGAAAATGAAAACGAGGCGCTGGCTAGCGCCTCGCCAGTGTCGCTAGAGTAAAACAAGGCGCTAGCTAGCATAAAAACGAGGCACTGGCTAGCGTCTGGCCAGTTTCGCTAGAGATTATCTAAATCCAAAATGGCGACTTTTAAATGTCATTTAAATGACAAATGTCTCAATATTTTAGGTTATATATTTTAATATTCAAAATAATTATTATAACTATAAAGTTAAATAAATGACTTGATAATGATAAAGTTATTAATGCTCAAGATTAATATAAATAAGTTAAAATAATCAACACTAATTACTTGATGAAATTAACATAAATTTATATAATAAAAATACTATTTAATAAACTCATAAATTTAAACTGCAAAGTAAAAATTCAATAAACTATTTTTTAGTATAAAATTTATAATTTTTTACAAACGCACTGAAATACTTAAGACAAATCAAATAATTAAAAATTTTAATGAACATTCTTATTTTGACATATAGGTACTACTAATTTTTATGACTTAGTCATCATCATTTTTATTGTATTTAATTCAATAAATTATTTTTCATTATAAAATTTATAATTTTTAACAAAAGTACTAAAAATACTTTGCAAAATTTAAATGTTTTTTAAATTTTTAAATTAAATTAAACTTCATCAGCATCCGGCATTTTTTCCACTATAGAAGACATATCACAGTTATTTAAAAATATTGTTGCTGATGTAGGTAACTCTGGGAGTACAGAAGACTAAAATTTTTAATAACTCAGTTAATTCACAATCCGCAATATTTGTTTTAATTGCCCACAATCGGAGTTCTACAATAGTGTCAAGTTTTTTCTCCATTTTCAAACTATGTTATTTATTAAACTACTATATTATAGTAATGATAAATTATAAATAAACTTATTTATGTGAAATTTACGTAATTACGTAGTTCTTATTATATTTTATTAAACTGCTTAGAAATGTTTAATAATGAATTAGAGGTTAATCAGTGGTTTTTGTGAACATTAATATACATTGACGTAAACACTACATAGGCGTATGTTATGCCAATTTCTTAATCATAGGTGGCGCACAATCTCTAGAACTGCCTCGATTTCGCTAGCTAGCGCCTAGTTTAAAACGAGGCAGCCCTCGTTTATTTTCACTAGGGAACAAATGATCCTGAAGTTTACAGACAATCATCAACTTTCGGTTTTTTTTTTTCAACAAGTGGATTACAAAAAAAAAAAAAAAAAAAAATATATAAACATGTAGGAAATTAAAAAATTAGAAGTGCAATTTAAAAAAAAATTTTTTTTTATGATTTACCGATTTTAAAAAAATCTAAAAAAGACGTCGGCTGACTTCAGTATCATCAAAGTTAATCATATTTTAATTTAAATGGATTACTTACATGAAATTATTTAGGGGAGGGTGGGGCAAAGTGGGCCCCGTAAGCTAGAAATGGGATTATCTTTACTTTTTTTTTAATCGTTACACTACTTTATAGGCCCTTGTTTGTTATTTAACATTGATAAGCTACGTCCATTAAAATTGAAAAATCGAAAATTAGGGGCAAAGTGGGCCCCTACCTAAAAAAATTGTGTAAGACAAATTTATTGCTCGTTTTACTTTTTTTTTAATTCTTCTCTTCAAATATGTTATGAATAAGCTGTGTTCATAATAAATTACGAATTTTAAAATATGGGGCAAAGTGGGCCCCTTCAAAAAATTTTGTCATAAAATTGTTCTTCATTTGCTTTACTTTTTTTAGGTTTATTTAAATGCTGTTGACGACACTGCTTGCATTTTCTGTGAAAAATTATACTCTGAATCTGTCGAATCATGGATTCAATGCAACCAGTGTGAAAATTGGGCCCCCTGGAGCAGAGCGGTCCCCCTGAAATTTTGAAAAAAAAAAAAATTTTTTTTTTTCGTATAATTCCTATAGATCCGATGTATTTGTGCATTTTCAGTCCTACGAATGAAATCTGGGGCAAAATGAACCACTCAAAAATTCTGAAAAAATAATTCTTTCAAGTTTTTATGGTTAAATTATAAAAAATTTTATATACTAATCCATTTTTCGGCTGATTTTCTATTGCTGGCGCAAATTTGGCCACTAAAAATATTCGAAATTAATAATTGATTTTTTAATTGATAAAATTTTTTAAATAAGGCAAAATGATCTGTAATCTAAAAAATCAAAACACGTTTTTTGGGTTCAAAATAATGACAAATAAGAAGTATAGAATTGCTTTTTTTTATGAAATAACAATTAGTAATTAAGCTAATCGAGGAAGAATGATTTATTACACCTTAGAAAATTGTAGGGGGCCCACTTTGCCCTCCAATTGTTGAAGCCTTCCAAATTTTAGGGGAGCCCACTTTGCCCCCAAATTTTTGAGGTTTTCCAAATTTTAGGGGGGCCCACTTTACCCCACCCTCCCCTATTTAATAATCATGTAATTATTAAGGGGAAAGGGAAAAATTTAAATTCCGCGCCATATATAGAATAAACGTAAAATGCGCATGCGCGAATATTATTTAAATTATAATATAATTACTAATAAAATATTCAAAACAAATAATACGATGATAAAAATGATAGACCAATACTGACGTAACGATTAAGAAAAAGAATATGATAAAAAACAACAACTTAATCATGAATGAGGTGCTAGAAAGTAAATTTTTTTTATGGGAAATTAAAAAAATTATTTTAAAAAAATCAAAAAGGGACCTAACGAAAAAATTTGTGGACCTTAACGGACCTAACGGAGACCTATCGATTAAAGTCATTATCGTTGCGAAATTCTTAAAATGAGGTGCTAAATAGT
This sequence comes from Microplitis deprimator, assembly GCA_964016945.1. NCBI lineage: Eukaryota > Metazoa > Arthropoda > Insecta > Hymenoptera > Braconidae > Microplitis > Microplitis deprimator. The sequence continues at coordinate 9,309,201 of OZ024712.1, read as the reverse complement.
AAATTTTTTTATGGAAAATTTAAAAAATTATTTAAAAAAAAACAAAAGGGGACCTAACGAAAAAATTGGTGGACCTTAACGGACCTAACAGAGACCTATCGATTAAGGTCATTTTCGTTGCGAAATTCTTAAAATGAGGTGCTAAAAATGTGTAGGTCTTCAGCGTCCAGTTGATTTAATAATTAAATCATTTGATGATTTACATGATAAGCAATTGACTAAAGAACATTACCAGAAGTGTTATCAAGCATGCAGTGACACAATTAATTACTTCAATGAGATCTTGCTAGATCCTCAAATAAATGTTCAAGTCGGAAGAAGTGCTGATCAATTTGCACAATTGAGTGTTGAAGTGACTGGTGGTAATTTGCGTGCAAACCGACGTCTCATTAAGTGGCAAGATCTTGAAAACGCATTTTCTAATAACATTAAATCTGGATGCGTGGTGAATGAAGCTCATACAGATATTCGTGCTTTTCTTGACGACGCTCAAGATCTTATAATTGAAAAAGTTGAGAATATGCTCAGAGAAGTTGCTGGACTTTGAGTAAATATCAAATTAATTTGCAAATTCAGAAATGTAAAAGATGAATATGTCATTGAAGAAACCAAGTCATTCAATACCAAGAGCAGATACATTTTACCCGCAACATCTTTTGCTACTTCACTGAGAGAAAAAATCGGTTTTCTGAACTAAGAAATCGTAGTTCACAGACGACTCAGCTATTGAAGTCAGTTTCAGTAACTAATACACCATAGTAAAGTGCTCTACGACTACATAGTCATTCTTACTATTTTCAGTTACATATACTAAGATAGCAATAATGAACATAATTAGTTTAGGGAAAGTTTTTATAAATATCAGTTTAAAGTTAACATAACTATAATTTATATTGTAGTAAATAATTTATTCTTAGTCTAATAAACAATAAGATTATTGTGATGTTAATAATGTACACTTAGTTCTTCAGATCATTTATAATCGTAGCAATAAGTATTTGCATCTAGATGTATACACTAGAAAATCGAACTTTCTGAGAATGTAATAATTTAACTTATTATAACTGAACATTTATAGTTACCATTTGCATGGTTTAGTATTGCAAGAAACAAAATTATTTAGCGATCTGTACTGCAGATTTTGGTTCATTGTTACCAAATTCTTTTTTTTTTACTAGCCATTATTTATGTGATAAATACAGAAAATTTTTTTTCTGGAATAAAATACTTCCGAAATAAGTTTTTTACTAGGGACACTACAAAAGGTGGGCGCGATCTAGTGGCAAGCACTGAACTACTCCCGCTGATGTTGCCTTGCTCTGGTGACTTCCCTCTTCTCCATGTATATCTTTTCTCCCAAGAAATTTATCCCTTAGTTTAAGCAATTTTTCTGTTTTGGTTAGAGCATTAAAAATTCTTGCGTTAAATAATAGTACTTATTCCGAAAAATTTTATTTTCTTCAAACAAAAAAAAGCAGATTGCTACAAAAACTCATACATCTTGCTTCAAAAAAATATCTAATATTAAAGAATAAAAACTTTTGTAACAAGTAAAAATTCTTCGCTCTAAGCATAAGAATATGTTACCTTGAAAAAAAATATTTAAATTAAAAATAAAAATTTCAAGATAATTATTTATTTAAAGCAAGAAAATTTTGATTTCCCGAATCGATTAAAAAAAATTTCTTGATTCAAATTGTTTTTTCTGTGTATTTATAATTCTCAAAAACAGCAGATAATTTCAAAATATATGTAGGATTAATATTAATAGCTGGAATTAATTTATAATATGAAAATTGTAAAACTGCTTCGATTCAAACATCTTGTCTGATTATTTTGCTACAATGGATTTCTCTTTAACTCATAAGGTTATTTATTTGTACGTTATGAAAACTTAAACAAGGCTTTCAAATTTGAGTTTCTCTACACAGGAAAAACAGTTAACTTAAGTCAAGAAAAATATTCTTGATTTTAGATCATTTTTTTGATCAATGTGGAAAATCAAAATTTTCTTGCACTTATTTTCATGCAGTAAAAAATTATCTTGAATTTTTTATCTTGAATCCAAATATTTTTTTTCAAGTCAACATATTCTTACGCTTAGATCGAAAAATTTTTACTTCTTTAAATAGTTTAATTTTGTTAATATAGGAGGTATTTTTTGTAGCAAGATATGTTAGTTTTTAGAAACAATGGCATTCTTTAGTTTGAAGAAAATAAATTTTCTCGGAATAACTACTATTTTTTTGACGTGAGAATTTTTGTACGCTTCAACCAAAAAAAAAAAAGTGTGTGTGTCAGCTCCGACGCACGATTCGAGTTACTCCTTCAGATCGACTGTCTAAATAGGCACAAAAAAGGCTTACTAGTCTAACAAAAAGATTAATACCATATCAAATGGTAAATAAACGAATCAATGAAGATACCTAAATAATGTATTTTTATTCTATTTTAGTCTAGTCGAGAAGTAGATTTCCTGCGAAAAATAGTTACAGGTCGCTTAAAAATATGTTTGATAGCTTAAACGATTCGAAATGGCATCTAGAAAAAAGGGTTTTTTGGATTTTTTCTGAAAAAGAAAATTACAATTGTTCCCGGGTCAAAAAATTTGATCTGATTTTAGTTTAACTGGACTGTATTTGGACTACTAGGTCTGTTATTGAACTTTTATAAAAATTTTAATCTGTTTTTGATCTACCCAGACCGAAAAATTTCATCTGATTTTAGTCTAATTGGACTATTTGATCTGTTTTTAATCTTTTACAAAAATTTTAGGCTGTTTTCGACTTGTTATTTTAAGAAACAATTGCGTTACGGGCAGACTCAAATAGATTATTTCGTAAACTTTAAAAAATTTTAGTTCTGAAAATTTACAAGGACAAAACTAGATTAAATCATGGACTTATAAAATTTTTATTCATGGGCGATATTTATAAAAAAAATATTAAGGTACAGAATTGATTATGTTTTGTTTACTATTTATTTAGTATCTTTTGTTTAAAAATGTCGGCAGTTAATGAAAATTTGACAGCTTAATTTTTAGTTGTCTTGACTAAATATTTATAGCATTGAATAAAAGTGATAAAAAAACTCTTAAAATGTCAAGAAATTTTTCTTATTTACTAGATAAAATCGAAAATTTTTTGGGATTAGAAAACATCAAAATTCTTGTGCCACGGAGAAAAATGTTGGCTCAAAACCTACCAATTTTCATTATGCTGTCGACTAAACTTGAAACAGTAAGTTGAGCATTCAAAAAATTACCATGCTCTTATAAAAAATTATTATGCTGCATCAAAATTATTATAATGTATGAAAGTCATTGATATTAAAGCTTTTTGATAAGCTTCTTGCGCGTAGTAGGTATTGTGATACAGCATAATCATTTTTTATAAGAGCACAATAATTTTTTGGATGCTTCACTTCCTGTTTCAAGTTTGGTCGACAGCATTGTAAAAATTGGTAGGTTTCGAGCCAACATTTTTCTCCGTGTGACATCTTATTCCGGAAGTGCATTAGCATGTTTCAAATACCAAGAAAATTAAAATCAATTTATAAATCTAGATTATTATTATTAATATTATTATTTATATTTATAAAAAGTCCTGTTTTTGTCCTTAAAAACAATTGAACACAGACTAAAAATTATAGTAAATAAAGTCTGTTTTTGTCCTTAAAGACAATTGAACACAGACCAATAATTATAATAAAGAAGTCTGTTTTTAGTCTAAACCCGATTTCAAACAGACTAAATATCATACGAAAATAAGTCTGATATTGGCCTGGATAATGACTAGTACGGACAAAAACAGATTAAATTCCTATATAAAATCAATATGATTAATAAACTTGAATCAAAGAAAAAATATTTGAATTTATCATTTATTTTAAAACAGATCTAATTTTTCGACCCGGGTTATTTAACAAAAAACCGTTAAAAAAATTAGCCGTCTAGCTTTTTGTGCAAAATCTCAAAAAGTATAAAAGATAGCTCAATTATTAAAAAAGTTTCTGAAAGAGCAGAAAATTTTAGTAAAATAGTTCTCGACTCCCCAAATTGTAGCTCCAATATTTATAATTTTAATTTAACATTGAAAATCGGCTTTTCCCTTGTAGGAAAAAAATTTTTTACGACGGGACCTGTCTCGGCACAACATTGGGCTACCGAGCCTCGGTTTGCTAGTCTTGGCCCAAGAGTTTGCCAATCCTCGACTCCCGAGGCTTGGGCTGCTAGTCTTGGCCCAAGAGTTTGCCAATCCTCGACTAACGAGCCTTGGGCTGCTAGTCTTGGCTTACGAGTTTGCCAATCTTCGACTACCAAGTCTTGGTTTGATAGTTGCGGCCTACGAATCAATTTTCTATCAAATTTGTTCGAGTTCACTAATAATTATATATTTATTTGAGTTCAAATAACTGTAAGCAGTAAATATCATGATTATCGACGAAAACTTACGAACTCCATCTTTACCGGCATTCACTCTAAATACATCAATTAAGTATAAGACTTGAACTCTCGTGATGTGTCCAGTGAGCAACGTTCAGGACTGCCAGCCGAGAGGAGCCATGTTCGAACCCAGCAGACGCCCAGGATTTTTTCATAATTTACTGCTATCAAATCTTGTTTCTGAATTTGTAATGCGTTTGCGCGGTAATAATCGAATCAAAAATTCGGTATTTATTTATTTATTTATTTTTTTTCAAAAATATTTTTTCCGGATTGATGATTTTGACATCGCCCATATGTCATACTGACGTCATGGAATGTCATACAGACATCACATTTACGTCATGTATACGTCATTAGTTTTACATCATAATCTTACGTAAAAAAGTGCGAAATAATGAGTTACACCTGACTCATTAATGACTTATATCTTACGTAAATGATGATATAGCGTAACGTGACGTGAAATTTACGTAAATGTATTTACTGGGTACGGTATCGAGTCAGAATTTTGTAATAAAAAATCCGATAAAAGTACAATAATTCCTTTGTTTCTAAGTAAGCTGATAAAGTCCGATAAAAAAGGTATTCATCTCTTAATGATACAGCAAAATATTAAATTAAATATATTTGATTTTAATATTAAAAATTTTCAACCCAAATTCCACTTTGCTTTAATTGAAGTTAAATCACAAATTTCCAAGTCAAATTCCAAATTATTTTTTTGTGATCGATGGTTAAATCATTTTAAATATGACGATTCATATGAAAATCACAAAGCTGATTGTTTTAAAATGATAAAGTCCATATGACATTTCCAAAAGAAAAATATCAAATTTCGAAGTTTAAAAACTATCAACATAAAGACACGGTACCCTTTGTTATACATGCTGACTTGGAATGTACACTAGAAAAGACTCGAGGAGATCATGAAACTCAGAAGCATGTTCCACACTGTGTAGCAGTTTATCAGCATTGTAGTTATAATAACAAGTTATCCAAAATTGAATTTAATCGTTCAAAATCATGTATTGGGTGGTCTATTTTAAAGTTAGAAAAATTAGCTATTGAATATAAAGGATATTTGAAAAATCATATACCAATAAAACCACTTACTAGACAGCAGCAAGAGACTCATGATCGGGCAACTGTTTGTCATATTTGTGAAAAAACGATCACTACAAATACTGATAAGTGTTATGATCACTGTCATATCACTGGTAATTATCGTGGTCCAGCTCATATATCTTGTAATGTCAATTATCTCAAGTCTTATGTTATTCCCATAGTCTTTCACAATTTATCTGGTTACGATTCACATTTTTTAATTAAAAGTTTAGCTACATTCATTAAAGGTGATGTAACTTTGCTAGCAATTAACAAAGAAAAATATATATCTTTTACAAAATCAATAGAAAATACTTCAGTAACGTGACGTTTCATAGACTCATTTAGATTTATGGCATCAAGCCTTGAAAAATTAGCTTCTTATCTTGGTGATGATGAAAAACTTACAACGAAACTTCACTATCCTGAACCAGAACAATTTAAGTTAGTTACACGTAAAGGTATATTTTCATATGAATATATTTCAAGGATTGATAAACTTGATGACAAACAATTGCCTGATCAATTATCATTTTTTTCAAAATTAACAAATGAAAGTGTATCTGATGACGATTATTTTTTTGCTTAGCTAGTCTGGAACAAATTTAACATCAACACACTAGGAGAGTACTCTGATTTATATCTTAAGACTAATGTACTTCTATTGGCTGATGTCTTTGAAAATTTTAGACGTAGCTGCTTTGAAACTTACAGTATAGATCCGTTACATTACTATACAGCTCCCGGTCTATCTAATGATGCTATGCTAAAATACACTGGTGTAGAACTTCAGCTTCTTACTGATTCTGAAATGGTACTTTTTATTAAGAAAGGTATCAGAGGTGGAGTATCTCAATGTACAAACCGGTATGCTGCTGTAAACTATAGGCACATGGGTAAGGACTTTGATCTGAGCAAAACTGAATCATGTTTAATGTACTATGATGTAAATAATTTGTATGGTGCAGCTATGAGTATGTCACTGCCGACAGGTTCATTTGAGTGGGTGGAAAATGTAGATGATGTAAATACATTTTTAAATTATGATGATGATGATAGTGTAGGATACATATAAGAAGTAGACTTGAGTTATTCTGAAGACTTGCATGGGCTTCACAAGGACTTGCCCTTGTGTCCTGAGCACTTTGTTTCGCCAGGATCCAAACACTCAAAATTAACAACAACTTTGTTTGATAAAAAAAATTATGGAATACATTACAAAAATTTACAACAATGTCTAGATTTAAGATTAAAATTAACGAAAGTTCACAGAATACTAAAGTTTAAACAATCACCTTGGCTCAAATCATATATAGATAAAAATACTGACTGTAGAAAATTAGCAAAGAATGAGTTTGAAAAACATTTTTTAGACTGATGAATAACGCTGTATTTGGTAAGACTATGGAAGATGTAAGAAACAATAAAGATGTACAATTAAAAACCGAATGAAAGGGTAGATTTAGTGTTAAAGCGTTGATATGTAAGCCAAATTTCCATGGTCTTACCATGTTTGATAAAGATATGGTAATTATTGAAATGAAAAAAGTTAAAGTCTGTTCCCATAAACCTATCTATGTTAGTTTTTGTATTTTAGATTTATCCAAAACATTTATTTATGATTTTCATTATAATTATGTTAAAAAGATCTTTAAAAATGATGAGTCTAAATTAATGTATACTGACTTAGACAGTCTCATCTATCATTTCACTGTGCCAGATGTCTATAAAATCATCAAACGTGATATCTCCAAATTCGACACCTCTGACTGCCCCGCTGATAATGTTTATAATATGCCTGTTACGTTTTCGCTGCACGATGTTGATGTTTAGCTCAGCTAGATTTGTAGTATTTCTAGGTATTCGGTTCTCGACAGCAAATCACCTCATGGTGACCCAAAATGACTGGTGTTGTATTTAGATATAACAATAAATTTATTCAAAATGATAGCTATAGAATTTAGAAGTTGAAAGTATACACTTATGATACAAATTGAAGATGTTCAGTAGTCAAACTTACAGAACGTATGGCTATAGACTTGATAGTTTTCATAAGTTCTGATGTCAAAAATCTGACGTAAACTGAGTCTAATCTGACAGTATAATTTTGTACTCTAGCGTCTATATGTCAGTGTCTCTAAACGAGAGTTTTTATAAGGTATTCTAATCACAGAAATAGTTGGATGAGAATTATTAAGCGAGGTTAAATTGTTGATCAGAGTTCACACTCATTGGTCGTTGAACTCGTCATTGCTTATTAACGCGAAGTGATTGGGCATAAGACCCATGCGTCGAGCGCAAGAAGGGATTTAATCCTTGGCTGATGTAAATTTCTGAGAAAAGTTATTTATTTGAAAGTCAAAGTCCATTTTCATATCATCTGCATTTGTTACAAATTATTACTAATAGTTTATACAGCTGTGTTTTAAAATGATTAAATTATCTTCAGTTGAATATACTTTAAAATAAAAATGAAAAATGTTCTCATACGTGGGATTAAGTACATCCAGAGATTAGTTTATTATTTAATCATTGATTTGAAAAATATACATATGTTAAAGATATTTTTATAATATACAATTCGAATGATAGAATAATTCTTATGATATATAATATACTCTTACGTTATTATAATTATCTACTTGAGGTACTCTAATTGTTGTTAATTAGCGTGCCTTATTTTGGGAATAGACTATAGGTCGGTAAAATAATCTAGTGAGCTAAGAGCGGGCCCTGTTTGACAGCCAGGATATAACACGCCCCACCCCGTTGGACGAACGCCCCGCTCGTTATTTTTTTAAAACATAATGGGTCTTACCGACGTAAGGTCTATTTCCTTACAAATGTATGATACTTAAACTATATAATATGTTTGTAACCAGATGCCTTTTCCTTACATTAACTTCTTTGTTTTATATTTTGTGACATAAATATTGCTTAATTATTCGTTACATAGTTAAGCTTAAATTTTTACTTCAACCTAATACACAAAATTAATTTATTCGTTTAATCTTTTTGTTATTTTTACTTTCGTTTATTGATACCTATATATTTACGATTCTGGTATATTTTTTATTCTTAAACTTTGAGAGTAAGATTATCAATACTGATAGTGGTTTTTTTTTCCGAAAAAAAAAAATTATTTATATATATATGTATATATATACATATATATTTGACATTGTTATTCCATTTTTTTTCTTATTTATATTATATTTATATATATTTTTTTCATGTTTAAAATTCGTGTGTTAGCTAAAGTCCTTGGTCTAAGATATGTAAACAGGATTTCTTATCAGTACAAAGGTGTGAGATTCTCCGCCTATTGATTTTTTTTTTGAAAATGCATTGGTCAGGGGGAGGAAGAGAAAAAAACTGTCAGTGGGGTTGGTTTCGGCTCGTTATCATGAGTGGTCTTGGGGATATGTGTATAAAAGGTCAGTGTTTTTGAGGAATTCGTCACACTGTTCTAAAACTCAGTTCTACTTATATCAACAGGAACTAGATTCAGAAAGATGGCTATTGCTCTTAAAGTCAATTATTCTTTCAACGTTAGCAATGTAAGTAGACTTAATTTTTAAATTTCAAATTTTCCGCGTTTGTTTTTATTTATAACTGTTTTATCATTGATTTTCAGCGTTCGCAGTGGAATATGTGGTTCTATGCCTTAAAATTTATTATTTTCTTTGCATCGGCCGTTAGTCGTCGTGGTTACGATGAACCCCTAGCCAGTTATACGATGAAGCGGTTCCATAGTGCTTTTCAAGTGCTATTCGATGTCTTTGTCTTTGTGCAACGAGTTCATGACGTAAGTGGTGTTTTTTTTCTTTTTTTCAAAAAAAAAGTTGTACTTTTTCCGAATTAATTCGTTATTATTTTTTTTCAGCCTTTCTATGTTCCAAGTGTGGAGGGGATGATTTCCATCAACGAAATTCGTCGTCGACGAACCGAAAATTTAATCTTCCACAATGAGACTTTTCGTTCACGGATGTTCGAGCCCGCCGACATGGTCCGTTCGGATAATTTTGATTACCTCGGCATCAGATGGATACACGAGGGCAAATGGGGTGATGACAGTCCAGTTGGAGATTGGTGTCATCCGGCTCGGGTTTCTAACTATGGCTTAATGTCAGTGTACACCATGGAATGAGTTTTTTTTTTAAATTTTATCTTCTGTTTATTCAAAAAAACTATTATTTTTATAATGGGTAGTACGAGGTTGGTTAAATAAACGAACAAGCAAAAGCTCTTTTTTGAATTAAAATTAATCCGAATTTTCATGTTAAATCCGTTTCCCATCCTTATTATTAGTTCTAAATGTAAATTTATAGATTAAGTAGTTAATAACTTAGCCTTTAAGTAGTTTTAGTTATTTATCCTAAATTTCTAACATTAGCGAAGAAAGACGAAAGTACAAAAAGGTAATTATACATTTTATATATTTTTTTTTATGAACTTTTTATCCTTTCTCTTATTGAGTAGGAAAAGGGGAACAGAAAAAAAATCTAGTTTCATATTTTTTTTTTATTATTATTATTATTTTTTATTTATTTAGTTAATATTTATTTATTTTTTTATATAATTTATTCTCATATTATTATTATTATTATATATGAATAATTTTTACTTTTTCTATTTTTTTTATTTTATTTATGAAGAAAATTTACGTTTTTTTTTTTTATCTTTTTTACTAAATATACTTAATATATTATTATTATTACACGTTATACCCACCACCGTAACCTATCTTTAATTCATTTATTTATTGATCTTATTTGTTAACTATACCTAATTATAAGGTTTAAAAATTTCTGTTTATTGTAAAAGTTAGTAATCTATTTAAAAAACATTTCTTTTACTCTTATCAATTAATCTTGTAGCATTAATGTGCTATCTGTCACGTAACGATTCAAATTATTTAATTTTAATTAGTAGTAAGTTTAAATATTTTAATTGTAAGTTGGAATTTGAATCGTTGCGCGGGCATTCCTCCATTCCGCCGAATCATGTCAAAATTCAGTGAGCATTATTTCCTGAGATGTTTGAAACATTTTAAAACACAAAAAAAAAAAAAATTCAAAAAAAACAATTCAAAAAAAAATTAGGTTACCAAAATTTTGGATACCACCAGCAAAGTTTTTTTTTTTTCTTAATTTCAACCGCTAATGAGTACCAAATTGACAAAAACAATGAAAAAACGATAATTGTTTTCATTTCGATAGTCATAACAAAATTAAAGAAACAAAACTTGTTCTTTTAATTGTTTTGGAAAATTTTGATCAATCCACATTATTATTATTATTATTATTATTATTATTATTATTATTATTATTATTATTATTATTATTATTATTATTATTATTATTATTATTATTATTATTATTATTATTATTATTATTATTATTATTATTATTATTATTATTATTATTATTATTATTATTATTATTATTATTATTATTATTATTATTATTATTATTATTATTATTATTATTATTATTATTATTATTATTATTATTATTATTATTATTATTATTATTATTATTATTATTATTATTATTATTATTATTATTATTATTATTATTATTATTATTATTATTATTATTATTATTATTATTATTATTATTATTATTATTATTATTATTATTATTATTATTATTATTATTATTATTATTATTATTATTATTATTATTATTATTTCTTTTCAAGTTAAATGCTCAGGGGGTTATCCCCGGTAGTCCGACTCTACCGAGGGCCTCACCTGAGCGCCAAATCGTTACTGCTGCGATGCTTCATCAACAAGATGATCAGCATGCGCAGCAGGCCAAGTTTCGTTGTCTTAGGAGACGGAGGGATCCGAGAATTACAGCCTTTTGCATCCTCGATGCCAAAAACTCAACTTGCGATGAGCAAGTTGGGATTTTAGCCAATGCAGATACAAAATTCTGTTTCATCCCTCCTAGGACGCCAACAATAAGTACGACAAGCTTGACACGGTAGCCTGGGTAAAGTTTGCCAATTTCAAACAGGAGATCCTGATATATTTCGTGTTTGTACTCTTCTTTAACCGTGATGTTATATTCAGCTGGAGCTGAAAACTCAATAACATAAATGTTACGAGCGGTTTTATCGAAGAGCACAATATCAGGTTTATTGTGATCTATTTTCCGCGTTGTTGCGAATGGCACGTTCCAATAAATACGGCAACGGTCATTCTCAACAACTTGCGGAATGTCTCCTGGCAAATAAGGCAGCACTGGTGTTTTATCGATACCGTGCGTGTGTCTAAGGTGGTAATAAAGTACTCGCAGAGCAGCATTGTGACGCTGAACGTATGCACTTCTTGCCAGCACAGGGCATGCTGACAAGAGATGCATAAGCGTTTCAGGATGTTGCTTACACACCCTACACTGTGTGTCGGGTAGCTGCATCTGGAGCACTTTAGCACGGTATTCGAGAGTGTTAATTACACCATCTTGGCAGGCAAAAATATACCCTTCAGTCTCGGACATCAGGCCAGCTGACTTAAGGAAGGAAAACGTCAGCTGTTCGGACAAGCCATGTTCACGCACGTGTTTAAAGAACACGCTGTGCATTGACTTATCCATGTGTGTACTGAGCAGTTTTTGTTGCTCAGCGTTGCTGATGACCCTCTTGAATTCCTCCTTAGGGAGTTCAATAAGAGGGTTTACTCTTCCGAGACCAAGGGATTTTGCCGCGTACTTTGCTGCCTTATATAAAAACGCTCCCTTATGCGCATTCTCATGCTGATGAACAATTTGCATAAGGAAGTCGTCTTCATCTGCTGTGAAATTGACAACTTCATATGTTAAACCCAAAACCAAACGATCATGTAGACACTCCAAGCTCTGAAGACCTCTCCCTCCGATGTGCCGGGAAAGGTATAATCTGGCGACTGAAGACTTAGGGTGCATGCTCCGATTTATATTCATGACTTTGCGTGTCTTGATATCGAGGTCTTTAAGCTCTTTTCGGGCCCATTTAAGGACACCAAAAGAGTAAAGAAGTACCGGGACAGCAAGTATGTTTGTTGCGGAGACTTTGTTCTTTCCGGAAAGTTCTGATGACCAGATTTTCCGGAGTCTCCGCACATACTCGCTGCAGAGAGTCGTTTTGATTTTAGGAAGGTCCTGCATAGGACTTCCCTCAATACCTAGATATTTGTACGACTCTCCGGCGTCAAGATGGTCAATGACGCTCCCATCTATCAACTCGATATCTTCACGCACATCAGAGCACTTACCCTTCACCAGATTAACGACCGCGCACTTGTCCAACCCAAATGCCATGCCGACATCCCGTGTATACTCCCCTACGATGTTCAAGGCTGTCTGAAGGTGTTCCTCATCAGGTGCATATACCTTCAGATCATCCATGTAGAGTAAGTGGGTGATCGAATAACTCCGATCAGTTGGTGGGCCCACTGAGTATCCACGAGTACGGCGTAGCGCAACAGATATTGGCAGCAGTGAGATGCAAAACAGCAGAGGGCTCAGAGAATCTCCCTGAAACACTCCTCTTTTGTACTGTACAACTTCGGTTACACGTTTGTCGTTGCCACATGAAATGTAGAACCGTGTTCGCCAAAGTTGCATCGTACGCTGGATGCATCCCACTGTATCACGATCGACCCCAAGGCATTTGAGCAAAAAGAGAATAAGCTCATGAGATGTTGAGTCAAATGCCTTGCGGTAGTCAATCCAGGCCATTGACAGGTTGCGCTGATAGTAGATCGCGTCTTGAATGACACAACGATCTACTAACAGATTCTCTTTGCAACCTGACAGGCCTCTCTTACTGCCACGTTGTTCGTATATCTGCTGCCATACAGGATCTATCACTTCTAGAATGCGATTATTTAAAATTTTAGTAAAAATCTTATAAACCGCATTCAAACAGGTGATAGGCCGGTAGTTCTTTGGGTCAGACAAGTCACCTTTCTTAGGGATGAGCACGGTTCGCCCTTCTACAAGCCAACATGGAATAGGTTCGTCGCCTCTGATAAACGCTGTAAAAATCCGGGCTAGATGGCTATGGGTAGAAGTTAGTTTCTTCCACCAAAATAAGTTAATGCCATCTGGACCCGGAGCAGCCCAGTTCTTACCATTATTCAGAGCTAAACGAACTTCTTCTACGCTGACTTCAGGGCTCTCTTCATCAGCATTGTCGTTGCGGTGTTGTCGACAGAATGCTTCGAAGTCGTTGAGAGCTGGAGTTTCACGATTCACGTTCGGTTGATCACCATACAACTCAGACCAGAAAGCTTCTACTCGCTCGATGGATGGGGGATCGCCAGAAACAGATGTTTTAGGTGTCAGAAAGCGTGAAGGACTTAACCGAAACAAAGAGTTGTCGGTAAGCCGCTTCAGCTTTTTCTCTAGTGACTTTTTAGCAGCCACCAGAGCCCGCAACCTGTTGAGGGAACCTTCTTTGATGTTCAGAAGATTCTCCTTATTCAGTGTGTGATGCTGGTATCGTAGTCCAGCCGCAATGCGGCGGACTTTAGATGTAAATGCTTTACGAGCATTTACATACTCAATCACACACTGAATGCGGGAGACGTGTTTCCGGAGATCATCAATCTTCAGTGTTAGCTGCCCAATGCGCCCTCTCATCTTAGCCTCAGGCGAAGAAGTATTCCTTCCTGCTGGAGGTAAGAGTGAGGAGGCACCATCATAGACAGCTCGATTGATGGTGAGCAAAGTAGAGTCCTCCTGAATCCGAGTGGATAGTTCGTGGTTTTCCGTGTCAAGTAGATGTTTTGGGTAGTGTATCTTCTTCGAGATACATACTTGCCGTGTGTCAAAATCATTGTCGGCGTCTTCGAAAGAACGGCGTCTCTCTTGATGTAGCTGTGCTGGAAAAGACAGACGGTGAGATAACCGTCTGTTAGTTAACAGTGATCTTCGTGTTCGCCGGAGATGAGAAGCATAATCACGTAGATGTTGTTGTGAAAAGTTGCTGTAATTGGGATGCATATCGCTCCAGAGAGCATGCATCCTAGCCATGTAGCCTCTCCGCTCCGGTTCACTGTTATTGTAGCACATCAGGAGATCGGCTCGTAATTCCTCCGTCCACCTAAATGTAGTCCGTTGTTCGCCAAGGTCGTCATCGTTCGGGATCTCGGTGCTCCGCCCAGCTAGTGGGTAGCCCTCATCCGAGAAGGGCCGGTTGTGGGGAGCACTTCTGTGTTCAGGATTATCTTGAACTCAGTATACTTTACATTGGGGAGTTAGCCCAATGCAAAGGTTGTTGTGCGATTAGTAGGCCAGCAGGTGGGAGGCCAGCCTACATTGCCCACGATGCGCCACGGGGTAAATGAAACCCCCGCCGGCCGCACAACATGCACCGTGGGCACTTATTATTATTATTATTATTATTATTATTATTATTATTATTATTATTATTATTATTATTATTATTATTATTATTATTATTATTATTATTATTATTATTATTATTATTATTATTATTATTATTATTATTATTATTATTATTATTATTATTATTATTATTATTATTATTATTATTATTATTATTATTATTATTATTATTATTATTATTATTATTATTATTATTATTATTATTATTATTATTATTATTATTATTATTATTATTATTATTATTATTATTATTATTTTTATTATTATTATTATTATTATTATTATTATTATTATTATTATTATTGTTATTATTATTATTTTAATGATAATAAAATTTTTTTGTATGTATGGGTTTGAAAACTGATTTTTTTTTAAGATAAATTTTTCAAATATTTTTCCCGAGAAAGTCCTTCAACATGTGGTGTGTTCGGTCTGTCGATGTTAGAGTGAGACGATCTATGGGTGCGAGCTGAAGCTTCTCTCTCACTCGAATGTGCACCATAGGCTTGTTTTAGTTTTTGATACTTGTTGACAAAACAATGAATGCCTTCTTTTAAGAGCAGCTAGATTTCATTTCATTCCAAGTTCGATCATAAGTGTTGCGATAGTTTGAGAGCAAGATACGATATAGTTCTTCTCCAGTTTTTTGTATTGTTGAATAATTCGTGGAGTTTTAAATAATCTAATTTTAAAGTAAGTATACATAATTTTCAAAATTGTAAATATTAGAGGTGGTGTGTGATTTTTAATTAATTATACCTTTTTTTACAGATTGAAT
>OZ024712.1:9169891-9293271 GCA_964016945.1 Microplitis deprimator | reverse complement strand
CTGTACATTCACTGTGAATTCACTGCTAATTTACTGTATATTTACTATGAATTTACCAAAAATTCACTGCCAATTTACTGTACATGGAGAAAAAAATATAGTCAAAATTACAATATTGTAGTAAAATTTAATAACAGATGTCAGTAAATACATTCTGTATTTTAATTATTGCAAAACATTTAGTAAAATTTACTGGTTGGCAATTATTACATAAGAAGATATTAAAAATTATTATACGTAATGTATTTTTTGCTAACACGATTATATAATCTGTAAATTAAATTTTACTATGTGTAGATAAAATTAAAAGTTGGTAAGGATAGCATATAAAAATATGCATTACAAGTTCAGAAACTTTTGTTCAAAGGAAACATCAGGCCGTTAGACATAGGAAAGGACTCGCACGCGGGAGATCAGGGTTCGAATCTCGGTTAAAACAAGTGATTTTTAAAAACAAAAATCGATACAAACACCAATACAGATGACATAAATAACAATAATAATCAAAATGATAGCACTAATGATAAAAAGTTCAAAGTTATTAAAAATTTAATTTGATTTGTTTCCATTCTAATATAGTAAAATTTACTGAACTGGATATGGTAAAATTATTTTCATATTTTTTAGTGAAATTTACTACATTTTTTTTCGGTGTATTTTCACTGTGAATTTACTGAAAGTTCATTGTAAATTTACTGTGAATTTACCGAAAGTTCACTGTAAATTCACTGTGAATTCACTGTGAATTTACAGTAAGTTCACTGGGAATTCACTGGGAATTTACTGTAAATTCACTGTGAATTTACTGTAAATTTACTGTAAGTTCACTGTAAATTCTTTATGAATTTACTGTGAAACCACTATAGAATTACTGTGAGATAACCATAAAACTACAGTGACCGAATGGCACAAAATCATGGTGAATTCACCGTAATTTCATCATGGTCTCACAATGTTTTTACTATAATCTCACTGTGATTTTACAGTGATTCCAGGTCCGCGAGGGAACCAAAACTTGACGAACATTTTGTGTATCAAACTTATATAGACTCTATAGAGTCTATATATAGTAGTATATACTATAGTAGTCTATACTATAGTAGTCGGAATATTTACATTTCTTCTAATGTGTCTATCGATACGATTAGATTCACGATTCAAAATTGAATGTATGTTTGTCTCTATGAAACGTACACCTTGCCATGTTTCGCCACCAAATATAGGAGAGTTCGTTTTTCTGTGAGCTGGTACAAAATGGTGGTTGATCTCATTAACTAACGTTAAAGGTATTAGTGATTGTAAATTATTTGGCATTAATTTATTGATATTTATAATCTTATGTGACTCCATGTCTACCATTTTTCTCAATTTATCTATAAATTGTCTTATTGAGAAGGTTTGCATGTTAGGTTTCCACTTATTAAATTGGTGTATTACCGTACGATGGACGGTGTGGCTCAATAAGTTATAGATTAAATTGAACGGAATATAGTATAGTGCCGGATAGCTCAACTGGTAGAGCACTCGGCGCGATACCGACATGGTCTGGGTTCGATTCCCAGTTCTACCATGTCTACCATGTGACACCAAAAACAATCACTATTAATTTCAGCGCATCACTAATAGCATAAAGTGAGCCTTCATTTCCCCAAACCCTTTCTCGAGCTATCATGCGTACAAAATCATCCAGATTCGGTTGCACCATTTCACATGCGTCTACACCTTCAACTGAAATACCACCACGAGAAATCAATGACTCATAATTACGTTTATTGCCGATAATGTGGTTTTTAATGAAAAGTTTTATATCAGTGTATCTTTCTTCACAATGATAAATTAAATCAGCAAATGTTCGAAATAAGCAGTTACCATCACCTTTAACATCTGATAAGAAAAAAGTATCATTAAGAATGCGATTAATTTTAACATCTTCAGTCAATAAACCTTCCGTTTTTAGCTCAAATTGTTTATTTAAATTTGAATTATAAAAACGATTATTCGATAGTTCGTTCGTATTTTTCTGTACTATGCTGTAAATTTCGATAGAAAGTTTGGAAATAACTTCATTATTTCGTCGTAAAATTAGTTCAATGTCATCTAAAGAAGTACTTTTAGTCAAATTAAATAAAATTTTTCGAATAGATGATGAAACTGGTTCTTGAAACTCAACTTCTCTCTTTAAATATGAAACACTTTTAATACGATGATTAGAATTTATTCCCACATCAGAAGAATCTTTAGTACTTTTAAAATTTTTAGTAGTTTTAGATTTAATATTTCTAGTTTTTGTACTATCAGTTTGTTTTTTATTATTTTTAAATTCTTCTATTTGAGCATTTACAAAAATAGGTTTTGGAATATTACATTTTGATGATTCTAAATGATCAATCAATGTTCTGTCCAGTACTTCAGTAACTTCATTACAAAAAAATATTGGTTTATGGTCTGAAGTAATACTATCATAAGTGCCTGACATATAATTAGCCAAATTGGTAAAAATCATGTCAATTTGTGTATTAAAATTAGTTGTTGGGATTGTTGGTGCCAATGCTCTTTTTAAATTGTTACGTTCATTTAAATACTTTTCCAACCATGAAACTTCATTACTGTAACAATCTACATTAAAATCACCAATAACTACTGAGTTACAATCTGTTTAACATGAGTTAATCATAATATCTATGCTCTTTTCAAATAATTTTCTAGAAGTTTTGGGTGATATATATCCTCCTATCACAAATAAGTCATTTATAATTAAAGTTACTAAATCAACATGTTCAACTTTATCTTTCATCTGAGAATCATGAGTCAAGCTATCAATTACGGTAACATCAAGTTGATTCTTTTTGTATACAATTAATCCACGGAGAAATTCCTTACTAACATTATTTTGGTCGGATTTGTAGATAATATCATATCCATCAATAGTAATATTGTCCTTAGGTAATGTACGTGCTTCTGCGAAAATCATAACATCAGCTCCATGAAACCATTTGTCATTTCGAACACAGCCTATGTACTTATGCAATGATAACGCATTATGAAAAATAATCTTAACCCCATTTAATTCGTTTAAAGGTGGTTCAAAGGTTATTAGACGTTTTTCATTTTTTAAACGATCCAGTTCGACTTTTAAATCACTGGTATTGTCTAAAGGAATTGGTGGCTTAAAATCACCAACAATAAAGAGGTTATTAGGATCAGTAACACGACTATAGGCAACATATTGCATCATTCTTGTCATTCCTTTATTATGAACACAAACACATTGATAAGTTTGACCTTGACTTTTATGGACCGTTACAGCTTCTGCGGAAATTAACGGAAATTGTTTTCAGTTACTACATCTGAAAAAATTGGAACAAGATTTGAGCCGTTATTCAAATTACTTTCTTTTAGATGTTTCAAATTCCGACTTCGAGTTTCTCTTTCAATATTATCATTCTCTTTAAACTCTAACCAAAAAATTTTAATTTCGTTAGAGCCCTTATCTTTCGTTACATGTCTTAAAGTACCGGTAGCTCCATTTACCAATCCATCTTTTGTACTGATATTACGAGTGATCATTAATTTGGCATCTATTTTCGTTAGAATAATCCTAGGCAAACAGCCGGTTTTATTTGTTGGCAATTTATGAAGAGCATTAAGAGTCTTATGAATTATTTCTTCACTTAATTTACTGTCGTTTTGAATGTGATCTTCTGAGTTATGTTCAAATAATTCACTTGACATACTACGAATTTTCTTTTCATTATATGCCTCAACATCTTTATTTGTAAAGAATAGATGAATAGCATCATCAGGAACATTTTTTAAATTGCATCTTAATGTGAATAATTGTATGTCGCTATCGGTCATTGATCCCATGGAAAGATTTTTCAAAGCATTAATAAAATTCATATTGTCTTGACGTATTACTTGAGTTAATTCATAATATTCGAAGTCGATCCAATTATCTGATGCAAATAACGCACTATAGGCAGGATCAGCAATATTTGGCTGAAACGGTTTACCTGGATTTTCTTTAGCCCACTCTAATTTTCGGTCTCCCAAGTAATGTTGTGCTGTATAATAAATTGGTCTATCCATCACTGGTGGAAGTTGCCTCAAATCTCCTACAAAAATAACTGATAGGCCACCAAAAGAAGAATTATTTCCAGTAATTTGTTGAAGACAAGTATCAATTTGATTTAAACGATTACGACCAATCATTGAAACTTCATCTATAATTATGGCTCTTACATGACGCATTTCAAATCTTAAAGATGTAACAGCGCTAGAACTTAGTGGTGGGGGATTTCCTTTGATGTTATCAATAGGTAAATTGAGGCAACTGTGAATAGTAGCACCTCCAATTACAAATGCAGCTTTTTCGGAAGGAGCAGCTAAAACAACCTTAGCAGATTCAATATCTGAACACTCGAGTTGCCTATTATAATAATTTGATATTGTTTGATGTAAAAGTTTGATCAAAAAAGATTTTCCAGTTCCTGCTTGGCCACAGATTACTAGTCGAATTGGCTGACCAAGTTTTTTAGCATACAAGCAATGAATTGTTATTCGCAGCTGCTGTTCATTAGCTTTCAAAAATAAATCTAAAATATCGTTGTTTTCCATTACTTTTGGAACACTAATCTTGTAATCTTTATCTTTTGACTTAGAAGAATCATTGTTTTCAGCAAATAAATCAATCAACTCATCAGATTTTTTTTCAAAATTAAAAAAATTATTGTCCTCCCCATCATCGTCAAACCTTTCCTCAACATTTTTGAAAATATTTTCAATGTAATTTTCATCCACGTGATATATTAACGCTCGATTTCTTCTAATCAAAGTTTCATTTTCATTATAGATTTTTCTTTTATCATCCAAGCTTAACCCTTTAATTTCAGTTTTTTCATCGCGGAATGGTAAAAATGAAAGTAACTGCTCTCGAATGTAATTATTTTCATCTTGATGCTTATTGTAATTGCGAATTCGCAAAATTTTACGCTTTGTACGTTCTTTTATATCGTTTTCCTCATTATCACTCACGTCACTATTATCACAACTGCTGTTTTCTTCATTTTCTGAATCGTTCTGAATTTTTATTTTTCTAGCTTTTGATATAAGCTTATTAGGGTCACTGAATCTGGTAGCGAAATCAGCTAAGCACATAGCTCCATATTTCTTATCACGCTTACAGTATTTATCAATTATGTTCTCTTGATATATATCTGTCGAATCAGGGGAAATTTTGGCTAGTTCTTTATTTCTTTTAACTACTCGATTTCTATCCTCCATTGGAAAAGTAGGAATAAATACTCCTCGACGACTTGATTTAAAAAACGGTAAATGGAGTACAAGACAAGCAGCTTCCTGGGCAGCCAAAACTCTTGAATTAATAAATGCATTCGCGAATTTTTTTACTTTCTCAAGGTTAGTAAAATCTTCATGAGCAAATTGTTCGATCAAAGTTCTAAATAACTTTGCCATATCTTTATCAACCTTTACAACATAATCAGTTAAATATTGCACATACGCATACGGATCGCAAATAAATTGAATATCCATATTTGATATTAATAAGTTTAAAATGTCTGGATTGTATGCATTTACGAAAATTTCATGACTTTGGCGTCTCAAAAATACACGAGTAGTATTCAAAGAATATCTAGCAGCTTGAATATATTCTGTTTCGGACATATTAAGTTCTGTTAATATTTGTGGGAATGGAATCTCACGTGGCGTTTTGATTAACTCATGAAGGAAATTGTTAACTCTTTCATAATTTAATTTAACTTGCTCGTTCCGTTCTTCAACACGTAGTTTATTTAAAATTTTCTTTTCATGCATTAGCCATAATGGATAATGAAAACGGCATTTTTTAACATTTTTCATACCTTTATAGCAGGTGAAAGTATGTTTATGCAATTGATATTGCATTACATATGGATTATCTTTATTTAGTTGACATGTTATAAACTTATCTATGAATTCAACACATTTCTTCTCAGATTCACTGTCTTCTGAATTATATTCAGGTGCATTATGTAACTGCGCTACTGTGTGAAAGTGCAAAGTACCTTTCTGTTGAACTTCACTTTTTTGTATGGAATCTTCAACATAATGTAGCTTAAAAGGGCCATTTTTATTTTTAAGCCACTGCTGTATAGCCGCAAAATAACGATGAATATAACGTGCACAAGTGGTTGGATTGTTACGTACTAAACCAGCTTTATCGTTAGGCGTAAGTTCGAGTACATCGTGCAAGCTAATTTTTTTATCGTATCGTTCTTCATAAAGTTGTTGCAATAAATAAGGATCATCGTTTATTGAAATCGAAAATGTGTAAAATAAGTTAAACTGAGGCCTTTGGGCCATAAAAGCTATCATAAATTTTCGCTTATCCTCCGAATAAGCAGAAGAGCCTACGACTGGTGCTAAAAATTTATATGCTTGATCTTTATTAATCAATTCATCAACTATATCACCCTGTAAGATGTCTTTAGCAGCTAAAGATTCGTTTTTTAGGCCTCTACGAGTAACAAAATTCATTGAATCTCTAGTGCGTTTTTGTACAGTCATTTGACCAAGCTGAAGAACAAAAGTGGGATCCTGTCGACAACGTGGATCTTTATGAGTGAGCCAGAGCTTATGTTTCTCATTGGTTGTTAAAACTTTTGCTTCATCAAAAGGTTCACCTCCGAAAATTTGGGGATTACACATAATTTCATAGTGTGGAATGTTGTGTATTGGCATTGGAACTTTATTCTCTCCGGGCGCAATAATACGAGTAAGCTCGCCCATTTCACGATTTTGATCAATGACCAAAACGTCATCTCGGTCAAAGTTTCCATTACCTTCATTATCTTCATTATCATCATCGTTTTCAAAAAATTTCTGAAACAATTCATTTTCAGGATCCAATAGATATTTTCTATCATTTTCATCAACAATAAAAGGAAACTTCTTTTGAGAAGTTTGCGAAAAAAATTCTTCATTTTCTTTGATACCATATTTCTTATATAGTGTCGAGTTTTGTAAATATTGCAAAGACTTTCTTACATCTTCAACAATAATAGCCTCAGCCATGTAACTCTTTACGTATTCTTTTTTCCGTTTAATCTTAACTTGAACTACTTGAGCATCCTCAGGATGTCAAGGCAAACATTTAATCATTTCTTTTACATCAACTTGAACATTTACAATGTTTCCTTTTAAGGATAATTGTGGATTAGTTGTAAACTGATGAAGAGGTATAATTTGTAAAAAAGGTAGCAAAGGAGAAACTAATCTAACGCTGAGTGGAGTTAAACGTTTCAAATAATCTGGAATTTCTGTAAAAGAAAGATTTTTTGTCGCTGCTCTTTTAGGAATTTTATCGTTTTTTAAACTGTTCCAACATAGATCACAAAGAAACTCAGATTGTGTAAAATAATATGTATGGGCACCCATACCTTTTTCTGTAATTATAGCTCTTTTATAATTTGTTAATTTGAATATAGAGTCATATAATTTGCGCATACAACACGTACAGATTTGAGGTGCTTTATGTTGTTTCGTTAAAACACTTTTATATAACGCTGCAGTCTTATCATTCTTATTTGTTGCTGCTTTTGCGAGATTATTTAAATAATTTTCACTATACTTCAATAAGTCATTCATTCGTTGGCGGCGTTTGTTTTCTTTTCCGAGTTGACGTAACTTTGGCCCAGATTCTGGATCAATTCGAGCTTTTTTGAATATAGCACTCACATTTTCACTATGTATTTTTCGTTTTTGTGGATCTTCACGTTGTGTGCTTTTGGTTTCTTTATTTTTATTACGTTCCTTCTGACGATAATTATTATTTTCACGTAACTGAGACATTACGTGTCGGTTTTTTATATTTTTTTTAGCTGTCTTACATGAAACTTCTGCTTTTTGAAGTGAATCTGTTTCTCCTATTGAATGTTTTCCATTTGTTTTGCGTGGTTTAGAATTTTTCATCCTTCTTTTAGCATTTTCTGTAAGACGGTATTCCTCATTTTCACGAATTTTTTTCATCGCAACGCGCTTAGATTGCAAACGTTGTTTTAAAGTTTGTTTTTTCAATTTAGGCATTTTAAGTTCTGATGTTTGCTTTATAGTTTACGTTATTTGATAAATTTATTTATAATACTCTATGCAGCTGATTATTATTACGTAATGTTTTTGAAAAATATAGTATTAATGAAGTAATAGATAAAAAAAATATTATATCATAAATGATAGAATACCAACGAAAGCTATACTCGTTGCAAACGAGTATACTTTTAATAAGTTGTAAAGATCAAACAAATATTACTTTGGCTGTGACTAGTAATTACTAATAATAAGTCGCAAAACGCGAACTAAAATTACACTATTCAGCTTATGAAAGGATTAATTTGATTGTGATTAGTGTGTATTACTAAAAAGTTGCAAAACGCAAACTAGAATTGCACTATTTAAGTAATAGTATGTTTATAATAAGTTTTAAAAGCCAATCAACGATTACTTTGATTATGACTAGTAGATATTAGTTAAAGTCACGAAACGCAGACTAGAATTGCACTATTTCAGTAATAGTATATTTATAATGAGTTATAAAGGCCAAACTAAAATGACTTCGGTTGCAATTAGTAGATATTAGTAAAAAGTCGCGAAACGCAGACTTGAATTGTACTATTTGAGTAATAGTATATTTATAGTGAGTTATAAGATCGAAATCAAAATGATTTCGGTTGCAACTAGCAGATATTAGTACCCTGTGGAAAAGCTCTCATAAATTCTGATAAGATATTGAATATTTTTTATAAGAATCTATGAGCTTCGAAAATATCTATGAGATTTAAAAAAATTCTCATATGAATTCTTATGAGAATCTATGAGTCAAAGCTTTTAATGTTTTCCTATCATGATTTCCGTACTAGATTTTTAAAAGAATGAGTAAGATTTTTCAATTTATGAGATTTTGTGACTCGAATACCGCCAACGATTATAAGATTGAATAAGTACTTTCACTTCTATAAGATTGTTACAGTTTATTCTAATGTATCTTCAATAAGAATTGATCAGGCGAATTCCGATGTTAAAATACTTACAAAATCTCAATAAGATTTTTTTTTTATCCGAAATTTTTAGAATTTATAAGTTTTAATAAAAGTTATCCTAGGAGATAATATCTTATTGAATATCATAAAATATTTATCATATTTTATGAGAAAATATTTAACAAGTATTTCTTAAAAATTTTATGAGACTAAATCAGGAATCACATGGACAAATGCAGACCTTTTTCTCATAAAAATTTTATGAGAATTAGTAAGAAAATCTATAATCGAATTAACTTGTAAAAACTTAAAAAATTTAATTTTTATTTAAAAGCTATGTGATTTATGAGTTTTTGTAAGTTTTAGTTATAAGGCTATTACTTATAAAATATTATGGAGTACTTATGAGATTTTATAAATAATTTCCATTCACATGAAATATTAATTTTATCAGATTCATTCAAAAATAATTGCTTAACTTTATTTTTTTTTATAAGAATTTACACCAAAAATACTAATATAATCACTTTTTCTTGTACTTTGAATATTTTAACTGTTCGGAGATATGGAGAAGGGGAAAGTCACCGGTGCTAGGCAGCAGCAGCGAGAGTAGTTCGGTGCTCGCCACGAGATCGCGTCTACGATTTGTAGTGTCCCTGTTAAGACATTTATTTCAGAAGTGTTATATTCCAAATTTCAATACGATTTTGTTCGAGTACCCTTCTGTCATTTGACAGAGCGACAAGTACCTTTTTGGATTGTACTATAGTATATCCTATAATACATCATGACTTTAATATTTAATATTAATGTTTACTTGAGTAATTTTTGATGAATAAATAAACTGACTCAATTTCATAGATTTTGCAGGAATAGATTGCTGAGGATTTTCCGCGTAAATACTCATAACAATATTCTTGAGTATACATAATAAAAACCTTTTCGAATTCATGCTAAAAAATTCAATAATTTAGCATATAAACCTTAATCAATACTAAAGAAACTGTAACTTACTTAATTTTATAAATTTTTTCGTTACTATATGGAAAATTACTGTACTCTCATTAATTAATCAGTATCAAATCTTATATCATTAATTCAGAAATCGTCTCATACAATCTTATTCATTTCCAAAATCTACGCAATTGTAAACTTTACATTTTTCGAAAACTTATAAATACTTACAATCACAAAATTACAGCTTCTGTTTCTTACAGATTCTGACCATTTAAATGAGAATTTAAAAAAAAAATTTTTTTTGATGCACCATCTATGAGAAAATAATTGTATAAGAATTTTTGAGATTTTTCGCGGACAAATACTGATCGTTTTCTCATAGCCAATTTTTTTTATGAGATTTTATAAGACCTTTTCCACAGGGTATAAAGTCGCGAAACGCAGACTTGAATTAGACTATTTCAGTAATAGTATATTTGTAATGAGTCGCAGCGGCCAAACCAAAATGACTTTGATTACAGTTTCTAAAAAATATATGCAAAAAGTCGCGAAACGCCGACTTGAATTACTCTGTTCGAAGAATAATATATTTGTAGCGAGTCGCAAAAGTCAAACCACAATTACATTGATTTCGACTAGTATGTATCAATAAAAGTCGCAAAATGCAGACTAATAATCTGTCAACAATCAATTTAATAAATTTATTGTAATTTGCAAAATGTTAATGAAAATCGTGCTGATTATATATATATATATTGAGACAATGTGAATTGTCTTCGTCGTCCTCAGCCTTGCGGTTCCCGTTTTTCTCCGTCTCGTTGCCGTCTGAATTTCGTACGTCATAGTGCCATGGTCACATGACTTATTTTCACGTCGACGCATGTCCGTAGGGGTGAAGTGGGGACAGAGTTCAGAGGCGAGTCCCAGGCCCTCAATTATCGGTCAATGACTTCGATCCTGGATCAATTAACGTTTAACGTGTTTTTCTATTACTATCAAATTGCAATAAGTATTCTGTATTAATTAAGCTACGATATCTTCTACTAATACTCTGTCAATTTTACTGATAATATTATTTCATTATTTCTTATTGATTATCATAAATCGAGTTTAAATACAATTAGTATTACTGTACGTTACCGGCAATATACTTGCAGTACTAAAGAATTGTTAAGATTAAATAATAAATTCAGTGTTATAATTGCGTTATCCCACGTGAAGGGTCATTGTATATACAGCGTATTCCAGGATATTCCTGATATTGTTATTTACGGAAGCGTTATTGTAAGTACTTGAACTTTATTATAATTGGCAATAAACTTGCACATTTTTCTGATCAATTCCTTAATTCTATCTATCACTGTTCATCCTAACTAAGTCCTAATTTACTGGTAAGATTCTCAGTAAGAATAATAAAATATTACTAACTAAGTCATAATTGATTAGTCAATCATCAATAAGAAATTTATTTATAAGTTATAAGCCGTGAGGTGGGTTAATAAGTTTTTAATATACGTTGCCGAGTTTGAATAAGTGCGGGTCTTTGCTTTGCAAGAACCCCAGCCCACTGCTCTGTCCAAGTAAAATAAAATTTTGTTAGAGGCCAGCCTAAGCCAGGGTTCAACCCGCGGATTCTGGTGGCTGCTGGTAAAAATCGCGAAGACAAAAAGCGATTTGTCTCAATATATATATATATATATATATATATATATATATATATATATATATATATATATATATATATATATATTAAATGCTTACGAAGAAATTTATTACTTTCTTTACAACACAAAAGATTAGTATATTCGTTTCCGGTCTAAAATAAAACATCTTTTGCTCAAAAAAAAAAAAAAAATATTGTTGTCAGTTTAACTAAGTACTTAAATAAATTATCAAAAGAATCTTTGCAGTAATAAACAAAAATTTTATTTGTCATTGAAAATTTTAATAACCAAAATAAATCATTAACTATTCGTCATCAAGAATTTCAATAACTTAAATAAATTATTAAATTATAAATAAATAATCTTTACAGCTTAGAAAAGATTTAATTGTAACAAGTCTTGAGTAAATAAATCCATTTATAATCTGACAAGATTATTATCAGCTCGGATTAAGTAAAATTATCAATAATTAAACTTTTGTCATTTATTATTTTGTAAAGAAATTACTAAGACAATTTTTCCGCCAAAATGCCGTTATCGAGAACGCCGATCCCGCAATCATTTTTTTCCGTCACTTCGGCTAGCAATTCCGACAATCTTTTACATTTCCCTACTACGTCGAGCGCGGTAATCGCAAGCATGAGCGCAATAGAAGATCTTGTGGATCTTACTAATAACGATGACGTACACAACAGTACTCTATGCACCCAAAGTCAAGTTGTAAATCATAATAATAATAATATTTCTACTACCCGTTCGGGCGGTAACGTGAGTGTTCATCCTCACAATGTTAGTGGGGTTGTACCAATCTCAGAGTCTCAAAATACGACCTCCGTCGCCGTATTGCAAAACATAGTTTCGGGCTTACAGACGGAAATCGAAGCTTTACGGGCCGAACGTCAACATTTGCTTCGTATATCAAGTACGGTTTTGCGACCACCAGGTGCCCAATTACCACCTTCAAATTTTCGGCCAGACGCGTCAAGCATGTGGATGCCGAGAGAGTTATTCCCTGTTGCCACTGTGACGTCACAAGCAGCGAATCCCCTCTCTAGCCAAATCATTTCACATCCACATGCACCCATTCCGGCAACGCAAGCGAGCGGGCAGCAGTTCGCCATGCCTGGCTTACCTGCGCGTGAACCGTACGCGCACACTACGGTCCCACCACCAATTCACACGTTACCATTGCACATGAATACTCAGCCGACACTCTCGTATACATACACACATCCACCTAGCAGTAATAATGTACCTGCACATACAAATACACACTCACAAGCCTCATTGGCACATACATATCCACATGCACAGCCGTCAGTCTGGTATAATACCTATACAGTTCCAGCGGGAAACTCGAACATGAGTGGGTCTAATTCTATGCGGTTGTACGATCTTACTCGTCTTGTTAAATCCTGGAGTATCTCGTTTCCGTCTCGTGATCGATCTTCTCCAATCGACGCAAAGAAATATTTAAAATTAATTGAGCAGCGGATGGTCAGCAATGAAATTTCTTTCGACAATTTTCACGCAGTTGTAACTAATACACTCAACGGCGACGTACTCGAGTGGTATTACCAGAACGAGGGCTTGTTTCACAGCTGGGTTACATTTAAGGAATATTTTAAAATTTGGCAGGTTCAACAAACAGACGAGGCAGTGTTGCAGGAGATTTACTGGGCCAAACAACGCAATGACGAGACAGGAGTTGCATTTATTAACCGTATGCAAGGTGCATTCGCGAAACTAGAGGATTCGTTACCGCAAACAAAACAAATTAGAATTATAACTTCACGATTTAATTCTCATTTTCTACAAAAGTTCTCAGATGCGACAATTATGACGTATGCCGAATTATATACGCGGGTCAGTGCTTGGCAGCCAACGGCTGATGCACTAAACCCTCACTTCAAAATTCATAAAGAAAGTAATAGTAGAATCAAGACTCGTAGTCAACTAAATTCTATTAAAGTTCCGGAAATCGATCAATTGAACAGTATGGAGACATTGCCGTCGCCTACTTCACCAAATAATAATTTTCCTAGTAATAATTTTAATAGAAATAATAATTTTAATAGAAGTAATAATTTCAATAGAGATAATAATTTTAAAAGAAATAAAAATTTTAACAATTTTCAAAATTCACAGAATCTCGATTCACAAATTAAAAATTCAAATTTTGAGTCTTCAACTTTATTAAATAATTTTGAGTCTATGATAAATATCTTAGAAAAATTAGATCAAACTACTGTAAAAACATTACCGGTAAAAGTCACCCCTGTCAATTCAACTCTAGTATCACAAAATAATGCAACTAAAGCTCCTGTTTGCGGTCGTCGTGGGAGAATTGGTCACGTTGCCGAGGTTTGTTGTGGACCCGTAACTGATGAGTTGCGTATCAAGGCAGGATTGCCCCTTCGTTCACGTCCTCCGAGTCCAAAAAACGCGTAAGCGCCCTGGTAGACACTAATCACGTTACCAGGGCTTCTGTATCAACTAACAATTCGATTAATTCCATTGTAAATAATGACGATAAACTCGACTCATTTACGTTAAATCCTGAGGCTCCTGAATTCGTTATTAGTCGTGGAAAATTCTTTTTGAATTATCCTATTGCTGCTGATGCTTCAAAAATGGTCAGTAACGTTTCAGAAAATCTCGACGTCGATTTAATTGATTTCACATCTCCTCTCGATCAAATTACTGATAAGTTGGCGGATACAGAGTCCAATTGGGAGACAAGTTCGGAAGCTTCACAGCAAATTAAAAATATTAAGAAGCCAAAAGTTAAAAACGCTATAAAAACTTTAAAATCAAAACTTAGAAAATCTATAACTTCGACATGTAATTTTAAAAATAAAATCCATAAAAGTCAATCAAATTCTCCGATAAAAAATTCATTATTGGACTGTGAAATTGAAGAACGGCAACAATCTACCGTCATCAAGCCTGATAATCATTTGGAGACATATGATGTCCCTCTCTGTGATCTAAGGGAGGATACTAGTCCTCTATATGACTCAGAGATTGATGAGTATCGCTTTATTAAGTAGTATTGAATCTGTCATGAAGGTAGCTTTGGGAAGACTGGATCAAATTCTGATAAATGCCATACCAGAAAAAGTTCCGCAAGTTAATTTAGTTCCAACATCACAAATTACTGCATCGAATGCCTTGACCTGTGGTCGTGCTAGAATCGGACACGTCGCCGAATTGTGCTGTGGACCTGTAACTGACGAACTACGAGCTAAAGCAGGATTACGTGTTCGTTCTCGTCCTCCGACCCCAAAACACGCATAAGCACCCGTAAGGATCTCAAGAAGTCCATCAGGCTCGTCGAGGTTCCAGAAAATAAACACATACATTTCACATACTCATCTCATTAATCCACTTTAATTATTTTTGCC
This sequence comes from Microplitis deprimator, assembly GCA_964016945.1. Lineage (NCBI taxonomy): Eukaryota > Metazoa > Arthropoda > Insecta > Hymenoptera > Braconidae > Microplitis > Microplitis deprimator. Next base: position 9,278,208 of record OZ024712.1, on the reverse strand, counting down.
AATTGTAATAATTTTCAATTACAGCGTAAAATCTTGTAGCAGTTAGTAGACATCATTATTCATTATTTCTTTACAGCCCAGAAGCTGTCAAAAAAAAAAAAAAAAGATTTTATTTCTTTATGAATATATTTTGTTACTTAGTATTAAGTGTAAATATTTAAAATCTATTTTTATATTTTTTTTCTAGTTTATAAGTTGTAAATACTTCATGGATCCAGGTCGAGGTCCCAGGATCGAGGTGGGCCTGAAGTTGGGGGCTGGACTTGTTTGAGAGTTGTCTTAGTTATCCCCATCGGCTTGCGATCGATTTAACTAGCTATTTATATGCATCACTAGCGAGTAACTCACAATTGCAAAAAATTTTTTTTTGAATTTTACTGGCAATACACTCGCAATCTAAAAATTTTTTTACTGCTGGCAATTAGCTTGCAACTTTCAAGCGATTTGATCGCAATATTTTAAATAATTTTTTTTTGAAATTGTTTCTTTAATTATTAAGAATCTTCTTTTAATACAGTCGGACAACCCAGACGGAAAACCAAAAGGGTAACCTTGGCTTGGTGAGGGGGATTGAGACAATGTGAATTGTCTTCGTCGTCCTCAGCCTTGCGGTTCCCGTTTTTCTCCGTCTCGTTGCCGTCTGAATTTCGTACGTCATAGTGCCATGGTCACATGACTTATTTTCACGTCGACGCATGTCCGTAGGGGTGAAGTGGGGACAGAGTTCAGAGGCGAGTCCCAGGCCCTCAATTATCGGTCAATGACTTCGATCCTGGATCAATTAACGTTTAACGTGTTTTTCTATTACTATCAAATTGCAATAAGTATTCTGTATTAATTAAGCTACGATATCTTCTACTAATACTCTGTCAATTTTACTGATAATATTATTTCATTATTTCTTATTGATTATCATAAATCGAGTTTAAATACAATTAGTATTACTGTACGTTACCGGCAATATACTTGCAGTACTAAAGAATTGTTAAGATTAAATAATAAATTCAGTGTTATAATTGCGTTATCCCACGTGAAGGGTCATTGTATATACAGCGTATTCCAGGATATTCCTGATATTGTTATTTACGGAAGCGTTATTGTAAGTACTTGAACTTTATTATAATTGGCGATAAACTTGCACATTTTTCTGATCAATTCCTTAATTCTATCTATCACTGTTCATCCTGTAATGGTGGGAGGATAAAACTCCGAGCAGATCAGCTGCGTGACTTACTGACTAATTCTTAAATCTATGACTATTACGAAACATAATTACTACTATTACTACCTACTATTAATAACTATTGTTTGTTTATCTACTTATACTAAATACTAAAACTATTATTATAATTACTTAATACTATGTTATCTTATTATATTTGCTTACGACTAATTATTACTAGTTTCTTACTCTAATTATTATGACTACTTACTGTTATTCTGACTAAATTTCTATTCTTACACTATTAAATACTAAAAAAATTTTATTACTATTTATTTTTATTACTATGACTGTGCTTATTATTACTAAGATTTAAATGACTGAAAAATTATGTGATATTATATTTATGCGAGTGTACGATGTGGGAATGTGAATGCGCGGCTGAGTAAAATTATTCTAAGTCCCGAGGAGAAAAAGTCAAAGGGAAAGAATAAAAACGTGAAAAAAAGATTCCGAATAAATCTTTTAAATGATTCAAGAGATTGAAAGAATTGAGAAATAAAGTGAAATATGAGAAATAATATGTGAAAATTTAAATTAACTCTAAGTTTTAATCGCTCATTCTTTCATTTTCTTTCCATCCGCCCGGTTCACCGGCGCTCGCACGGCTAAGTTCTCCGTATTTAGTGTTTACTTAAATACTTAAACACATTCTTTTTCTTTCGTTTTTATATTTTTTTACTTTAAAGAAATTACTTTTTTAATTTCCTTTCATTTCATCAGTCTGGACTTAGAATAATTTTACTGACATGATACTTTCGCGGAAAACGATAGAGGGCGATGGGAATTATTCTGTCCATGGCTACAACGGATGGGTCAGTTAATAAAACCGGTCATAAAGGCCTGTAAACTGAACTTAGTCTCCCAGGAGGTTGTCCGAGAAGACCATTCCCAGACAACGCCGTGGAAACTCTCATACCAGGAGTCCGACCGGGCCAGGTAAGTTAGTTTTGATCTCCTCGGGAGGGTAAAGTATCCCCACTCTGAGGCCTTCTGCCAAAGGGTGGCAGGTTAAACTATCCGAGTAGGTGGGGGTTCTGACGGAGACCATCCGCTTACCCTCTGGGAAGGGAACTCGTGTAGGGCTGACGGGGAAGTCGACCAGACACCCCCGAGGCAACCGGGAGGGGTTAGAACCGCGTTAATTAGACCGCGTAACTTTTTGGTGTGTGATTGTGTGAATTTAACCGCGAAACCGTGATAATTATTATAATAATAATAAACCGTGATTATACCGTGATTATACATAATCGTGTTTAATTTTTTTGATTATTGTAAGAGGTAGTAAAACTGGGCTGTAGGCCAAAAATCTCAAGTAAATAACTAAAGTTTCCGACGACATTTGTTTTGTTTACGTTTCTTTTGATTGTTTAATAAAGTCTGGTTTATTATTTCACGTAAACCTGTGTTTCTTTTGCTTAAAAACCCTTTTTCTGTAACCCTGGACTCCGGCGAGCTAAACCGAGCAAAAAGGAGTAGCTATTAAGTATAATTTTCTATTCGTTTGTTTTCAAAATCAATTAATTAATAATTCCTCGTGTAAATTAAATTTACCTGGGTACAACTTTAAATTTTCTAATTTTTCTATTTGTTTGTTGCCACAATTAATTGATATCTATTTAATAAATACAATTTAACCCAACCTTACTCGTTACAATCCTAACTAAGTCCTAATTTACTGGTAAGATTCTCAGTAAGAATAATAAAATATTACTAACTAAGTCATAATTGATGAGTCAATCATCAATAAGAAATTTATTTATAAGTTATAAGCCGTGAGGTGGGTTAATAAGTTTTTAATATACGTTGCCGAGTTTGAATAAGTGCGGGTCTTTGCTTTGCAAGAACCCCAGCCCACTGCTCTGTCCAAGTAAAATAAAATTTTGTTAGAGGCCAGCCTAAGCCAGGGTTTAACCCGCGGATTCTGGTGGCTGCTGGTAAAAATCGCGAAGACAAAAAGCGATTTGTCTCAATATATATATATATATATATATATATATATATATATATATATATATATATATATATATATATATTAAATGCTTTTTATAGCGCACGAGAAACAGCTGTAAGTATTGAGTATATTATTTTACCGCTTGAAATAAAAGCTAAAAAACTAAAATTACCGAATTTATTAAGACTAACAACACAAATTAATAAAAAGAAATCGATAACTTGTTACACATCAAATTTTGAAAAAAACTTAAAAAACATCAAAAACTAAATCTCGATTTCTGTGTCAAAATTATAATTTAGAATAGATGATAGCACAAAAACTAAAGAGATGTAACAAGCGTCAATTTATTTTTATTATCTTTAAAATAAAAAATAACTTAAGAAAATTATAGAAAAAAAAAAAAATTGGATACCTTTTCGACCGACCAACTATAGCATACGTTTTATGAGAATGTTCCTGGAGAAAATGTTTAGAAAAAGAAATATTGAAAATTGGTGGATTGCTTTCATTTTTATTGTTATTTTTTGTTTTTATTTTTACTTTCTAAAACCGAATTCGTGAAAATCACGTGGCAATCACTATTTGGCAGTGAATTGTCACTTAGTGCCAGTGAAATGTTTACTAGTATTTGAATTAGTGGCATACTTTTCACTAGTAAACAGTGGATATTCACTATTGTCGCTATTTTAAATTTAGGAAAGTATTTTTGTTTTTATTTATTTTTTTTCATTTTACATAAAATAATTTTATCGATTGAAACCATTTCGTCAATGATACTGCAAAGTCACATAACTAAAAAATTTCAAACTACGTAACTTAATTTTTTAATACCGCGTGATTGTAAAATCACATAATTTTATAGAAACAAAAAAATATCATAACAGCAACATATCATAAGTATAGGCTGTCAATAGTGGCACTCGTGTTACGCAGTATTGTTTTATACAAACTAGACTTATACAGACTAAATGTAAAAAAATAAATAAAAGTTACATAAAATAAACACAAAAACTTATTTTTGCTATTTTTTGAATCAAATTGTTATCATCGAAGATTTCCTAAATTCAATCACATCTAAATTGATAATTATCTTAAATAATAATTACTATCTAAAAATTATCTCGATATATCAAAGATTGAATGGGTATACAAAGGGAGGCAAGAAGTTCCTAATCTAATTTAAAAAAATATGAAAAGAAAAAATAGATTATAGGTCCCAAAAACTTTTTTTTCTTTTTATGACTCAATGATTCTATTGCAACTTTGATAATATGTTGTAAATATATTACTGCGAAATAATTTTATGTATAATATAAAAAAATTTTATTCCGAAGTTCATACATAGTTTCAGCATTAGTTCAACAATGAAATTCCAACAATAGTAGAATAATAAATCCAAACAAATTAAATAATTATTTATTAATAAAAAAAAAAAAAAAAAAAAAACAATTTAACACAAATATTTATGAAATACTAAAAAAAATTATTATGTGACCGTTGGTAAGAAACACCTTTGTACTTATAAGTTAAAAATATATGTAATTTTTTGTATTTTGAATTTTTTTTCCAGAAAAATTATTTTTACGTATTCGGGAATATATTTCTAACTACTCTGTTAAGTTTATTAGCTTATAATGATTTAAAAGTTATTCAAAACATAATATATAGCGATACTAGTATGTCAGATAGTAAGGGTTATTATATGATAATATATTTAGTGATGCTAATAAAAATAAAAATTGAAATGAGATAAAAAAAAATTTTTTTGGGTTAATATCAATTTAAATGAAAATCGAAATTAATTAGGTACAACGTAATTAGGAAATAAAGAAGATAAAATTATCATTAAAATGAGAAAAACAATGTATTTATAATCGGTTGTTCAAGTAGGAAGTATTAAAAAAGTTAAAAAATAAAACTTTATGTATATTAGGGTGTTTCAAAAAAACATTTTTTTTTTTTTAAAGTCTTAGGGTCTTGAAAGTTAGTCTTAGGTATAAAATCCTCCTAAAAAGCAGCTCGGATTCTCAATTCTGCTGAGTAGAGCTCAAAGTCTATTCATTTTCCCATTTGAATAACATGTGAAAATTTTTTTTTGTTTTTTATGAATAAAAATAAAAAAAATTTTTTTTTTTCATACCGATGCCGAAAGTTCGTATTCTGTCCCTAATTTGCGGGATGAAAGTGGTACATTCTAGCCCGACTAATAAAATTAAAAACAAAAAGATAATCGCTATGTTTATTCGCAGCTAAATATAAAAAAAAAAGTTATATTTTTTCCCGGCTGTCAAACTTCATTGACACGTTCAACCTAACCCAAGCTAATCCGTTACGTACTTGTTTACAATATCATATGTAAAGTAAAATTAAAATTTTATGGTATTGTGATTCCTTAATATGATGATATTTTTATAGTAAAGTATATTTATAAATAAATTAATAGAAAAAATTATTTTGTTTAATGATCTATGTCAAACAATTCAGTTAAATAATTTTGAAAATTAAATTAGAGTGACTCACTTACTTTTTATCATGTACATACTTTTTAATTTATCTGTAATTGAAATAAAAGTCTGATAACTAAAAATTTAAATGACAATACCTGTTAAAAATTAAAACATAATCATTTAAAGACTTTATTTATTTTATCGAAAAACAAAAAGTATAATTATAATTTTTATTAACTAATTAGAATAAAGTAAGTATAATGAATAACATGATTAAATACGTAATCAAGAAACACTAGACATTAAGTTACTTTTAATGAATTGATAAAAAAAAAAAAAAAATTGGCAACGTTAATAAGTTCATGATAATCTTATTCTTTCTCGTCTTTTTTAACATAATAGTAATTATTAATTGTAAGATTATCAATTTTACATTTTTCGAATTTTACAACGTCACTCGAAATCATTGATTTTATTGCATCCGGTATTACATTCTCATTATCGAGCTGTTTTATTATTTATTTTTATTTAATTTATTTTTTATCAAATTATAATTAATTTTTTGAAATTGTAAAAATTCTCTAGCTAAATAATAAATGTCAAGATTGTTACCAGGTAACATCTACATGTATTTATTATTTTATTATAAAGAAAAAAAATTGACATGCGTAAACTTATTGAAATTATTTTTAACGGGGGCAAAAAAAAATTGAAATTATAATTTTTTTTTGTCTTTATTATAACCATACATTTTCTGATGCTTTTTTACATCAACGAACTTTCGGTTCTGGTATGATAAAAAAAAGTATGTGCACCACGAGAAGAAAGTAAGTCATCTTAACCCGCATGAAAATTGTCACCCGAGCCGAAGGCGAGGGTGACAAACATGCGGGTTGGAATGACTTACTTTCTTCCCTTGGTTCACAATATACTATTTTATAATCGAAGTCTAAATTTTTGTGAGAAACTTAAATCTCAACAAAAAAAGTTTAAAAAACTTACATATACACAGTCTTAAAAATAATTTCCGGATTTTATGGCAGTACATGTTTAAACGGTGAATCGATATACTATGTATAATCAGTCAGTTTTTTTAAAAAGATTTTTGAGATCTTACTTATTTTCCGTATAAATTTCAAAAGTAAAATATTTTTTTTCAAAAAGTTATTTAAAAATACATCAGTTTCAACTTAAGATAAATTGCATATTTAATCGAGAAAAAACCTAAATTTCTGTCAAAAAACTGTTTATTATAATAAAACAATGACGTTATACTACTTATTATAGTTTAAAGCTTCACAACTTTTGTTTTGTTAGTTTTACTAAGAAAACACATAGGAACTTTTTTTCTATGTAATCCAAATGGCAAAGTGAATAGTCGTTAAGCTCTTAGCAGGATTGAGATTTCAAGCTGTTCTTTTGGGAAAAATTTTTTATGCTCAAAACGAGCTCAAGACCATAACAAAAAACTTTTTCTTTTTTGAAACACCCTAATGTATATTAGGGTGGGTTGAAAAAAAACTTTTTTTTTGTTTTTCTTAGCATGGGGGTAGAATTTGTACCTTATAAAAAAAAAAAAATTTTTCAAGAAAAAAAAAAATTTTGTACTCAACATTTTGAGGTGGCCCACTCGTTTTTTAAATAAATAATTGATTAAACGGGGTAGTTCCAACGAAAAAAATTTTTTTTTGTCCAAAATCGTGGAAAACATCTAATAATTGTCGAATGTGATTTTTTTTTACTTCACTTTAATTTTAATTCAAAAGAAAATGCTTTTTATTTTTGGATTTTTTACTTAAATTACAAAAATAATAGGAAAAAAATTTTTTCAACTTCTGACTTTCAATTAGCTTTCAAGGGGACACCCTACAGATTCTAGAACACCATGTAATTTTTTTTCGTTGGCACTACCCCGTTTGATCAATTATTTCTTCTAAAAACGAGTGGGCCACCCAAAATGTTGAGTAAAAAAATTTTTTTTTTCTTTAAAATTTTTTTTTTTTACAGGGTACAAATTCTACCCCCATGCTAAGAAAAGCAAAAAAAAAGTTTTTTTTCAACCCACCCTAAATGTATATCCGCGACATTAATCTCTGTACTAAGATATATTTTTATAATTAAATATAATGATTTTAACATATTTATTTGATCAGAAGTTTTTTTTACACATAAGAAAAGTTAAACGTTCAATACAGATTGCTTACCTTGCAGGAATTTCGTTATAAAAATATTTGAATACCAATAAATAATTTATTTTAATATTTCTATCATACAGATTAATGTCGATGTTTTATATATATTTATATATATATATTTTAGTTTAGGTTTCCTCTATATAGAGGAACGTATATATATATATATATATATATATATATATATATATATATATATATATATTACGTTTCTTATATACATTTTAATTAATTTTTATATTACACGGTCAATTATATTTTCTGATGTATTTATGAAATTAAAGAAATGTCTTTACCTTTTCACTAAAAATTGATAATGGATATATATAACCAATGAATAAATAGCGATCAACGATTATTTAATTATTTTCGGTAAAACCTAAGTAATAATCGTAGTTTATAACTTTTTTGTTTCGATGTTACTTTAAGACAAACAATCAAACAGCCAATCGTCAATTCACACTAATTGATAAATGATTTATGACATTATTCATAAACGAAAATACTTTTTAGCATCAAAAATCCTCGTCTGTATTATGGACTCGTGATAAATGGTGGGAAAATTTTATACCAGTTACAGCAAAATGAATTCAAGATTACCAATGCTACATCAACAGCATTAAGGCGACTACTAACTTAGCCAAACGACAAATATATATGTGCAAATATTATGTCTGATTTTCAATGTACGCAAACTTTAAATGCATGTTGGAATGGGATAGAATATTAAATATTTGTTTGTTCGAAAACTTGTGATGACTTCAATAAAAACAATTATTATTTATCCTCATCTGTACAATAATTAAATTAAGTTTGAAACGATTGAAATTTTGTAGTGCTTATAGTATTTTAGTGTGTAAGCTACTTAATATTACTATATGGAGAGTATTTTTTTTTTCTGTGAAAGATGGTAGATACTTTGAGTTATGAATGTTGGCAAAAATGACAACGGAAACCGCCATATTGAAAAAAAAAATTAGTAAGTATTCTATATGAATATACCTATATGTGAAGGTATGTATTTAATTATTCAGTACATTACTTGTATAAAAATTAACAAAGTAAATCAAAGCATTGTTAAAAAATAACAACTTTTAAAATAGTAATAACATTTTTTAAGTTTTTTTAATTTTTAATTTACATTATTGAGATTATTGATAGAGGTTAATAAGTATAAATAAATGTATTGACTGTGACATAATAATATATAAATTTTAATGAGGTTATCTTTTCGTCATCTATTGATTGTTAAATAAAAAATTAAAAAGAAATTATAATAATAATTGACTGTTATCTCTCTCTCTCTCTCTCTGTCTCTCTCGCTCTCTCTCTGTAAGTGTGATCATACGTGTTTTTAATTGCTCTGTGTTTGTGGCTCTGTTTCTGCGTAATCTGCCTTCGGGCTTTTTTGTTGCAGGTTACTGCTAGCTAATAAAAAGCAGGCCTATTTTTTGTGATATAAATCATCGTTATCTAGGCTTGCATTATTGTGTTTCAAATTAATATTCTCATCGGTTTTGGAAATCTGAGGTTAGTTGTTGCTGTGTCACTGCCTACCAGGACGCCACCACGGTGTACATTAAGTACTACCTAGTGTTACCATCATCTCAGTCGGTAACTGAGCCATCTGCAATTGTAATTAAGTCTATCTGGTGTCATCTACTGCCACCATTGTGTACCACCATGGATGATCGGGATGACTTACCTGCGCCATCACCTACCGACTCTGATTCGTCCACTAGATCGAACAACTCTTTAAAGCGTACTCGCCAGCAGTCGGATGATAAGGAAGGTTATCCGCCTAAGAAAGTTCCTGCTCGTCAACAAACCTTAATCTCTGTTCTGGCGGGTATCCAATCCATCAAGGACGTTCTTGTGGAGCATAGTACCATCCTCAAGGATGTTCCTTGCATCAAGGCACAGCTTGATAAATACAACAGTGATATCAATGAGCTGAAGCAGACAACCTCTCAACTCCAGTCTGAAAATCTTGACATCAAGCAATCTATTACGGATGTTATCGCTCGCCTTGACAAGTTGGAGAGTCGACCGGTGGCTGGCTCTTCGTCAGCATCAGACTCTAACCTATCGTTACTAACGAATCTAACCAATGCCAACACCTTCAACATACAAAGAGCCCTCGCTAAAAATTCTAATAATGCAGAACTGGTCTTGTCAGGATTTCCGGATGTCGAAACTATTACCGATCATCGCAAACTGGTTCAATCTGTTATCAATTCTCTGGAGCTGCAGATATCTGTAGATGAAATTATCAACATTCGCCGACTGGGGAAAAACTTGCCTATGGACGTTGAACCTGCCTCTAGTCAATCCTCTAATCACCGGCGACTCACGCTAACATTTACATGCTCCAACGTTGTAACTGCACATAAGATTATCGCAGCCAAGAAGAAAATAGGAGTACTTAAGTGGACCTATGTCATGCACTGTCCTGCCAATGAACCCCTTGGGCTGCAAGGCTTCTACAAAGACGACTTCAACATCTACATCAATGAGCTTATGTCTAGTCGTACGTTCAAACTCCTCAGCTCGGCTAAGAAGGTGTTGAAACCTGCTGGTTTTAAATATGTCTGGGCCAAACACGACTCAGTTTTTGCTAAAGTTGATGATAACGCCTTAATTCATGTCATCTCCACTCAAGAGGACATTGATAAGCTCAAGAAACTTGAGTCAAAAAACTGTTAACAAAAAAGGCATCAAGTCAAGTCTCAGTTCCTGTGAATGCTGCCAAAAAATTCCTGCTGCGTGCCTGCTGTCTCAATATAAATTCGCTTAGAGCAAACATTGGTGTGCTTCAACAATACCTTGATGGCGAGCCTTTGTACCACATTATAGCGCTGACTGAAACCTGGCTCGGTGACTCCATTGCCAACATCAACATTCCGGATTACTGTGTCGTTAGAAACGACCGGAACTCGCGTGGGGGTGGTTTAGCTTTATACTATCACCAATCTTTACACTTATCAATCATCCTCAAGCCACCGATAGTCTGGAACAGTCAACCAGGTACCTCAGAATACTCGCTAGCAAAGCTGCACATAAAAGGGACTCAACCAGTATTTGTCGCGGTCGTGTATCGGCCACCTCATGCTCCCTTCACTTTACCCAGCGATCTAGCGACTACCATTGCTTCAGCTATGGAAGGTTTTAGCCATAAACTTATTCTTGGGGATTTTAACGCAGACCAATTGCTTCCTGGATATGATGCTGATTACATTAAATCCCTCATGAACGCAAACTCACTTAGGCTTGTGCAACATGGTTATTCCCATACCACCAAGCGTTCTCAGACCTGGTTGGATCTCTGCATGGTAGATGAGTCTGACCTCATTGTTTCCTGGGGCAAATCTGAGCGCCCTCTGGGTGCTGGGCATCATCTTATATCAGTGGTAATGCAGCTCGACGCTATTGCACCATCGGCTAAAATGATCTTGACTCGAAAGCTTCATAACCTGTCTTCAACTAACGCCATTCTCTCACTAAAGAATATGGACTGGTCATGGAGTCAGTCGCCTGAGCTTACTGTTGACCACTTCGCAGCACAACTTACTAACCAGCTCATCTCACATGTGGACACACACGCTCCTGTCCACGCTATTACTGTAAATTCGCCCGTATTTGCTCCCTGGCTTACAAGTAAACTAAGAGACTCTGAACACCGTATCCGTGTGCTGTACAAACGCTATCAGCGTAATAGAAGATTCTCTGACTTGCTGAAATATCGCTTTGAAAGGAATCTGCATCGCAACAATCTTAACCTAGCCAGGAACAAGTATTATTCCTCTAGACTTAAAGGACGTACGTGTGGTGCTATGTGGCGTGAGCTGCGGAAGCTTGGCCTATTGAAGGATGGTGGTACTCGGGCACTGGCTGTGGACGCGGCACTGCTCAACAATGAGTTTGTGGCTGTCTCGCAAGCTACTACGCAACACCTTCACTTGCCCCCTGCCGTCAAATTGGGCACGCAAATCGAGTTTTGCTTCAGTGAAATAACTACTGCCGATGTACTCAGGGTTTTCTCAGCACTAAGAACCGACGCTGTTGGTGCGGATGGGCTCTCAAGGAAAATGCTGTCATCACTTTTACCCCTTATTCAGGACCATGTAAAGCATCTTTATAATGCATCTCTGCGTGATGGAGTCTTTCCTGACGTTTGGAAGCAGGCTATTATCGTCCCTGTTAATAAAGTGCCCACTCCTGTCAGCGTCAGTGACTACCGACCAATTTCTGTACTTCCAGTGTTGGGGAAATTACTCGAGAGAATTGTGTGTAATCAAATAACGGCTTATTTGGACGACCATAACCTACTAGATCCATTGCAGTGTGGATTTCGCGCTGGACATAGCACGCAGACTGCCTTGCTTAAGCTGCTAAATGATGTGAGATTCAGTATGGACAGGCGGATGATCACCGTCCTTGTTCTCTTCGACTTCTCTAAAGCCTTCGATACAGTTGATCCAGTGCTGCTAGTGCGTAAACTCGTGGAAGTCGGGTTCTCTGGGTCTGCTGCTGACTGGATGACGTCGTACCTGATTGGAAGGTCACAGGCTGTCAAGGATCCTGATGGAAATCTCACGGACTGGCTTCACACCAATATTGGAGTCCCTGAAGGGTCTATTCTGGGCCCTCTGCTCTTTTCACTCTATATCAATGATATTGGTGTGAGTATTCGGTACTGCAAGAGATTACTCTATGCTGATGACTTGCAAATCTACACGGCCTGCTACCCGCATGAAATTGAGGAGTGTACTAGGAGAATTAATGAGGACATAACTCGCATTAAGCAGTGGGCTGACTCGAACAAATTGCAACTAAACCTAAGTAAGACCAAGGCCATTATCTTGGGGTCCAAGCCTTTTGTCAATACAATCAACACCTCTGAGCTGATACTGGGATGTGATGGTATCAGCATCTCGTTCGTCTCCTCCGTCCGTAACCTTGGTGTCCACATTGACTCGAAGTTAACCTTCGAAGAGCATGTGAAATCTACTACTGCGAAGGTAAACTCTGCTCTCTACAGTTTATATAGTCTACGCCGTTTCACAGATCTCAGCATGCGTAAAACTCTAGTCAATGCCTTCATATTTCCGCACGTCAACTATTGCTCAGCTGTGATACTAGGTCTGGGTACTGTCTTGAACACCAAACTACAAAGGCTGATCAACTAAGGAGTGAGATATGTGCTTGGCTTACCATGGGACTCGCCAATCTCACAGGCTAGAATTGATCTGGGGTGGTTGACGGTCGGTCAGGTTAGCGATCGTGCCGTCATCATTGCGATACGTAACGCTCTGCTTTATCACTGTCCAGCATATTTAGCTGAGCTAATCTCGTTGCACACGACTACTAGGCCACTTCGAAGTACCAGCTCAGCAGCATTACTTGCGGTACCGAACCATCGCACAATAGCCTACAAAGCGGCATTTGCTGTTGCTGGCCCTTACCTGTGGAACAGCTTGCCAGATGACTTAAGGCTCACTCGCAGCTCTGCAGTGTTCAAAACTGAGCTTAACTCTTGGCTTCTGCGTTCCAGCACTCCAGGATGACTTGACTGATGACCACTGCGTTTTAGTTAATCCTATTGTCTCTTACCTATCTATTATTATTATTACTTTATACTTATCACATTTACAGAATAATCTTTGCTATTTACTTGCTGTATAATTATATTGCTATTAATTACATTAATGTTAACCATTATGTTTTGTTCAACCTACTCTGAGCAATAAAAAATTATTATCTAATCTAATCTAATCTAATCTAATCTAATCTCTCTCTCTCTCTCTATATATATATATATATATATATATATATATATATATATATATATATATATTATATACATTATGATAGTAAAATTTATAACAGTTTTAATTTATCAATTCTTTTATAGTACTTAAGTATAAATTTATATATTATTATACGTTTTTTATCGTTCATTGTACTAAAATAAAAAATTCGTATAAGTGAAGAATCTTAAATAAATACAATAACATTAATTAATTTAACGTTACTTTTTAACTTGAAATTACTTAAAATTGAGAGTTTTATCAACTTTTTCTTTTATATTATGAGCCAAGTAGATAGATAATGCAAAAGTAGTCAAGTATCCGTTAATTTCAAATGTAATAAATTTAATTGATTATGTCTTTTTTTATTACAGTCAAGTTATCGATTCTAGTTTCAATAAAAAACGATCTAGATAAAATATTCACAATGAGTGATGGAACTAATAACGGTATGAGATACAGTAATTCTTTTAATTAATTTACAACTGCTACATAATAGCTTGTATCTAGACATAGCATATTCTGTTTGCTAAAATATACATCTTCTAATATAATTTATAATTTTTCAGATCATAATCCATATAAATCTCACATAATTAAGCTAAAACAGCAAGCGGAATTTTTGCAAAGACAAAAAAATGAGATCGTCAAGAAACATTAGCAAAAAGTTAAACAACAGCAGATGATCTATAATTTATTACATTCATTGCAATCTGCAGAGTCGTATGTTGCACAATTTAAACCAATTAATACTTCAACTGCTTTAACATCATCCTCGATAGAATTATCAGCTATTCTTCCTAGAGGACCAGTTTCAAATCATCCAACAGTATCACATTCAGCTTTACAAGGAATTGATATGAATAAACAAACGTTAGATCCATTAAATTTAACTCGCATAATTGATCATTTAACTCCACTCTATCCAGCCTCAGGATTAACTCAAGAAAATCTAACAGATTTAATAGCTTCATCTCCTGAAAATTTACTTAATAAGTCATCATTAACATCAACAGAAAATCGATCCAAATCAGTACCTCTACATACAGAATTAACCCAAGATAAAGCATCAGATTTAACGTTTACTTCCTCTGATCATCAACCTAATTTGAATTTATCAACTTAATAATTTGTCATCAAAATCGATAACCGATCGTTCACAGTTGAATCCAGAATCTGGAATCCTGTTAAACAAAACGCTGTTGAGATCAAGACTTGAGAATTCTAAGTCTGTACCTCCACACGCACAGTTAGCACAAGACCAAAATACAGATATAATAAATTTTCTTTCTGGACAGTACTTTAACGAGAATCCATCATCTGCAAATTTACTTATTAATTCGTCTCCAAACACTAACTCTTTGTCGTCTCATCAATCCCTACAATCATTTGATTTATCAAATTTAAGCTCTGTACCTATGTATTCGCAAGTATTCATTCTGCCGACTGTAAAGAAAAGTACATTTTTAAACAAGCTAATACCTCAAACAATGTTTTCATCCACACAACCTCTGAATTTGAGTGCTCGTCTATCTGGCACTTCAAACCAATCATCGCCCAATATTGAACTTTTGACACCACCATTGATTGACATAGAGAACTTCATCTATCGGATCAAATCAACATCGTCGTTTAAAACCTCTGGATGGAAGAAACTTCGAAATTAACAAAGAAAAACAAACCGATGAAACACAAACAAGCTCCAAAAGTCAAAAATCACATCAAAAAGATCAAAATCTCGCAGAAAAGAATAAAAAAAAAAAGAAAAAAAAAATCCCCACGAGGATAAAAATAAAAAACACGAATCAAGTCGAAAACGAGCATATGATCAAGAGCAGTCATTATCAGATGAAGACGAGAGAGGTAATGTTAAAATCTATTTGCATTATTTAAAGGAAAATAAATTTTATGAAAAATTTAGGTGTTGACAAAAATAAATTTTTATTTTAACGTGAGTGTTTAAAGTGTGCACGTTTAGATTTTCCAACAATTTTTATCATTCGGGACATTTTTTTTTTTTTTATATGTAATTTTAATGAATTCTTAAATAAATATGAAAAAAGAATTTTAATTACGCGGCATTTAACGTTTTTTTTTTTTTGTTATCGATGAATAATATTTATTAATCTCAAATAACAACCATTTTTATTTATCGAAAAAAATAATTTTCAGAAAATTTCTTTGGTCTCAGATTTAACAAGCTGTATAGATTATTCACAATTTTTTAAAATACTTATAGTTAATATTTTGGTATTCTCTTATATTAATAAATTTATATTTTTAGGATCAGTTCGCAGCCGTGGAACTAGCGCAGGACAAGCCAAAAAATATTATCAACAAAGAGGAGGATATAAAAATTTTAATTATCAAACGCGATATTTTTCTAATACAAACCTTAATAATCAAAATAATAGAAACAGAGGAGGCAATAATAACTTAAGAAATAATAGAGGGAATAATCGAGGAAAAAAAAATTCCTACGCTAGACAAGATGACACAAAAAAATCGGTTTACATATTTAATAATAAATAAGAAAAAAGTAAACAAAAAACAAGATGATATTAACAAGAAAGGAATTAAAAAATATGACTAATTTTGATTAATAATCGTACTTGTTGCTAACATTTTTTTTTTTTTTTAATCATATTTTTATTTTATTATTTTTTTTCTCTTATTACGTTTTTACTTTAATTTACTAATTGCTACAAAAATACAATTGATAATATTGCGCGAATACCCACGTATTATCGAAGTAAAAAAAAAAAGAAAAACTATTAATCTTTAAATCATTTTTTCTGTTTCAATTGAGCAAAAATTTTAATGTGAATTAATAATCAGACTTTGTGATTAAGATAATTTTTGTAACTAATTACAAATTTACTTAGAAAATATTTTTTTTGTATTTTATTGTTTTTTGTTCTCTTATTACATTTTTAATTTAATTTACTAATTACTATAAAGATACGATTGATGATATTTGCTTATTATCGAAGTAAAAAAAAAGAAAAAGTATCGATCTTTAGATAATTCATTCTACAAAAAGTTTAATGTTAAGGGCATTCTCAGACAGTGCCCCCCACTTTTTAAAAATATGCAATGACTTTCAACTTTCATAACCGTATTAAAATTTTATTAATTAATTACAAAAAATTAAAACCTTAATCGATAAAAGGACAACGTAATCATTATTTCGTTGAGATAAAGAATTTATAAAAAATTACTTACAATTGATATCAATTGGGAATTAAACGAAATTTGTTGAATAAATTTTAGCCAAAACAATTTTTAAATTCGAATTATAAAATTAACATGACGACTTTACTGAAATTTATTTAACAAATTTTGTTTAACTCGTAATTGATAGTAAGTGTAAATAATTAGTAGATTTCATAGAAGTCTAACTATTGTATTTGTCCTCATAATGGAATTTTCGAAAAATTTTGCTATCACTAAACTCAGCTCGACGAGCTGAGTCAGAAAATACATTTGGTTCAAAAGTTTATATATGTATTTATATATATATATATATATAATATAACGCGCCGTTCTCCAACGATAGCGTCCACAATTCTATACCGATCTCAATGAAACTTAGTATACTTATCCTATGGACGATTACCTTGGATGAGTTCGAAGATGAGCCAATTCGGCCAATAAGTTTAGAAGTTATGGTTAATTGAAATTTTGTAAAATTTTCAAAAAAAAATTTATTTACCGATTCAACTAGATGTAACTTTTAAATGGAAAAAGATAGCTTATTTTTGTTTGTTCTATGTGAAAGCTCGTTTGATTGCCTTCAATTTTCACTATACAACTCATTGATTTAACCATTTTTTCTAATAGATAAATGGTTTTGAACATTTACAAAATATCGAAGAAACAATAAGTAAAAATATGAATTTTTTATTTTTTGAATGTTATAACTTATCGACTTTCTATAAAATTGATCTAAAAGCTCTTCAAATAAGCTTTAATTTTTATGCCTATATATGTGTCTAGACCAATGAAATTTCTTATTTTACCACTCTAAAATGAAATTTTGCTATTGCATTGGTTCTTCGACTTTTAATAGATTTTATAGAATCCTAACTACTGTATTCATTGGTAAATTTATGAAACCAATTGAATTCATATTATAGCTGTGTAATACTCATAGAATCTAAATATCTTAATTCAAGTGTGTAATTTCAATTTCGTTTCATTAACAGTAATAATGACTGATTTCAAGTATGACTTTAGACCTATCATAATTTAAATTTCAACTCAAATTAATTTATTTAATTTTGTATTAACTATCAATCCTATGGTAACAGACACAGAATTCTTTTTGGTAGATAATTTGATTTTTTTCAACTTTAATTTTCGTTATTCAACTTACCATTACGATAATTATTTTAATTTTCTTTTCTCAATTCTTAAATTTTTTGCATTTAACTTTGAATTTTTTGGGAATTTTTTTTTCGTTCCATAACCTTGAGAATTTTTGAGAATGTCAAAAAAAAATTTATTTTGTAATTAATGTTTATTTGAAAGGTTGAAATAATCAAATAATGAGAAATCTACTCCCATTTCGGCTGCCGAATGGCCTTTTTTTTTTTTAGTCTATATATCGGCGAAATGACGACTACGTTGTCCTTTTTTCAATTAATGCTTTAATTTTTTTTTAATTAATTGATAAAAATTTGATACGCTTATGACACTTGAAAGTCATTGAAAATTTTTGAAAAGTGGGGGGGGGGCAATATCTGAGAATGGCCTTAATTAATAATTAGACTTTGTAACTAAGATAATTTTCACTACTAATTAAAACTTTGCTTAGAAAATATTTGTTTTTTCTAAGGGTCTTTTTTTAAAAATAATTTTTTTCTTTTTGCTGACGCTTGAATATTATTTAATCATAAATAAAATGTAATATGAAAAAAATATTATTTGTCAATTGATGTTATGAAACTTTTTATTTTGATAATGCATAAAATTTACAGTTGTAATCATAAATTAATATTTACTGGAAAAAAATTTCCTTTCTTATGGTAAAAATATTATAATTTTGTTTTATTTTCAATAAAAACAAATTTTCGCATTATTTCGTTAGTAATTATTGATTTTCTTCAATATGCCAAAAGATTTGTATATATTAAATTGTTTGATAATAATGTATATTTATAGAGAAGGTTGGGAGGATAAAACGGAGTACTCAAGGAAATATTGAGTTTTCGGAGACTCAAATACATTGAACTTTTTTTTTTTTTTAATGACCCAAGTGGCACAAAAAAAAATTGTTGACTTTATGTTAAATTTAAAACGACAATTTTTTATCATGAATTTAAGTTAACCAATTGTCAACTTAAATTCAACAAAAACTCAACAATTTTTTTTGTGCCGTTTGGGGATATTCAAAGCAAAGGGAGAAAATTTACAGCTGCCGTTAAAATTTTTTTTTTTTTGCGGGCGAAATGCTGTACCCCCTGAAAAAAATAAAAAAAAAGTAACAAAAAATTTCTTGATATTTAACAAATTTGATTAAATTAAATTTTCTTTTAAATAATTTACTTAAATAGAAATTACATTTCACATAATTATTGGATGGAGAAAGAGAAAAAAAAAGTTTTTAATAGTTTTTATCATAAAACAAACGTCATTCACATTTTTCAACTGACATTTTTTATTTTTAAAGAAGTTTAACTACCTACTTTCAATCATTAATTTTTTTTTTTGTCAATCACTATTTATTATTTACTTCAAGGTAAAAAATTTAAGTTAGTTTAATTATAATCCAAGAAAGATATTTTTAAAAAACTAATTATATACTACATTAAGTAACAGATTAAAAAATTATTGAGAGTTAATTATTTCAATTTAAAAATTTTGAAAAATGGTAAATATTTTCAAGTTAACTATTGAAGTACATCTTAAGTAATTTAACACTGGGAGTTTTTTTATTATCAACTGATAAGAAAAAAATAAAAAATTGATTTCATAGTATTTTTTTACAAAATTTTCAGAAAACGGTGAAAATATAAATTCAAAATAATGCTCAATTAGATTTGAAAAAGTGACTTTGAAATGTTGACAAAATATTAAAAAAAAAAATTATTTTTATAAAATTTTGGAGGTACCCCGTTATGCCCATCTCTTAATACTTTCATTTGAGATATTAACACACGAAAAACGATTTATAAATGATTATGATTATCAGCTGAATCTATAAATAAAAAATAAAATAGAAAAAAAATTGAATCCACCGCTCTTTTCCCATAGAAATTTCCATCGTAAATATACGGTAATAAAAGTAAAAAAACAAAAAGTAAAATAAGGAGAACATTCCTAATCAAAAATGGCGGCAGTGTGTGTTTGTTTACATGTAAAGTTGCCGGTTTTAACCGTAATGTTTTATTTTTTAAAAAACGAGAAGGCCTACAGTAGTGATTTTCGAAAGGAACCTTCTCTGCTTAATTCTGAAAATTGTGAAAAAAAAATTAAGTCGTTTTGTCCAGTTGTTCTCGAGATATCCGTACCACGCCGTTTTTTAGGTAGATTTTTTTAAAAATCTAACTATTGTATTTGTCCTCATGGTCGATTTTACAAGGGATTTCGTCATAAACTATCATAATTAGTTGAGTAGAGTTCAAAAATACCACTCGTTGAAAAATTTATATCTGTATGTATATATATATATATATATATATATATATATATATATATATATATATATATATATTTATGTCATAGAACCGACTTTTGAGGACACGATTGCGTCTACAATTCTTATCCGATCTTAATGAAATTTCCTACACTTATTCTATGTGTGATTACCACGGTTAAGTTCGAAGATGGGCTGATTCGGTCGATTAGTTTAGAAGTTATGGCTGTCTGAAATTTCAACGATTTTTCGAAAAAATCAATTTTTAATCACTTTCAAGTCCATATAACTTTAAAACTACAACTCATAGATAATTTTTGCAAAAAGTATTTTAAAGCGTGACTAATAAGCTTTAATTTATGACCTCAAACTTTATATTTTGACCATTTCTTCCAATAATTTCATAGCCTTGAAAATTTTAATGGAATCAAAAAATGTTGAAAATATGGTTTTCAGTCCACAGAACTTATGCTTGTTCCATTATAATCCAGTTTTGTCAGTTGTATTTTATTGTGCACAAATTAACCTGTAAATTTCACTGCTATTTTATATTTTAGAAGAATTTCTTTTATTACTTATAATATATCAAATGTACCTCTACTCCCAATGATTATCACTTGTCTTGTCATTACGATAGCACCCACAGTTCTTATCGGATCTTGATGAAATTTTTTACACTTATTCTATAGGCGATTACCTTGATCAGGTTCGAAGATGGGCTGAATCCCTCGAATAGTTTTGAAATTATGGCTGTTTGAAATTTTCATGATTTTTCGTAAAAATCAGTTTTTAATCAACGCTAAAGCTCATATAACTTCAAAACTAATATTTATACACAAATTCCGTAAAAAGTATCTAAAAGCTTGACTAATAATCTCGCATTAATGACCTTAAGCTTTATGATTTGACTATTTCTTCCAATAATTTGATACCCTTGAACTTTTTAATGAAATCAAAAATGTTGAAAATATGGTTTTCATTCCACATAACTTATGAATTTCCCATTATAATACAATTTTGTCACATGTATTTTATTGTAAACAAAATAACCTGTTAATTTCACAGCTATTTTATATTTTGAAAGTATTATTATTATTTTAACTGGGCTTGTCATGGTAACTGCGATTACAATTATGATCTCAAACTAATTAAATTTTCAATACTTTATTTATGTGAAGGTTAGTTTGGTACATTACCTGTATAATGTTATGTCAAATCAACTATCTGAAGTTCTCTATCAATAATAATTGTTGTCTTTTTTTACCCTCACTCCTAGAAAACGAGTCTAATTTCATATCATGACTATACACTAACAAGATATGTATGTATAAAACTATTTTTTTATATCAATTAATTGAAAAATCTACCTTCCATTTCGGCTGCCGAATGGCCGTTTTTTAACCACAGACTAATGGACGTCCACGATCAATTTTTTTTAATGAACTTTTTTTTATATTAATACATATTGGACAACTTAAAAAAAGTATCAGGATTATTCATTAGTGTTTCAGCTTTATATTGATGTACTTTTCATAATGTTTAAGAGTAATAGAAAAAAAAAAATGCAGTTTAATGAGTGGAAGTCGTGTGACCTTGACAGGTCGGTTATAAAGCACAACCTCTCCGCTTCGCGTTCGAGGCGTGCAAAACATTACCAAAATTTAATTTGCGATGCCTGCACCGTACGAAGTGCTTTTTTTTGTTCAAAACTTTCGTTTGCTTCGAATTTGGCCTTATTTTTTTCTGTTCTGCTCTCTCTTGATGCGTCCAAGCTGTGTCGGTTCATATATTTGATACGCGTGAAATCATGTTTGTCGACCTTTAGATTCAGAAAAACACACTTACGCTGCTCGGATCTACATAAAAATTTGGCACAATATGCTTGGATACACATACTTGAAAAAAATGTAAAAAAAACAAAAACGATTTTTCAAAAATGACAAACTAGACTACACCCTTAATTCTGACAGAAAAGTCTTATTCCGTCAACGAAAAAATTTTGATTTAAGCTAGAGTTTATTTTTTTAATTGCTAGTATTTGTCACGATATATTTCATCATCTGTGAACAGTATGATCGCACAGGCATACATGAAGTGAAATCCATGTAAGTAAAAAGTAGTAGGGATAAACCAGACGTATTGGAAATCATGTGCCAACGGTCAGGGCCATCTTGATTCTTCCATTTTTTTGTTATTCTCATAGTAACAGTTAGTTGAACTTCACAAGTCATTCGACAAACAAACAACTTAATTACTTTAATCGGATAATTCATATTGAAGAATTTTATTTCATCATATACTGTTTTCAAACGTAAGTAAATCAATGATCATTTATTAAACATATTTTATCGATTTTAGATAGATGTTTCAGGAAAATCTATCAAAATCACCATCATAAAAGACCCATCGTAAAATTTTTCCGTAATATATCTTAAATACATATATATTATATATAACTATGTATTATATATATATATATATATATATTAGACTGGGCCAAAAAAATCGACTATTTTTTTTTTTAACAATACTGTGAAAATATTATTTAGGATGACAAAAAAAAAATTATTGTGAAAATTTGAGCCCTTAATTTTAATATTAAGAGGTGTATCATCCCAATTTTTGATTTTTTTTGAATGAGCAGGTTTTTGTCTTATAACTCTCAAACCAACGAGATAAACGAAATTGACTTAGATAAATTTCTTGGAGGAAATTCGATGATTTACAAAAAAGATCTGATTAAAATTTTTTGTCAGATGAATCGTTTCCTCATAATCATCCTTTGAACAATGGTATGGTTTTCAAATTTGATTGTTCAACTTTGGAATTTTGTAATTCATGTAAAAATAAGTTTCTGGAGAAAGCCAATGAATATTCTTGGAGGAAATTGAATGTTCTACAAACAAAGTCTCATAACAATTTTTGCTAAATTCACTCTTTCAAAAGTTATTCAAGATTATTGACGTCATTTTACTTAACTTCAACGTTGAATAACTTTTGAAGGAGTGAATTTATCGAAAATTGTTAAGAGACTTTTTTTGTAGATCATCCAATTTCCTTTCAGAATTTTTATTGGCTTTTTCCGCAAACTTATTTTTACATGAATTAGAAATTTCCAAAGTTGAACAATCAAATTTTAAAATCACACCAATGTTCAAAGCATGATTACAAGGAAACGGTTCATCTGAACAAAAATTTCAATTCAATCGTTTTTATAGAACATTTAATTTTCTACAAGAAATGTATGGAAGTCTATTTTGTTTATCTTGATGGTTTGAGAGTTATAAGACAAAAACCCGCTCATAAAAAAAAATCAAAAACTGCGATGATACACCTCTTAATATTAATATTAAGGGCTCAAATCACAATAATTTCTTTTTATCACCCCAAATAATATTTTCATAGTATCGAAATATAAATTTTCAGACATCCTCAAAATTGCATTGTTCAAATAATTTTTGCGAATAAGTTTTCATGTATCTAATGAATTATTGACTTTTTTTTAAGTTTGTTATAAATACTCGATTGAAATTTTTTATACTACCGCTGTTGATTCTTATTGAAGTAGTGTATTGAGTAATAGGGGCGATCGCAGTGATCTTAAATACGAAATATTTACTTAATACACTTTTATTTTATCTTCTTGAAAGTATAGAGCATGTAAGTACGTTGAAAAAATAAAATTGCATAAAATGGCGTACCCTAGCATATCTATATTAGGGTGTTTCAAAATGAACATTTTTTTTTTTTTTTTTTTTTTTTTTTTTTTTCAAGTCTTAAGGTCTTAAAAGTTAATCTTAGGTATTACAAAAATCTTCCCAAAAGAGTAGCTCGAGAGTTCAATCATGCTAAGAGCTCAACAAATATTAATTTTCTTATTTGAATTACATGTAAAAAAAATTTTTTTTTGTTTTTTATATATAAAAGTATTTAAAAAATTTTTTTTCAAAAATCGAAGTTCATGGTCTTGTAGAAAATTAAATTCTCTACAAAAAAGCCTTTAAGTGTTTTCTTCGTACAACTAACAGAAAAACAGTTATAAAGCTTGAAACGATAGTGAATTGAAAAACGTAACGTAAAGATAATTTCCGGATTTTCTTACGAGTACATATTTATACCGAGAATCTATATACTATGTATAATCGGTAAGGTGTTTTAAAAAGATTTCTGACATCTTACTTATTTTCCGTATGAATTTCGAAAGAAAAATGTTTTTTTGAAGAATTAAAATTTTTTTTCTTTCTGTATTTTTAAATTAAAAAGAAAGCTCTGTTTTGAAAGTAAGGAAAATTTTTCCCATGTGTTCAAAAACAAATTAACAGATAGCATTAGCTCAGATGAAAGAACCTAAATTTCTATCCAAAAACTGTTTAAGATAATGAAAACACGGAGTTATACTATTTAATAAAGTTTAAAGCTTCATAACTTTTTTTCTGTTAGTTCTCCGGAGTGAACACTCGGGAGCTTTTTCGTAGAGAATTGAATTTCCTACAAGACTATGTACTTCGATTTTCGAAAAAAAAATTTTTAATTCTTCGATTTTCGAAAAAAAATTTTTAATACTTTTATTTTAAAAAAACATTTTTTTTACATGCAATTTAAATGGGAAAATGAATATTCGTTAAGCTCTTAGTAGAATTGAAATTTCGAGCTGCTCTTTTGGGAGGATTTTTTGATACCCAAGACCAACTTTTGAGACAATAAGAAAAAAAAAATTTTTTTTGAAGCATCATAATATATATAAGACTGCAGAAAAAAAATTTATTTTTTATATCAATTAAATACATCTTAAAAATTATTTCAATAAAAAAAAAAAATTCTAAAATTTCAGCGCCATATCTCAAAAATTGAGCTGGCGCACGGGAGGGGGGGGGGTCTTCTTTCCCATTTAAAATACATTGAAAAAAATTTGTTTTTCCTATTTTGTAAATTACTATGTTAAAAAAATTTTTTTCCGATTTTTGAATTCTACAATCTTATAGGAAATTAAATTCTTTACAAAAAAGGTCGATTGTGTCATACGGTTAAAGTTGATAGAAAAAAAAATATAGAATTTGAAACTTAGGAGGAAAACATCGAATTTTCAGGATGAATACAATTTTTTTGTTTTTTTATTTATTAAATAGCAGGGTTTCATTTGTTTATTATTTTGCAATTAAAGTTCTTATAAGAAATGCCATTATCTACAAAAATGGTCCTTAGAGTGATTTTAATAGAGCTCATAGAAAGAAAGTTACAGAGCTCTAAATTTAAGAAAAATAGAATTCTTATGAAAAAAAAAATATATTTTTTTTTTTTATTTCCACAAAATTAAATTGTAATTGAAATTTAAAATTCAGGTTCTTTGTATCTATGTTCTCTGGACTTATAGTTCTTTAAAATAATATTTGACTACAAAATTTTTTTCTCAATAATTCAATTTTTCTTGTTATGTCCGCCGCTGTAATTTAAATTAATTATCTGGGATTTCTACCTTTGGTAGCGTTCGAAAAATTTAACGAGCGATATGGAGGTTGCAGACAACAGTAAAGAATACGAGGAAGATTTTCACTCCCTATATTTATTATTTAATGTGGATTTTTCGAAGAGAGTGAACCCAAACGCCTTTGAGCTTGGTTACGTTTCATTTATTAATCGATCAACAGAGAGCAAAGATATTAAACATGTCTCTTACTTACCTTTAGCTGATTCTTTTTTCTAACACGGCACGTTTTTTATTCCTCCAGAACTTTGCAGCTTGGTTACAACAACTGTCTATCTGATGAATTTCCATTTCCACTGGTCCACACTGGACAATATGTATTATTTCTTCTGCAAGGACTGCCCTGTAGCCAGCTCCTCCGAAAAACCTATTCGCGAACTCGCCCAGTCGTGTTGAAACCATGACTAAAGTATTTCTTAGCATATTATTTTCTAGTTTACAATGATATGACATAGCATTAACATAAAGTGATTGGATTTGATTCCTAATGTACCTTTCAACAGAGATAAGTTTTGTGTATATGTTAAGGAAGAGTTCTAAATTAACTTGATTTCTTTTAATTTCATTATTTTGTTGCGAAACTGCGAGGTCTCTGCCTCCTAAAATAAATAACTTCGAATATTCAGTTTTCACACCTGAAAAGTCACATGAGTCCTCAAATCCAGTAACTATTAGTGAAAAGCTGGTATCTCTTACATTTACAGAGTATACAGTTTTTATTTTAGATTTAAACTTAGTTGCGGTTAATTTATCGATATTTTCTTGAGCTCGGGAATCCTTATTACAAGGATGTCTGTCCGCGTCAAGAAAATATATCGGATTGACTTGGATGTTCTCGAATAATTTCTTACTCATAACTATGTTTGTCTTACCCCTTGCACTCACTTCCCCGGGGTGGAAGATGGAATTTTTTGTGTTTATCACACTCCCATCTTCCGATTGGGGGTCGTTAAGATGAGGCAAATTTGGTTCTTTTGTATCGTAAAAGTTCTCGACCATTTTTCTTTTCTTGAGCTCGGGTGGATTATTTATTTTGGTTTCGACAAATTTCCGCGATTTACCTATTTTCCGTTTAGGCAGGTTGTCAACATGTTCCGATGCAGTAACCCCTTTTTTAACGCTTCCCTGCCCGATGTCTGCCAAGTTGTCCATTACTCCTTGCAGCATTCGATCGAGAGGTTTACTTTGAAATTCTTTTGCTCCTACTTGTAAGCGAGTAGTGGCGTTTATATGACCGGTAAGATTTCGCGACAATGCGTTCGCGTTAAGATTTACTTTAGCCGAGTTATCTTTTATTTTATTCGATTTTTTTGGAACCGGGAATCGTTTTACGACTTCTAATTTACGTGGTTCGTTTGTATGCCTTGTTTGATTTTTCAAATTATTTTTTCTTTGAGACGTCATTAAGAGTTGGAGGGACCCCGTCGTGTCCTCTGAATTGAGAAGTTTCGATTTCATTGGATAAGGATATCTCGAAGACTTTGAGAGAAGTTGCGCGTGTCGAATTGTGGATTTGTCGTCTGTTAAGTTTTGAGAATTACCGAATTTTTTTAGCCATTTACATTCATCATTATCGTAGCCGTTTTTCCTACAGTACTTGCAATATTTATTTTGAAACCTTGAATTATTAATTCCCGTCCTGAGATTATTATCGAATCGACACATTCTCGCGGTGTGTCCCATATTCTTGTACAATCGACGTTGTACGGTTACGAATTTCTTATTACTTTTAAAGTTATTTGTTCTAAATTGTGAGCAATCCTTGGCCGTGTGACATTGATTATAACAGATTTGACATCTAATGCTCGCGAATATATCTCTATTTCCGTTATTTTTATTTAATTGGGGGCAAAATTTAGCCATGTGGCCTCGAGTGTTACATAGCTGATATTTTTCTCCCACCAATTCCGGACGACCTCTAGAGTAATGACTCGATTTTTTATAATTAAGATTGACAAATTTAGTATCCGAATTACTACTGTTTTCAAACTGAACTGTGTTAATTACATTTTTATCCAAATTGTTTGTTTCTTTGTAAAAATATTTATTGTCGTTGTCATGGTCATCAGTGAGAGTAAGTTTCATCGGTTTATTAATTTTTTTATTATCCGATTCTTTCCCGACGTTAGGGTCTCGTCTCAACTCCTTTCGGACATTGAGTTTTCTTTCAATACCGATTGCTTTTATAAGTGCTTCCTCGACCGTCGCACAAACCGGCATTCGTTGATCGATCTCGTTTTCTAGATTTTGTGTAAAACACTCGGCGACCGACTTATCTACTTGATCTTTGAAATTTTGAATGTCAGCTTCAGTTGTCCTGATATTTTTTGATGCATAACATTCAACGATTTCCCGCCCCTTTTTCCGTAATCTATTCATAAATTCAATTACAGACTCATTTTCTTTTTGATAAATGTTTCCAAGTTCACCTTGTAATTGATAAAGACTTTTTGTTGAGCTAAAAATTTTCCTAAGGTCCTTAACTAAATCCAAAATTGTCGTAGGTATTGTATTATTTAATGAATCTTTTACGTTCCTTTTTAATTTACTCGCGTATATTAATTTTGCTAAATATACTTCCGCTGCTTCCGGAAGCATTTGTTTCGCCTCGTTACAACAAATAATAAAATCGATCAAATCATTCGGGATACCATCAAACTGAGGAACACAGGCTAAAGCGTCGTGTAAAGAGATACATTGATTCGTAGGTAGAGCCATATTTCGCTATATTATTTACGTTATTCAAATTTTGATTATTGTCGTTATTAAATTTTATGATTACTAATCTTCAAGTTTTGATTATTATCGATTTTTTTAAATTATAATTTTCATCATTAGATTACACCGTATTATTGTAAGTATCATTATCTGGATGAGTATCTTTGCGGATTCCCTAAATTTATAAAAAAAAAATTTCTATTCTGTCACTTGATTTCGCGTCTAACGTTATTAATTTAAGACCATCGGAATATACCACACAATACCTTGACTTCTTAACGAACTGACTTTTCTCGTCATCGCACAATTATATTACCTTTTTATTAAAAAAAAAATTGGTTTAAATTTTCAATTATTCCCTCATTAAGATTTCAGGTCCCTGTTCGAGCGCCAATTTGTTACGTCGCATTTTTAATAAAAGCAGGCTTTGAGCCTTGACTATAATATGACAACGTGTTAAGAATGCCAAATTATGAGCGAAGAACTCGACCTACTTTAAAATCGGACTTATTAAGTATATTTGGTCCTAGTCTTTCGACTAATAGACCGGGGACAAGAAACTTTAGTGAAGGAATGTGTAAATTAAAACATGAATTTAAATTATGAATAAATAACTATATTGTTACAAACAAATTTCGATTAAAAACAGTGAAAATGAAAAGATTGAAGTCAAGGTTATATAATACAGAATTATTCGGAATTTAACTTGTTAACAAATACTAAGTAAATTTTAGATACGAATGACAATTATTTCTTTTACGCTGTATACTACAAAAATCTAATTATTTTGAACGTGCCATCAACTAGGTGGCTTATGTGAGTAATACTCCAGCCTACTCTAGTTGAAATGACTGGTAGAGAATGTTTCTTAATGATACAGTACAAAAATATTAATATATGAGACATTAAATTTCGTGGACTTACTACATATTAAATGGCGATAATTTGACATGGATATTTTATTGAAATATGCGTTGATCGAAGGTCTTCATCCTTTGGTAAATAATTATTGGCCTATTCCTTACTTCATATTTAAAATCGACTACGTGTACATCTTTCATTGTATCAGATTTTTAAAAACGAGGTGTCTAGCAGCCTACTCTTTACTATATGAAAATGAGATCACTTGGATATAGGAAGAATAACGGGTATTAAGTTAATAGTTCGGGACTCACGACACAACTGACTATTTTTGGGTCAGTTCGTTAGACTTTCGGAAAAATGGGTGGTTTCTCAAACTTCTGTATTTGGGGGATATTCTCTTCCCACGTTCTTCCACCTCTACCCAAAAGTTTTCCACTTCCTTTCGGGAAACCATTGTTTCGGGGCCGCACTATCCCTTCCACATTGATTTACCGTTTCCCTCTCTTTTGGTTCTTCACAACTCACTGCTCTTTTTTGCTAATAATAAATGTAATAATAGTAATAATAATAAAAGTAATTGACATTGCTATTTTCATAAATCTTAATAAATACTTCGATTTATTTTTCCTTAAATTATTGTTAAATGAAATTTTCTATTTCTATTTTGTTTAAGTTTTATTCTAATATTTTAATATTTTATTTGTCTTTGAATTCTGATATTTTAATGTTTTATTTTATTTAAATTAAATTCTCATATTTTAATATTTTATTTTATTTAATTTGAATGTTAATAGTTTCTTTTAAATTTTAAATATTTTATTTAAATTCTAATATTTTAATGTTTTATTTTATTTAATTTAAATTATCATATTTTAATATTTTATTATTTTTTATTTGAATGTTACTATTTTATTTTATTGTATTTTCGCTTTAGTATTTTACTCTTAACAATATTTAAAATTGTTAAATTTTATTATCTACCTAAAACCTTTTAATTTTTATTTATTTAAACATTCATTTGTCTAGACACCATAATTTATTTTTAAGTATTTTTTAATTTAGAAAACATATCAGAAATGCATTACAATGGTACTATTTACTTTAAGTCTTATTTTAGAGTGCAGTTGTGATAAGAAGTGCGTCAACTGCCACTCTGACCATGGTGAGGATTAAAATTCTTTTTCACTTAATATAATATTCGAATATGAATTATGTGTTGAGACAAATTTTAAAAACTACAATAGAAGTAAAATAAAATGATAATAATATTAAAATTAAAAATTTATTCGGACGTAACAGGGAATTCCCTTTGTCGGTGAGGGGGCCCAAATGACTTGTCAAAAAATTTGACGAGATGGGCGTGGCTGATTGAGTGTAATGGATTGTAGGTGTCAAAATTAATGATATGGGTATAGAAAATTTTATTTGACTGCAGGTGTGCATGATTGAGGTGAGATGATGGGAAATTAGGGTTCAATGGACCATTGGTATAAAATTTATTTGAGAAGATGGGTGTGGCAGATAGTGGATTGTGTGTGTGTCCAAAATTAATGAGATGGGTATAGAAAATTTTATTTGACTGTAGGTGAGATGATTGTTGGATTCAGGGTACAATGAACCGATGGTATAAAAATTTTGTGGCATAGATAATTTTAATTGAATACAGGTAAAATGATTGATGTATTTAATAGAATGTTTAGATTGAAAACTAATGTGGGAGGGTAAATTTGAATAAGAACAGGTTTTTATTTCGTTTTTTTTTTATTTAAAGTTTTCTTCACACGCACACGCATACTTATAAAAACATAGATTTTATTCAAGTCGTATAATTTAATAGTACATTTCTTATTATATTTATTCAATGGTGATATTATCATCCATGGAGTAGTCGACGTGGTAGTAGTTCACGGTTGAGCGACGAGTTTGTTGTAAGTGGATTTCTTTGATGATGAGTTGAGCCAAATCGTCATGGAAATAAATTAGTTCCCAGAAGAATGAAAATCCATGGTCGGAAATATTTGCTTCAATTGAAGTAAATCCTTCATTAAATTTAAACATTTCATCAAAATGTTTTTCTAGATAATTTATGACTGTAGGAGTGTTTGGAACGTCTCTGGTATTTACGATCAGATTTTTCAAAATATATTTTGATATGTTATGGATAGTAGAATCAACATAATATTTTATAGGTAATCCTTGTAGATGGTTTAACCAGTGGTTGACTCTCGTACAGTATAATTTGAGGAAGTTAGCAGTAGCCGCAAGGAAAAAAATTCGATTATTCTGAAGTTGTAGTATAACACAGCGTTCATTTTTAAATTCAGAAAACTGTATTTTAAAGTCCCCGTGTTCAATTTGACAGAACTTGCGATAAAAAGTGGGGTTTTCTTCATCGTAAAAATAATTATTGATGGTTTCCATGGAATTACTTAATTTTTGCCACTCATTTAGATTTAATTGTATTTCACATTTTAGATGTACACTAATGATTTGTACGACGGGTTTAAAGTCATTGTCGTAATATTTTAAGCCGCAACGTAACTGCTTGGTATTCGATTTATTTAATTAAATTACTTGAGCTTGGTACACAAAGTCTTGGGATGCCATGGCTTAGAAGTGATTGTTGTGCAGTCACAATTTATACTGATTTATATTTTTTATTAAAACTTACACACTCAATAGGAAAGAGAGTGAAAGGGGTGATAGACCAGAGGTCTGATTTTCTGGAGGGGGTAAACTAATCAAGGGGGAAATAAACAATTTAGAATTTGAGTACTTTAATTCATATTTCATTTGACTGTAGTAGTTTTACTGAAAAATGTATAATTTAGACCTATCGCTCGGGCAGCGGTATATAAATTTAAAAAAGTTTTTTCAGGAACGAAAACGCCTCAAAATTAGGTAACAAAAAATTTCAAAAGTGTTTCATAAAAGTGTTATCGAAGAAATACTTGATTTTAAAAATGTTAATGCAAATAGTGAAAAACAATGTAAATTATGTGATGATTATTTAAAGAAACCTCATGTGAATCTGTGGAAATTTTCAGCCTTCGTAAGCGAAGATTTAGACTTTTTCAAATTGTGTATTGCGATACCTAGGGTGTGTATACCTGAGCGTATGACACAAGAATATTATGAGCACAGTTCCTGGGAAATTAAGTATCACCCACCATCACTTAGAAGCATAGCAAGCACTAGTATCCTTACGAATGCGGATACATTATCTCAAAGTATCGACTTAGAATATCTCATTTACTTATTGAAGTTCAACCCGACCACAAAAGTGTTAGCTTCAAACCCCCCATTGAATCTTGACTATGAAATCGAAGAAAAACCAATTGAAGAGATGCAGTTATGTGAATTACAGTGTTGGGGAAGTGGTCAACATTACATTCCTTTTTATTCAGCGACTTTATATTGTTGTGGAAGAGAGATAGATTCGGTCAAATGAACAATGTATACCATTAAAAGTTAGAAAACTGGAAATTGTAGTCATTGGTGGGGGTACAGAGATAGATTTTCTATAAAGAGCAGAAGGATTCAAAACCTAACAGTCAGTGGTTGTATTTGGAAGTGAGAACTACAGTGTAAAGTTATCAAATATTAACGATGTCAATTGAATTTGGAGCAATGCATCCTCTATTAAATGATGGTTTAGATGAAGAACTCTTAGCTATTTGTGAAGAGGTTGAAAAGCAGCAACAGCCTGCTATGGAGATAAATGGAGCTAATGTATCTCCAGATTTATTTGCAGTCTCGGGGGAGGATATATTTCCTGCATCTCAGGAAAAATATATGAAAATGAACGGTTTACGTGGAAATTTATTTCAATTCAGTGAGCAGGGTTCGCTAGCCCATGACTGCACGAAGTTTTGGCGATCTTCATGTACAGGTAATTAAATCGATTAAATTCATATAGTTCTTTATCATATAATTATGCATTAATATTGAGTTTATTTCATTGTTGAAAACAGAGAATATGTGCAACACGCACCGTAGTACTGAGGGAAAAACGTTAGCACAAAAACCTGATGTTTACGACATCTTAAAAAAAATTACTTCAGAGACATTACAAAAAATTAATAGTGAGTTAGAAGCTCACATGAATATTAATCTTGAGTCTGTCTATTAAATGTGGGAGTATAAACGCTCAGGTAATTATAACAAGTTAAAATTTTAAATCTAATTTCACATAATTTTTATTTTTCATTCTATTTTTTAGATGAGTTCGGTAGGAGAGAACTTCTAGAAGATAAAAAGAATGAAGTTGTTTTGGATTTTTTAAAGTCATTTTTTTTTAGATGGAAAAGGTATATACAAGCACTAAATTCATGATTATTATTATTGACGTATTTTTAAAATTTAGATCTAATTATTTTTTATCTGATTTTAGAATATCCCTCTTCATCAACTCCGATCACTCAAAGCCAAAAACCAGCTCTAGTAGGCGTAGCTGAAAAAATTAATGACTCTCAACATGAAGATTTGACGTTGAGGAAAAGAAAAAAAAAATCACAAAAGCTGAAAATTCGACAGGTCAAAAAATTGATAAAAAAATAAAAATTGTAAAGAACACAACAATAAAAAAAAAAAAAAAAAAAAACTACGTTAACGTTTGAGTAAAATTGTATGATATTTATAAAACAATAATAATTTGTAACTCGAATTGTATTTAAATTTTAAATATATATTAAATAAAAAAAAATAATGAAAAATATTTCTTACTAATTAAGATTTCTTCCACACCCTATTCCAGTCATTAATTTATTTTACTTTAAGTTAACTATAAATATTCTGAGTAGGATAAGTAGAAAAATAGTAGTTTGAAATAATGATAAAAATTATTTATATTTTTTTTTCATTTTTTTATTACAAAATCTTAGCCTAAAGAATAAATGTTTTATCGTCTGCAACTTTGATTATAAATTAACCCTCTAACAATTTTATTAAACATTCTTAATAAAAGTCGATCGTTCTGTTTTGTGTCTTTATTAAACAGTTTACAAAATGATGATAGGGAGTTGTTATTAGAATGCCAATAAAGTACAACAATACAATATTGACCACAAAAATTAGAAGCAATATCTTTTAGTTGATGTTTATTCCATCTGTAGCTCCTGCAGTTTCTTCCAAGGCGTTGAGTAAATCGAGGGTCATTGGGTGGTCGTCCAAAGCTGTCGAAGTAGATTCCGTATCCATTCTTGTTGACAAAGAATGCAACCCAATGTACTCCTGGTTTTGTGTGGTCATCGGTGTTTGCAATGATTCCACAGGGGCGGGGCCATATCCAAGGGATTTTGTCAGCTGGATAGACTCCTCCAGTACAGGCATCGGTATATGGTAACAGTTTTAATAACTGACGAGTATCCATAAAACTAACCGTACAGTGTGGTATCTTGCTAAATACTAAATTTTATCTACTACTTCTCTATCTCATATACTTTTTTATTAATCAATTATAATCTACAATAACTTGTCTTGAAGAATCTATTTCTAAAATATTATCGAATTCCAAGTATACTACGCAGTTCACATTAACTTCAAGAGCACTAGCAAAACGTGCTTCTATTCTCAAACTTCCAGTTTTTACCAAATTCCAATGAGAAGCTAGATTTGCTGATAGATCAGGTGTTAAATCAAAAGCGTAGAGAGTGTACCCGTGAGTATACTCACTACGTGAGATACAGTTCCCCGTATTTCCAAAATGAACTCCAGTACCACTAAATAATGTATTAAAAGCTTCCACCTCTAAGTAATTGTCCCCGTAATTCGGCTGTAACGCTCGGCCCAATAACTGTTTCCCGTCAATGTATAAGGAAAGATAGTTTAACGAAAATGTTTGGAAATTGAATGGGTTATGAATTTTTGAGCCATTATATGCTCGATTATGCACAAAACCAATTATTATTCTTTTAGGTAACTGACCCAATACAACATTATCAATGGTATTACCGAGTATACCCTGGGATAAAACAAATGATTTTACTTCAACTCTAGTTAGTGGATACTTTGCTGTTGTTGGACCCAAAGTACTTGCATGAGCAATCAAAATACTTGGGCTGATTTTCACTCTTCTGATAACTAACATTGCTTCCGAAATCTTCACAATGTAAGTATTTGCACTTCCATCCATAAGACAAAATGCGTTTTTTGAGCGGATTAATCGAATTCTCATTTCAACTCCATTAAACAAAGATTTATCTTTATTAAAAACATCACAATGTAAATGTCCCATCATTTCAAACTCTTTTCCTTTAGACGAATAAGCGATCCGTTCATCTAGACCGGTATTTTTTTTTTGCTACTATAACATCCATTTCATTCCGGGTATCCATAGACTATAAAGACATTTTTAGATGACTTTTTTTTGCGTCAACTCCATAATTCAAAAGTGTTTCCATGTAAGCCCTATAGGCGTAAGCATTATTGGGCGGGGAAATCATTTTTTGATTGAAAAACACATCTACTTGATTAAACATTGAATGCAAAAAATTATTCACTGGACCCACATAATCTTTTTCGTCTACTTTGCCATTAGATTGTATAATTTTTGCTTTAACTTTTATCATAGTATGAGATAAATCAATGTATTCCTCGCCATGTCCAGGTACGACAAATTCTATCGGAGCGTCGTCCGACAAAGATGACATTGGATTGTAATATGTCCATTGGGATTGCTCAATACTTGTTTGTGTAGGCGGTAATGTGAATAAATCTAGTTCTGATTTCGCGCACTCAGCCGAATGTGAATGTTAAAACGACATTTTTAATTAAATATATCGTACACGTAACGTTTCTTTCGAGAATTTTTTACTTTACGCACTTTTTTATTCGATTTTTTCTTCTTCTTAGTGGGTTTCCTTTTTCTTTTTGCTGTTGTTTTTTTATTACTGTTCCGCTTCTTCACCCTACCAGTTCTGGTAG
Source organism: Microplitis deprimator (assembly GCA_964016945.1). NCBI lineage: Eukaryota > Metazoa > Arthropoda > Insecta > Hymenoptera > Braconidae > Microplitis > Microplitis deprimator. The sequence continues at coordinate 9,241,952 of OZ024712.1, read as the reverse complement.
TCTTATGAGTAATTTTGCGTATGCGCTTTCTTTTATATCCAGAGCCCCGCATGATCTCTTCTAATTTTTCTGATGCCTTTCTTTTAAGACGTAATCCCGATTCTGTAAGCCTCTGTTCCAATGACTGTTTTAAAGGAATTTGTCCTGTTCAGAAATCACTCAACACATTAGCACCTGCATGAAGTGCCTCTTTTCCTATAGCGTGGGCTACTTTACCAAGAAACGGGACTACTCCGCGAAAGAGTCCTCCGAGACAGGCCCCTATTCCATGTCCATGCTGATAAGACCCAGCATAAACTTTACCGAATCTATTATATTTTTCAACGTGACCTCCTCCCGCCTGATTATTGTAATACTCGATATAATGAGACATTTTTAATCAACTCTTTTAAATTGTAGTGTAACGTTCAATGGTCCGTAGTCAAATGGTACGGGATCTCCGCCATTATCTCTTATATCTATTTCAATTGTTCTAAATGTATTTGATAAAACTGAAATATAGTTAGGAGAACCATAGGTGTTGGTAATCATCATACCATAGGTATATGAACTTACATCTATAGGTATTATACGTAGCAGTGCAGAGTTCACATCCCCAGTTACATAGGGGGAGCATATATCTGAATATATGAAGAGACTGTTGGGTAAACCTCGTATTAAACTCAGAGGTCTTTTACTTATACTTGTAAATTCATAACTCCTCCTCTTTCTATTACCAATTATAAATTTTTGTTGTTGATTTCTATCGGTATAGCGCTTAAAGCCTAAAATATCTAATAAAGTATTTGACAGCTCAAGACGATTAGTGTCTTTACAAAAAGGAGGTTCACAAATTCGCTTTATTTAAATATATCCTGCATCATTTATTTCAAAATGAACATGTTTCATCGTAGGAAGAAAATAAGTCAAATCATGTGTCAAGCGGTTTGGATCATTATAAAGTCCAGGCGGAAAATAAAAATCATCACAAATATCATTTTCTCCTTCAGCTCTGATTGAACATATTTTATTTTCTTTCTTCGATTGTATATGAAGAAAACTTGCCGGAAACTGTATTTCTTTCAAGCCCACAACCCATTGACCTTCTAATTTAACATGTTCAGGTAGCATTGTTGTATAATTAGTCGCTGTGTTGTTAGGGTAGAAGTTCATGCTACTATCACTAGGTAAAACCATATGAAACTCAGTTTTATTCATTCTGATATTGTTGATGCGAGAACCCAAAAATTAAATTTATCTGGATATCCTTGCCACTTGACAAAATATTGTTTATTTTTTCCTTTTCCCTTTGATTTAATTATCTTCTCGATTGTAAATTCGTCTTTTTCAAAATCTTTATTGACGCGCACTAATTCTTGTTCATAAAAGAAACCATCAATTTCTTCACCATTTAAATCTTTTAATTCATAAATAGGAATATTTTGGCGAAGTTTTGCTTTTATTATTTGAAAAATTTCTCCAGTATAACCAGCCTCATATCCTTTCTCGAACACTGACTTATATTTACTGATCCGTACATAGTCGTTCACCTTATATTTAAAGACTCTTTTTCGCGTTGTTGATGTTAGAAACTGTTTTTTAATATTGTTCCATGCGACTTTAGCATTGTATATAGTTACAAACGATGGTTCCATTCTAATTGAACTATGCTTTATATTATTGTACGCATCAACTAATTGTTGTAAGATATCTAAATAACGATAAGTTTTATGATGATTAAAATATCGCCACATACGTTCTTTCAGGGTTCGATTTATTCGTTCTACCACTGCACATTTAACATCAGGATTACGAGCTGTTCTAAAGTTTATATTTTTTGATTTCAAAAAGTCCTGAACAGTAGTAGCCACAAATTCTTTTCCTTTATCTGTTTGTAGCATCATAGGAGCCCGGTTATTGCTGCGATTAAAAATATTTTTAAAGCCTTGAAGTACAGCCGATGCAGACTTATCTTTTAACGGCTCAACCCATAAATATTTACTAAGTATATCTATTACTACTAAAAGAAATGAAACACCATCGTTATATGTTTTTAAAGATTTTAATTCAACTAAATCTGCTTCCCATACATCATCAATATTTGAAACAGTATAATGTAACCGTGGAAATTTACGTTTCACAGGTCTATGTCTAGTATAACTATCTTGAGCTGCTAACCACTCATTAATTTTTCCTTCAGGTATCTTATTTTTCAATTTTTCCAATAAATTTCGAGCTCCAGAATAAGAAACAGGGTTAGATGGATCATAATACTCTTTTTGAGTATTTCTTCTTCTTCTACAGTCGCTGCCATTTGAATGAATTCTTATAATACTGCTTTTTGTTTCCTCCTTCTTGTAGAGTAGAGTTTGTCTGGCTAAATGATCGAAAACTTTGTGAGTCTTCTGAGAAATTATTTTTATTTGTTTGTGTTGGGGTAGAGGTGCCAATAGGTAATTTATTTAATCCCACTAAACTTTTATTCCAAAAACTACTATTTCCTACAAATTCACGAGGAGTGTTAATCTCTTTCAAGTAGGTAGCGAAAAAATTTCTACCAGTAGCTTTGGTATTTTTTCGATGACGTACGGCATCATTGATGAGATCTACAATCTTACTATTAGGAATCTTATAGCCATCTAATGCAACACTACCTTTTTCATCCCACGATAATCTTTTATCGGTATCGATGGAATCAATATGACGCAAAATGTTTGCTGCTAATGATTTATAAGTTTTTTGAACACCCTTTATTATGTCGTGAAACTCATATGATCTTATTCCTTCACTTCTAGTAGTACTTTCTAAAATACTGAGAGGTTCTTGAGTGTCAATATTTTCTAAGATACTACTAATGTCGTTTTCCTTAGAAGGGGTGGATGACTGTGCAGAATTCGCGAGTTCACTGTTTTCAATTTGATCACTATTCACATCCCTCGTATGTTCTTTCTTTTTTAAAAATAAATATCGTCTGAGTATTTCCGAATATTGTTTCACTTTATCATTATTATTTGTAGAATTTTCGTTCAAAATTTTAGATAATTCAGCATCAAGCCGAGAAATAGGATTTCCAGGTGTCTGTGACGTGGGCAGATACTGACTCGATAGTGAAGATAATAACTGTTCAAAATTTTTTTTTTCCGTAGAATTTACAGAATTAAGTTTTTCTATACTTTCTTGTGGTACTAAAACCATTTTTCTTGCATACTCCATATTTTAAAAAATATTTGATAATAATGCACCTATTATCGGACACAGTACCATAGGTAAAAATGCACCACCTTTTTGATTAATAATTTTTTTCTTTGCTGACCAATTTTTATTTTTTTCCAAAAGTTTTCGTAAAATTATCTTATGTTTGGCTAGTAATTTTTTTTCAGAATCTTTTATTGGTATATTACCACGTAAAATGTTTAAACAGCATTCACAAATAACACGAATGAAATCTTTTTTTGCGTGACGTAGTATAGCGCGACGTTGTTCAGATGATGCATATACAAGAGCCTGAAGGAAAGCAGCGTTTTTACGTCCAATAGCTTTACGCGCAGAATGACTGCTAGAAGATCTTTCCGATGCCATTACAATCTTATAACTAAAATATTATTATGAGAGTCACCTCCTTTTATATCATGATTTTTTCGCGCAATATAAACATAATGGATTGGATCTGATGGAAAAATACATGTTCTGAATCGACAGTTTTCAGGTGTTGATTGTTTAAGGTCAAGAAGTAATTACCCATGGGGCTTAGAAGTGAGAAATGAGAAATTTGAGCACGGTCACGAGGATTTTTAAGCACTATTATATAATTTGTGTTGAGTGATATATCTCGTTGACCTTTCCCTTGATGAAACAAGTTTTGAGATAAAAATATTACACTTAAATTTTTGTGGTGACTACCTTTGGTGAACAAATCTACTATTGAACCGCTAGATGCTTCACGCATTAAATCATCAATCACCACTAATTTTGGTAAATTATCGTCAAAGTCTCCAGATTGAGGTAAACCTTCACGAAATTCAACAAACGATTTATCATAATCTGCATAACCATGCTGCCACTCTGCATAATAGAATATGACTTTATGAAGTTGAGTATCACAAATTTCTTGGATTTCTCGTAAAAATCGTTTAACAAAAAAAGTTTTTCCACATCCTGTTGGACCACAAATCATGGAAGTGAATGGATGTTTCCATCTCGGATCCATGATTCTTTCTGAAATATAATTTAAATTGCAGGGAAATATATAGGAAATGAAAAATTGAATATTGTATTAAAATTTTTTTATTGAATAATTATTACATTCAAAATTTGATACATTAAAAATACACTCACACTTCCAAGCTTTATATATTTCACAAAAAATTCACAAACTTCACAAAAAATTTACATACTTCACAAAAAAATTCACATACTTCACAAAAAAATTCACATACTTCAAAAAAAATTTACATACTTCACAAAAAATTCACATACCTCAAAAAAAAAATTACATACTTCACAAAAAATTCACATACTTCACAAAAAAATTTACGTACTTCACAAAAAAATTTACATACTTCACAAAAATTTTTTTTTTTCGTTAAAAAATTTGTAAAGAATTTTCATCACGAAAAATTTTTATACATTTTCATACTTTACAAAAAATTTATAAAAAGTTCCCATACTTTACAAAATATTAATAAAAATGTTATCTATTTATTCTGTTTTAACTCTTTTGTATCCATAGGGGAGGCTATCTGATTCTCCTACTCTTCGCCTTTTATGGCCCGTCGGTCGGATAACTTTTGACTCTTTTTTTGTTAAGACCTGATGATATTGATCTCTACGAATACCTGAGTAGTGTATATCAAAAGGTTCCAAATTATCAACTACAAGAGAACGTACAGTATTATAGTTAACTAGCTCGGATGTTTCAGCATTTAATCTTACCCCTTTCAATTTACAACACTCGACAGTAGTTCCGTCGGGCTTTTGTACAACGTACGCATAAAATTTGGGACCACCAGATACAAATGATGAAATGTAACTCCCCTCTCCGTATCCTTCTAACTCGTCAGTCAGATCACCAAGAAAATCGCCAGTTGGCAAATCTCGTGAACCATCACTAACGTAAATTACAGAGTCTGTATCATAATATAAAACCTGTCTATCTAAGTATTCTAAATAACTATACAATTTGAGTCTAGCCTGGGCGGTTGTAAAAGCAGCAATAACTACATTTGCCCTGTCAGAGGGAGTAAAACTATCTAAATTATTTGCCCAATTAATAAAAATCGTATCTTGGTTAATCGGTACAAATTCAGATATTTTTATTTCAGGATTGAAAACTAAATCACAAAATTCTTCATACGAATTCACAATTGATTTTTTTTCATATTTTTCCGCTGACCAAATTTACCCCAAAATGAATTTAAAAATAGTTTAGCTAAAGATCTCAAACCAGGATTTTTTTCAATTTTTGCAGGATCAAATTTTATACCCTCTCTATTCTCGTACCTTGTTAGATATTCATGCTTAGAAATTTCATCATTGCATTGGCTTGGCCAGCCAGAGGCCTCCTGCTTAATCTTAAAAAAAGTATTTATACATTCTACAAACAGTCCCGTAGTATTTTTTTCTTTTGGGTTATACTGTACTATCTGATAGTCCCAAACCTCGTCAATATTTTGAATGACGTAGCCCTTTTCTACCGCCTTACGCAGCTCACATGTCACCCAGGTACCGTATAGCTCTCTATCCCTTTCATTTTCATGCGGACATTCAGTTTGAATTTGATTTTGGCGAAAGCTCATACATAGAGGGAAAAATAATTTGCCATGCGCTCTAACAGGTAAAACTGGATGGTATAGACTTCTTGGAGGTAATACTCTGCATTTTATCAGCCCTTGTATGTTATCAATATTATTATTTGGCGCTATATTTTCACAATCCCCATTTACGTAAACTTTGGGGTGTCCAACCGGAAAAAAACAGCTTTTACAACCCAAGGATATAATGAACATACATTTACATAGCGGATCTTTTCAATATCTCTCGCGGAAGAATTTTTCCTAACATCATAATATGTTTTTACGTTACCAGTACGTCCTCCGAAAAACGCATCACGTGGATTTAATGGTTTAACTGACATAGCTTTTGAGCTATCAAGAAATATCTGTAACTCTACATTATTTTTTTTTTCGAGATTAAACTCACATTCCCACATTTCTGTGAGTTCATATCCACATTCTTTAATTTTTGAGGATTGCAATTGCGTACTTTCATACCGTGAATTGGGAGTTGATGATTTCTTGTTTTTATCTTTATTTTTGAATACTGAGCGATCGCGATTATTCTTAAAACATTTTGGACACCCATGCCAGAAACAACCATGGAATTGATACGCATATTTTATACCATTTTCATCGAGTCTATAGCCATCTAATTTTACTCCGTTAGGCGTTTTAATTTCGCGATCACGTAAAGCATGCGTTATTGTGATATTATTTTTGTGCTCAAGCCAAGTAAGCCATTCGATAGCGATTCGTGATTGTTTATCCCCTAAACGATACCCCATACGCGGTACAATACCAATCTGCTGATCTTTTAAAAAGTTTCTTCTGAAGAATAGTGTCACGATTGGAGATCGTGATGGGCGTAGGTACTAGATTTCGTATAAAAGTATTGAATAAAAGGGTACTTACATTGATCGAGGACCGATCCTATGATCTGGGCTCACGTGACCAAATGCTCAGTTTATTCTATTCTACATTTAAATCGCGCCTACGCAATATTGTTGAAGACAATATTGATAATAACCCAAAATGATTTCCAATTTATGATGTGACTGTTTATTTTTCACAATCAAACGTCGAGCGGTAAACGTAAGATTGTGTACCCCCTACTGTTAACTATCGGTCTGAGCGGCTAGACAGGTAGTAAAATAAGGGATAAAGGAAGGTGGGCTGCCGAAAAGCCTCGTGAAGCTAGTATCTCGTTGTTAAAGTAAAATTGTCTGAGAAATAATGTTTTTCAATTGTTTTATATTAACGAGTATTTATTTATTGAGTACTAAATATTCTCAAAATACAAAAGGGTTACAAATGGCAATATTTAAAATAGTAAATATAAAAGTAAATGCTTCATGCATATGTTTTACAAATATTTCAAAGTAAATTTAGAGAATACCAGATAATAGTTACAATGTTTAAAACTTACCCCAAACAGGTTTTTGGTGAGGTGTCAGGACTGTCAGCAGTAACACAGGACACTTATTCACAACGCGTTCTCGCGGTTAATTAATATGATTCTAATTTATCGTTTTATTTATTTATTTAGTATGCTTTTGATGCATCAATATAAATGTTTATACGTTTCTAGATCTTCGTAGATCAAAATAATATGAATGTCTTCGCGCTTCTCGCGGTAAAATAATTCCAATGTATTCAAATTCTTCGCGTCTTCGCGGTAAAATAAAATATAAATTTGTTTATAAAATCTTCGCGTATTTTCACGGTAAAATAGTTTCAAAATCTTCGCGTATTTTCGCGGTAAAATATTCTTCAAGTCTTCGCATTTATCGCGGTAAAAATATTCTTTGATTCTTCACGTTTCTCGTGGTATAATTCAATATTAAAATAAAATGAAATTAAATGGATTAAAAATAAGATGAAGATAATCAATGCTGTACCGGTGCTAAACGGTTGATATTAGTTCACGACTTACAACGATCAAGGTCCGGTTCGTATGCCCAGCTACCGTTGACCGGATGGTGAATTTAATAACGCTAATTATTCTCCTGAGACTAGTAGAAAATGATATACCGATTATTCGAGTGCTTACGACGATCAAGGTCCGGTTCGTACGCCCAGCTACCGTTAACCGAATGCTCAATCGAGATATCAATCCTCTAGCCACGAACACCGTCAAGTGTCCGGAGTTCAGTATGGTTCAGAGTTTGATTCCCAAAAGAACTGATGAGCTAAAGTCCATGGTCTTTTTATATGGTCTTCACATATGAAAAGTGGTGGTAACTTATTTCCCATACGAGAAGACTCGGACTCGCCCGAAAGTTCTAGGCCCATGCACACGTGTGATCCCTGGGAAATAGATTTTGACTATTTAAGTGGGCCGATGACTTGGCGCCACTCTGCCGCCAAGGAAGCTATAAATTTGGTGGTTTCCATTAGCTTTCTTTAATTTCCAAGAATCACATGCAGGTGCACTCGAGTTGGGTGGTCTATAATTTTAAGATGAAAAATCAAAGAAAAGATTACCGTTCTATGATTAGATTATTAAGTGGGAACGGATACATAAATTTTAAAAGTACGTTAAGGGAAAATGACGAAATTTAGAGAATACGAGAAATCTATAATACACGTGGTCCATTAGTACAATACGACTTAATTGTAAAGCGTTGACAACACTCAGGTAGGTATATTTGTCCGGTACGACTGCTGGCGTCAATAAGTCGGCGTTATACATAAAAAGGTTTACGTACAAGACTTCTTAGTGTGTACTTATTTCAGGAGGGAAAAAAAATAAAATTTTTGAAAGTAGCAGCCGTGACAATAGCATACAGGTTGATGCAATAGTTGTACACTCTGCAAACGGACAAACGTTACTACACTTTAAAATTAAATTACGGAATTTACTACATGCTAAGCGTAAAATGCTGACATCCAAGCGGCAATAAAATATAATTTCTTTCTTAAAATTAAATAAATTATTTTCATCCACTCAGTTTTCATACCATTGTAAAAAAACTTTTTTCTCTATCACACTCATTGAGTCTGGACTATAATACTTTTTGTCAGGCATAGGCCCAACATAGTTTTGATTTTTTGTGGAATTAAATAAATGAGGGAAGTATCCTTTAGTCATTTTATCTGCAAAACCGAAAGCTTTAGGAAGCCCCGATAATGCCATTGGTATATAATTTAAACTATCAATGAATTTAATTTTTTTCTTATTCAATTCCATTAATGTAATACTCGTACCATTTATGATGGTATCTATATCATCATACTGCTTTGTAATTATTTCAGTAAGAATAAACTGTGCATCAAACCCTTTCGCATTGTGGGCTATACACACTACTTTTTTACAATTTTTTAATTTACTTAATTCAAAAATATAATCTACAAATTTGTTAACACAATCTTCGCCATAAAAAATAGTTTCACTCATTCCACAATTAATACAATTAACTGAGTTAGGATCAAGATTAACTTCTTCAGTATCACAACATAAGTCGCAAACAGCTTGAGCGATGCATAACGTAGGTATATGAATATTTACAGATGTATTATCTTGAAGCTTATCGTCCTGGCGCGTTTCAAAGTCATAGTAAATGAATTTTGTATATTTTTTACACTCAACTGCAGGTTTGGCCACAGGTATAAAACATAAATGCCCCACCGCACATAACTTATTACAGGTATCGCACATTGCCTTACCGCACTCATGCTTTGAAGTTTTCGGATAAATAATAATTTTACATGTTGAAAAAAACTGTACATTTTCACAAACTGATTGATTACCTTGATATGACCCCTGCTGCTGATAATAATTAAAACACTTAGTACTGTAAAATAGACGATTACAAATATTACACATTTTTTTTTTAGACGTTGTGAGCGCGCACGGAGGCTTTGCATAGCATTTACTACATGCAAGAGGACAATGCCTATGATCGTACGGATTTTTATAGATCACACGACATGGTTCACAGTAATGTATGGTCGCTTGAAAACTTAAAATCGTTTGAATATATTCAAAATGATTCTCATCTGGGTAATATACTAGTCTTAATGTATATATCACACTTTTATTTTGTGAAGTTATTGTAGCTGTGCCATCGAAAATAACTTCATGCTGCTTTTCACAAGGATTGACTTTTAACTTGTAAATAATTATAGCTATTTGATGAGGAGTAAAATATTCTTGAAATTTTTTAACTTCCTTTAATCCGCATCCATTTTCAGGAATTTCCGTACCTGACAGTGCAACAAGTTCTAATGCCTTGTGATGCTGATACGAGTTTTTTATATTTCTAGAGCTGCGTATACGATTCCATTCTTCCTGTAATGTCCCTGCTGATGCTTTTGCTGCCAATTTTTTCTGACCTACGAGTGATGTTACAAGAGCTCTCGGTAAACATAGATTATCACTGTTGCTCATTTTCAACACACCGGGTGGACGTTTTTTATCACACTCCTCATTATACTTTTGACCTGCAATTGCTTCAACTACATTTAATTTAATTTGAAAAGTATGAGGTACATTAAATCCTCCTGCACTCTGTGAAATTTTATTTACTAAATTCCACAGCTGATCAAATTCGTATCCTGCTATTGGTCTCATACTTTGATAAGCATCATTACCCTGCATTCCGTCAAATCGAAAACTCAAGCAGAATCGGTTATTTCCAGCTCCTCCAGCCTCTATTATTTTAGTATACAGCTCCTGGAAGGCTTTTATGGTCCACTGTACTGCATTAGATCCAATTGGTATAGGAGCTATTCGAAACTTCATAGTATAACTATTTACTGTATACCTGTTGAGGCGTTCGACTCCGTTGAAAATTTCAATTAGTGGTTGATTAAGATTATTATCTTCAACGTCTACATTTTGAGCATTTGCGATTTCCTCTTCATTCGCAACAATATTTTCGCCTAATGCAGCATGAAGCTCTTGAACGTCATCTCGATCTGCGATGATATTATTGTGGACTATACCTGCGCCAACTTGTGGGAAACCTTTACAAAATAATATTACATGAAAATATATTACAATAATAAAAAAATAAAAATGAAAGAAATCTACTACTTACCATCAAATAAACTTTCAACAAAATCTTCAAGTAAAAATAATTGATTTGGAGAAGCCCTGAATCCAAATTCCCTAAGAATTTCATCACCATCATTATTAACGCGATTAGGAGACTGTATATACAAATTTAATTCGCCACTACTCAAATGCACTAAATTTTCCGGTAAGGCGTTTGACTCGAGAAACGCTTGCAAAAATTCGTCATCAATTTCCTGAGTATCAAATAGATCCATGTTGTAGGTGTGCTCGTAAGAGACTAATACATAAACTCATTTCTTCAATCTAGGAAATCAAAGAAAGTTTGGAAAAACTTGAATCTTTCCCCCTCTACTCAGTTATAATCCTGCTTACCATTTATATTATACCTTGAGTTTGGTAGTAATCAAAATTGTTTCGTCACGACCGGTTATAGTATACTATAACTATAGAGAAATAGTGTATGTTTTTGTTTAATGGAAATAATATTTGTGTTTGTATTATCGATGGCACCAATACTGTCTTTTTCTGCAGTATATTCTTCGACTTACCGTGATCATAGTTACTTTCTTACGGATTTTACAGGGACACGAAAGATAAATACGCTTGCATTGATTGGTACTCATAATTCTGCCACATATAAAACTTTCATATTGGCAGCTCAAACACAACAATTGAACATAACTGAACAATTAAAAGCAGGTGTACGAGTATTTGACCTTCGAGTACGCAGCATTGAGAATGTTTTTGCAATCCATCATGATGTCGTATATTTAGGAATGATGTTTGGTGATATAGTGAACCAAGTGATAGAATATTTGAGAGAATATCCATTCGAATTTGTAATAATGTTCATACAAAAGGAGTACGTTAGTGAAACGAACACAATGACAGAGTGTGAAATTCTAGAAAACAAATACATTAAACCACTTGGTAATCTGTTTGTACAATTTTGGTCAGTCGACGACATTATTGAAAAACATCGGGGTAATATTTTATTGGCAAGTGGTAATAACGGTTTTGGGAAATGTGTGGCAACTTTGGCTTGCGAGCAGCAAAATAAATGGAAAATATCGACTAGTTTTACTCGTGATGACAAATGAAATGCTATAGCCTCTTTTCAAGATAAAATTTTCAATACTTATTTCAGAAAGCCATGTTATATCAATTATTTATCGGCCCATGGTGGCATAATTGGTCCTTATACTATAGCTAATGAATTTTTAAGAGAACCTGCATATTTTCTACCCGATAAATATCGTCCCGGAATGAATTATAGAATGACTAAATACTTTCGTAATCCAAAGAATACTTTGTATATAGTTATGACTGATCATCCACTTTCTCAACTATTAGACAAGATTGTTAGCAGTAATTATGACTAAAAGTACACATAACAGCTAAATATTACTGCTACAGGATAAATATATAATAAGAAATGTATTATTAAATTATACGACTTGAATAAAATCTATGTTTTTATAAGTATGCGTGTGCGTGTGAAGGAAATTTTAAATTAAGAAAAAACGAAATAAAAACCTGTTCTTATTCAAATTTACCCTCCTACATTAGTTTTCAATCTAAACATTCCATTAAATACATCAATCATTTCACCTGTATCCAATTAAAATTATCTATGCCACAAAATTTTTATACCATCGGTTCATTGTACCCTGAATCCAACAATCATCTCACCTACAGTCAAATAAAATTTCCTATACCCATCTCATTAATTTTGGACACACACACAATCCACTATCTGCCACACCCATCTTCTCAAATAAATTTTATACCAATGGTCCATTGAACCCTGATTTCCTATCATCTCACCTCAATCATGCACACCTGCAGTCAAATAAAATTTTCTATACCCATATCATTAATTCTGACACCTACAATCCATTACACTCAATCAGCCACGCCCATCTCGTCAAATTTTTTGACAAGTCATTTGGGCCCCCTCACCGACAAAGGGAATTCCCTCTGACGTCACGAGGCCCCCTCCCCCTCCCCCTCGGGAAAACCCCCTAGGACCGGCGCCAGGGGCCGCAGGGTGGGGGCTAGACATGTCTCCCCAGTTATGCCCTATACTACTAGCATTTTTTTTTTCTGAGTATTTTTTGTTTTTACTTAAATGCAAGTCAATCATCTTTACTTTTAGCTTCATGCTTTCGTTTATTGTATCTTTTGATATAACTATAGTCTTATAATTTCCCAAAACTTTACATCGATGTTTAGGAACTTCAAGCTTTAAGCTATTTTTTAATTCCTGCTCAGGAAATTGAAAATTTTCCAGAAAAGGAAATGTCATTGTTTTTAGTTCTATGGTAAAAATCAAGTTTTTATTAGCAAGTTAATCGGAAAATTGTATAACAAAATATTAATTAAATTTTAAGAAAACAATATTTTTTGTTTCAGAGTAAAGCAATGTGGGTGATTCAAATAATACCAATAATAGCTTGTGTTAGAATTTCATTTTCCTTACCTCAGAACGATAATTTAGATGATTTATTAATCAATGTTTTTGGACGCAATCCCAATATACAGCAGCTAAATAATACGGCACCGAACATACTACCATCGAAGGTTCCAGAAAATATGGGTTTAAGTGCGTTAATAGATGAAGTATTTAATGCTAACTCTACCAGTATTAATAAAAGTGATAAGAGTGCAGATCATGAAGTTTCTAGCGTAAATGATGACCAAAGCTTATCAAGTAATGACTGTGAATGTGTACCTTATTATCAGTGTCAAAATAATAATATTGTTGATGATGGGGTTGGTTTAATCGATATCAGGTATTACAATTTTTATTTAAGTAACATAGCAGTTTGAGAGCATTTTGATTAAAGTTGTAAGGTTCATTGAGTGTCGGAATCAATGAAAACTGATTGACTCACCAATCTCATTGAACAAGTTATTTAGATTATGTGTTAAAACAGTTATTCATGAGTGCTAACTAAATTTAGTTAAACAAACCTAAACAATTGAATCCTATTTTGAAAAAAAAATAACAATATAAACTTATTGTATTAAAAAAATTCCATCTGGCAGCCAGAATAGAAGTAAATTTCTCTAAAGACATTCTAACAGGCTTGAATTCTCATAAAAGCAATAAAATCCATTATAATACGGTAATAAAAACAAAAAAACTGAAAAACGGTTGATCCCACGGGACAACCTTTAATCTGTCCGATGTTTTCAAGCTCCCTGAGCTTGAAAACATTTTTAGTGATAAAATTTTAAGCTTAAGAAACTTTTAAACCGATAAAACATATATTTCACCGAAAATAAATAATATTTGTCCGACGGTATTTTTGAAAAGATTCAACCAATTTGAGCGTTCTTGATGGCATTTTACTTTTATTAGCTATAATTATAAAAAAAATTTCTTGATGCAATTAAGCTAATTTTTTCGATGTTCTTTGACAATTTGTAATAACAAATGAAGAGAAATTTTTTATTTTATCACAAATTTTTTTGGAATTGATGAATAATTGACTTAAAGCCATGAATGGTGCTCGATTTCATTTTTTCAAAAAACTTGATATATAGTTTGAAGTATTTCTCGGTTGGTAAAAACTTTAATTTGTATAAATTTTTTCATAAGTCATAAATTAAAATGAAAATTTCCGAATTAGTTATCAAAAACTGTTAAGATCGGTATGCATTAAAGTTTGATGATAAATATCTTTTAAACGCTTGATTTAATCGAATAAGCATTAGAGACCAATTTTGCAGATCATTTAATTTCCTACATAAATATTCACTGTCTATTTCATAATTCTCATTCGTTCACGAGTTAGAAAATTAAGCAATAAATCAGCTTCTTAAGCATAAGCAAAAAACAATTTCGATTTAAAATAATCAAACTTCAATCTTCAATATTTTTCAAATGGTGAGATTATCAATAAAAATGTAAGAAACTTTTATTGTAGAGCGTTCAATTTCTCACAAAACAGTATACAATTTTTTGCTATACGATCGATTAATGAGTGAGATATAAATTTTTTTCTGACAGACGAAGGAAAAAATCAAAACTGTAATGCGGAGGATCTTTATATTGAAATTGAGAGCTCATATTGATGAGAGAGTTTTCTATAGGTGTCTAGCAACCAATTATAACACAAAAACTATACGCTAATTTTTAGTTATAACCTCGTTCTCTGTCTTTAGTCTCCAGTATCAATATGAATAGTGCGCCAGGTAATTTTTATTCCTGCGATTATTAAACCAGTAAATCGAAGTTAGATAATTCTTGATCTGTAGAATTAACTCAAAACCAGGCATAAATAAAAACTGGATAATTTTTAATCTGTGGAATTATCACTAAAACCACGCAAAATTAAAACTAACACTAAAACTAAATTGCACAGAACTTATAAGCAAAAACCAAAAACGGAGACTGGAAAACTAAAAACAGAGTTATGGTATGCCATGGTGTCGCTCAATGTGTAGGTTTATGGAGCGAGGGAGTGTTCCATATTAAATCATCCCAAATTCATGTAAATTATCTGCGGATTTGCAATTGTTATTAAACACCGAATAATCAAAAATTCTATTTAACCATAAACAAAATACTGTAACATAATACAAATAATTTCACACCATAACGAAATACTCAATCTAATAACAATAAAATTAATTTCAAAGCCAAGTAAACTGACTAAATGATGCGTATTGACACATTATAAACAATTTGATTAAGTAACTAGAGCTAAACGATAATCAAATAATATTCGGTAAACTAGAACAATAATGGTAAGTTCGGTCTTTTAGAACATTCTCTTTAACAACTCGTTAAACTAACGTACATGGGTCTCATACTGATTTGAATTTCACAATAATCAGTCTAATAACTAAACGTATTTCTTATGGTTATTTATAAAAATAATATTAACAATCGTGAACCTGACTCCAACTGTAACAATATTTTCATAATTCTTTCGAATCTTAAATCTTATCGTTAATTAAAATACTAGCATGATACCTCAAGACTCTGACTCGAACTCGATTGATTAATTCTTAATAATTATAATAATCATTTCATACCTTATTACTGGTGAGTAAAATATCAAGTAACGTCGCACACTGATTTAAATAATACTTCTGTAACAACAATCTCAATCGGTAGCCTTCCGCAATGTCATGATACTGTAGCGTCATGCTCGAACACGTCTGGTTGCTTCGAGCGACTAGAGGCGATAGCTTACCTCCACTCGGGAATAAATTTCATAAAATTTCACTAATAAATTTCTACGAAATTTTATGCTAAAAATGGCCTGATAAAGTTTGATAAAAATTCATGACATTTTATGAAATTTCATAAAATTTCATAAAAATTCATATAAATTTATAAAATTTTATACTGAGAATAGCGCGATAAAATTTTATGACAATATATAAAATTTTACAAAATTTCATAAAATTCTACAGTCACCATTAATTTTTCGAAAAAAATATTAGATCACGAAAAAAAATTGCAATTAGATCTTACACATCGATCTAATGGATGGCATTACTGGGACAGACCAATTATATTTTTTATTGAAGAAAAAATCCTGGTGACTGCTAAGCTCGAACCTAGGTCCTTTCGATTTGAAGTCCTTGTCGCTATCCACTGCACCAAGCCACGTGATCGTGAATGAATAAATAGTATACTTATTGAGATATGGAGTTTTAAACTTTCATACGAAATTTGATATAATTTAATAAGATTTAATAAAATTTTATATAATTTTGGAGGAACTGATAATTTCATAATGACGAGGTATATAACGTATCGCGTTGCAGATGCTATAAGGGCGTATAAAATTTTTTTTTTTTCAGGAATCGACGTAATTATATTTTATAAGTATAACAGAGACAAAAAAAAAATTGTAATAATACTGGACTATATACGTGGGAACAAATTTTTTTTTTTCACTTTTCTGTACGTAAATATATTTTTAGAAGCTAATAGAACACAAAAAGTTAGTCTATCTGTTGACCCTGCGGACCAGCCCCAAATCTTTTCGCTGTTTTCGAGCTCCTTGAGCTCGAGAAAATCTTTGTAAATACTTTTTTGAGCTCTTCGAGCTCGAAAAGACTTTCGTATACCTGTGTATAAAAAAAAACGTTTTTTACCATTTTTTTTCCAACGATATCTCTCGAACGAATTAACCGATTGAGACGGTTAAGGTGGCAATCGACGCGATTTATTGAGTTCTACAGCTGATCAGATTTTGGAATTGATTTATTGAGTCGTTTTTGAGAAATTTCGAAAATACTAAAAAAAAATTTTTTTTTAATTCTTTCGACAACGGTTTCTCTTAAACGAATAAACCGATTAATATGGTAAGTTTCAGAGTCAAGTTGATTTTAAAATCAATCCATCTAGCACATTACAAGTTATCCAAAAAAAACAATTTTGAAGAAATCTGATTTTTGGAATATCTCTGAACGAGCCTTATCGATCAGGCTCAATTTCCCTTAGCTTTTAAATATTAACTAGCCACGTCGAATGACACCTTGACGATCAAAATCCGTTCATCCGTTCTAAAGTTACAGATATTTACATACGTACGTACGTACATACATACACTTGGACATCATTTTGAAATTAGTCAAAATAGCTTCCTTGAACCTCAAAACGTCAAGATCTCTTACAGATTCGATTTTCAAAAATCGGACCAAAACCAATAACTTTCCGAATTTTTGAAAATTTCCAATTTCCTTAGCAGGAAGTTAAAAAAGCATATTTTATGATTTGTAATTTTTTTCATTTTTCCCTCTAGTAATTGTGCAAAATAAATATACTTTTTGAATGATCGGTGGAAACTGATATTATTTTATGGTAGTGGTCCATTTTGTGCATTCAGTCTTAAAATTTTAGACCTTAATAATAAAAAATAGCGGAGTAATTAATTTTTTTTTGAAAAAAGTCATTTTTGCTAAATTTTTATGTACTTGAATAGTTTTTAGAACGCCATGTATACATTGACTGATAAAATTCATAAGAAACATTTAAGAACTCTTTATAAAACATGAAACAATCAGTTAGAAGTCTGAAAACACCCATATGTCTAGTACAAATAGGTTTTTCAGCATAGGGTAACGAATCACCCCATGAGGCCGCTATAAGGCCTGACTAAGGTGTGACTGCTAAAGGTTAAACCATACCCTATACTTTCCATATATCTGATTCTAATTCTTTACTCTAATTCTTCTTAATAAAAACCTAGAACTATAGCCAGACCCCGGGAAAAAATTTTTTCATGAAATTTTATAAAATTTCATAAAATTTCACTAACAAAATTTCACGAAATTTTATGCTGAAAATGGCCTAATGAAATTTCATTAAAATTCATGAAATTTCATAAAATTCATGAAATTTCATAAAATTTTATAAAAATTCATTAAGTTTGATAAAATTTTACAAAATTTCATAAAATTCTACAGTCAAGATTAATTTTTCGAAAAAAATATTAGATTTAAAAAAAAAAAGCAATTAGATCTTACGCATTGAGCTAATCGATGGAAGCATTACTGAGACAGACTAATTATATTTTTTATTGACGAAAAAATCCTAGTGACTGCTGGGCTCGAACCTATGTCCTTTCGATTTGAAGTCCTAGCTGCTATCCACTGCCCCAAGCCACGTACGTGATCGCGAATGAATAGATAGTATATTTATCGAGATATGGAGTTTTAAACTTTCATACGAAATTTGATATAATATTATAAGATTTTATATAATTCTGGAGGAACTGATAACTTCACACTGAAAAAAAAAAAACTTTTCCCAAGTATAAATACTCCATTTGAAATAATATTTACTTGGTACTATACAACCAAATAATATTCTTAATCATAGTAAATATGTACTTCGACCGAGTAATATTTTCTTGATTTAA
This sequence comes from Microplitis deprimator, assembly GCA_964016945.1. NCBI lineage: Eukaryota > Metazoa > Arthropoda > Insecta > Hymenoptera > Braconidae > Microplitis > Microplitis deprimator. The sequence goes on along the minus strand of OZ024712.1, from coordinate 9,223,287 downwards.
GAATTCCGATACTTATTTTAAGAAAATATACTTGAGTGGAGTACATTTTTACTAAGATTAAACAAATATTTACTCGGTAGGATACAACCATTTATATACTTGAAAAACGTTTTTTTTTTCTCAGTGCATAATGAGGTATATAACATACCGCGTTACAGATGCCATAAGGGCGTGGAAATTTTTTTTTTTTTTTTGGAATTGACGTAATTATATTTTATAAGTATAACAGACAAAAAAATTTGCTCACAAAAATAAAATTTTTAACTTCCCGCTGAGAAAATCGAAGATTTTCAAAAATTTCGGGAAGTTATTGTTTTCACCCCGATTTGCGAAAATCGAAATTCCAACAGATGTCGACGTTTTGAGGTTCTAGGAAGCTATTTTGAGTAAATTCAAGATGATGTCCGAGTGTATGTATGTATGTATGTACGTACGTACGTATGTAAATATTCTGTAACTTTTGAACGGATGAACCGATTTCGATCGTCAAGGTGTCATTCGACGCGGCTTGTTAATTACTATAAGCACTGAAAATTTGAGCTTAAACGGTAGGGTACGTTCGGAGATATTTCAAAAATAAAATTTTTTTTTTTGAATAACTTTTAATTCGCTCGATGGATTGATTCTAAAATCTTATCAGCTCTAAAACTTCATAAGCCGCGCCAAATGCCACCTCAGCCATCAAAATCGGCTCATTCGTTAGAGAGAAACCGTGAACGAAAAAATTAAAAAAAATTTTTTTTCAGTTTTTTTGAAATTTCTCAAAAACGTTTCGATAAATCAATTTTCAAATTCGATCAGCTCTAGAACTCAATTGCCACCTCAACCATTGCAATCGGTGAATTCGTTCGAGAGATATCGTTGGAGAAAAAATGGTAAAAAACGTTATTTTTCAAAAACAAAGGCACTCAAAAGTATTTTCGAGCTCGAAGAGCTTGAAAATGTATTCTCGACAATGCTTTCGAGCTCAAGGAGCTCGAAAACAGCGGGAAGTTTTGAGGCTGGCCCGCAGGGTCAATTGACAGACCGATTTTTTTTATACGCCTTTATGGCTCCCGGCGTTTGAACGGGAGCCATGAGGGCGTATAAAAAGATTATTTTTAGGAAATCGATGTAATTATGTTCTAAACGTTAATGCTAACAAAAAAAAATTTTTTAACATTTCGTTTTTTTTTTATACTTGAAAAAATTGTTTTTTTTTTTTTTTTTCAAAATTAAAATTTTTATTCAACGAACGAAAAACATTTTCCTAAGTTCGAACGTTTTTTTATCATTCGTATACTTTTAGGTCACAATCACGATGGTTCCGGACACTAAATTTTTTTCGTCTCTATTATACTTATAGAACATTATTACGTCAATTTCCGAAAAAAAATTTTTATATGCCCTTATGGCTTATCTGCGGTATATCTTGCAGGCATAAGCCCTTATGGCATCTGTATCGCGATATAATAATACGGGAAAGAATATTTTCATAAAATTGTACTATTAAAATTTTATAAAATCTGAAAAAATTTTATAAGAATTTCTAAAATTTTTAAAAATTTCATGAAATTGTATATGGAAACCATAAAATAATTTTCATAATATTTAATAAAATTTGATAAAATTTTGTAAAATTTCGTGAAGTTTTATAAAGTTTCATGAAATTTGGTAAAAAGAGACAAAAATTCATAAAGTTTTACATAATTGTTATCAAGATTCCAAGGAGTTATTGGTATGCTTTCATAAATTTTCATAAAATCTTATAAAATAGTATGAAATTTTATAAAATTCCATAAAATTATATAAAATATCATAAAAATTTTACATATTTACTACTGTTCAGTCACGAGCTTAATTAATTTAAATAAGCTTCGTGCATTTCCGCTAAGTCCGGGAGCTGCCGAACTCGCGATTGTACAGAGAGCGTAGAGTGCCGGGTCCCTCGCTATTTGGACCCGACACATACTAAAAACTCCCTCAGGACCGTGTCAAGACGCTATGGGAACCCGCTACCAGCCGGCCAATCAGATAATTCGTCTTATATTGGCCAGCCAATAAGAAAATCCGCTATCAACTACTTCCTGTTGGCGCGCTTTTAAGCCAATGGGAAAATTCGTCTTATGCAGCAAGGCTGCCACGTCAACACCAAGTGCCGACGACGACTCAACGACGTTTTCATCTACTTATTCTACAACATGTTTTGCAACCTCGTGTTTTCTCTCGTGCTAAAATCGCTTCTCTTTGCTATAATTATTTCTTGTGTGATATAATTCTTGACCCACTACGCTAAATTATCCTCAATATTTAGTCAGTAAAATAAGGCTGCTATTTATTGAGAATAAATCGGATTGTTACTCGCGTGTAATTAATTATAAATTAATTTCCGTGAATATAACCGCTATCGACCACGTGTCGAATTTTATACGTGAATCTTTTCATTAGTTTGCATTCGCTATCGCGTATCTTTTAGTCGCATTCGCTGTAATTGTTAAGTTTCTTACAATTTAAAGTGTAAATAAATATCTAATTTATTCATTGTTAAAAACTGTGTGATTTTTAATTGTTTAATTCCTCACGCCTAAACCAGATCCAATTAATTTATTCGCTCATTTTACAACTACTAAGATCGGAAGAGGCATTGAAAAAAAATTTTTTTTTTAATTTCTAAAATTTCTTGAAATTACATGAAATTATGTAGTTTTATTGAACTGTGAAATTGTAAAAATATTTTTTAAAATTATTTAAAAACTAAGAGATAATTTTCATAAAATTTTACATAATTTAATGTAATTTCATGAAATTTTGTATCATTTCGTGTAAGGCCAAAACTTCAATTATGTAAAATTACACAAAGTTTTATAGAATTTTATAATATTTCATAACACTTCATATAATTTCATCAAATTTTATAAAAATATATTAGGGTTACAAATAAGTTTCCGCCGTTTTTTAACACAAATTAAATATTTATTATAGAAGAACGGTAATATAAATTTATTCAAAATATTGTCCATCACTTGCAACCACTTTTTCCCATCTCTCAGGCAGCATTCGAATCCCACGTCTGAAGAACTCCTTGTCTTTTGAGGCTATCCACGAATCAACCAAATTTTTGGTATCCTCATAAGATGTGAACCACTGCGCCGTCAGAGCATGTGCCATGGACCGGAACAGGTGATAATCGGACGGTGCAATGTCTGGTGAATACGGCGGGTGGGGTAACACTTCCCAATCAAGTGTTTCCAAGTACTTTTTCACGGGAGCCGCAACATGTGGACGAGCATTGTCATGCAGAAGAATAATTTTTTCGTGTCTAGAATAGTATTGAGGGCGTTTTTCCTTCAGAGCTCGGCTCAATCTCATCAATTGTGTTCGATAGAGGGCTCCAGTAATTGTTTCGCTCGGATTAAGCAACTCATAATACACTACACCTAGCTGATCCCACCAAATACACAGCATAAGTTTTTTTCCGTGAATATTCGGTTTTGCTGTTGATGTTGACGCGTGGCCAGGTAATCCCCATGATTTTCTTCTTTTTGGATTGTCATAATGTATTTACTTCTCATCACCAGTTATGATACGATGTAAAAAACCCTTTTTTTTATGTCTAGCTAGCAGCATTTCACTTAAGCATAATCGGCGTTCAATATCTCTCGGCTTTAATTCGTACGGAACCCAATTTCCTTGTTTATGAATCATTCCTAATGATTTTAAACGATGTGAGACTGCTTGCTGAGTGACTTCTAATGTTAGAGCAAGTTCTTTTTGTGTTTGAGATGAATCTTCCTCCAATAATTCCTCCAATTCTGCATCCTCGTAAATTTTTGGCCTTCTACTGCGATCTTTGTCTTCTGCGTCGAAATCACCGTTTTTAAACTTTTGAAACCACTCTCGACACGTTCTCTCACTCAAAGCACCCTCACCATATGCTTCTACGAGCAATTGATGCGCCTCAGCAGCAGATTTCTTTAAATTAAAGAAGTAAACTAATATTTCCCGCAAATGACGCTTACTTGGCTCAAATTTTGACATTTTCAACTTATAAAAATTATATTTTACCAATATAAAATCAATGATATTAATAGGTTATGTTGTTCTTGAATGTCCAAACTATTTTTTTAGCCGGTTATCATCTGCGAAAGCTAACCGAAACTCCGTGCCGCGCTATCTACAATAAAACGGCGGAAACGTATTTGTACTCCTAATATAAAATTTTATACCACTAAGTCCTTGGAATATTCATAACAATTGTGTAAAATTTTATGAATTTTAATGAAATTTTATAATTTTTAATGAAATTTTATAAATTTTAATGAAATTTTATAAATTTTAAAGAAATTTTATAAATTTTAATGAAATTTTATAAATTTTATAAAACTTTATGAAGTTTTACAAAAGTTTATGAAATTATGCAAAACTTTATGAAATTTTACAAAAATGACGTTTTGGCCTTTCACGAAATTTCACAAAATTTTATGGAATTTCACAAAATTTTATGAAATTTCACAAAATTATATGAAATGTTGCAAAATTTTATGAAATTTATTAGAATTATCTCATGGTTTCTGATAAAATTTCATAAGTTCTTTTCAAATTTTATAAACTTTTATCAAATGTTGTAAAACTTTATAAAATTTCACAAGATTATGTATAATTTCATACCAATAATTTCTTGGGACCTCAATAACATTTATAAAATCTATATAAATTTTTATAAAATTATATAGAATTTTATAAAATTATATATAATTGCATAAAATTTTATGAAAGTTTATAAAATTTTATGAAATAATTTTTTCCCGGGACGTTACTCAATATTTGATTCTTAAACTTTAACTTAAATAAAGATCCATCTCAAAAGTCTTCAATTACCGTAAGCTAAATTATGTCTTGAGATACCATACTCGTGAATACAATAAAAATCGTTGGTGTTTGGGACGTTCACTTTGTTTTGATTATATATATATATATATATTATAACAAATTTTGTCATCACGATTACGCCCACAATTCTTATCGGATCCTCTTGAAATTTTTCAGACTTATTTTATAGACGATTATTACGGTTAATTTTAAAGATGGGCTAAATCGGTCGATTAGTTTAAAAGTTATGGCTGTTTGAAATTTTCACGATTTTTCGAAGAAATCAATTTTTATTCACTGTTAAAGTTCATATAACTTTAAAACTAAAACTGATAGACAGTTTTCGTAAAAAGTATCTTAGAGCTTGCTTGATAAGCTTTAATTTTTTACCTTAAACTTTATGATTTGACTATTTCTTCCAATAATTTAATAGCCTTGAAAATTTTGATGGAATCAAAAAATGTTGAAAATATGGTTTTCTTTCATCATAACTTCTGCAATTTTCATTATAATCCACTTTCGTTAGTTGTATTCTATTGTGAACAAAATAACCTGTAAATTTCGTAACTATTTTATATTTCAAAAGTTTTTATTTTATTACTTTTGATGTTTCAAACGCACCTGTACGCCTTATAATTATAACTGTCTTTTCATCGTGATAGCCGTTAGAATTCTTATTAGATCCTAATGAAATTTTCTACGCATATTCTATGAGTAATGTTTTTGGATAAGTTCGAATATTGGCTAAATCCGTCGATTGATTCAGAAGTTATAGCTGTTTGAAATTTTAACGATTTTTTGAAAAATTCAGTTTTTATTCACAGTTAAATTTGAATAACTTCGAATTCAAAACTCTTAGTCGATTTCTGTAGAAAGTATCTTAAGGTTTGTTTAATAAGTTGAAATTTTTTACCTAAAACCTTATGTTTCGACTCCTTCTTTCAATAATTTGATAGCCCCGAATGTTTGGACAGAATCAAGAAAATTTAGAAATATGGTTTTTATTCCTTTGAAGGTATTTTCGAATTTTTTATTAATATAGTAACGCGCATCTTTGATGGTTTGAAATTTTAATATATTATGCATAACACATTAAAATCCATTTCCGTTAAATTTTTTTTGTCGGTAATAAAATAATCTTTTAATTTGTTTGCACTGAAAGATAATATTTTGTTACTAGTAATACTGTTAGGTTATAGTCATCATCTAAAAATTTAATAAACATTGTAGACTATGAATATAGCAATACTTTATTTGCGTAAAGGTTATACTTGTATATTATCTATACAATGTTTTGTCAAATTAACTATCTGAAGTTCTTCCAGAAATGTAATTTTTACAATCCAGATAATAATTTTGTCCCCGCTCCTAAAATAATAATCATGCGCATCGGGAGACGCGTATTCAGGTACTACTACCTACTACACACACACACACACACACAGACACACATGCATACAGATAATCGGACATCATTCTGAAAATAATCAGAATAGCTTCCTAGGACCTCAAAACGTCTACATCTGATGAAATTTTAATTTTCGACAATCGAGGTGAAAACAATGACTCCGAAATTTTTGAAAATCATCGATTTTCTTAGCGGGAATTTAAAAAATGATCGAATATTCTTTTCTTTGCTGTACGATCATTATTATTTCCAGTGAAACCTGTACACAATCACTTAAAAATTTTAAATTTGGTAATTATTTGGAAGTAGGGTCAACAGGTATTTCGACAAGCAAAAATCCAAAACCTGGCAAATGGCTTAGGGACCGCGTTTAATCCCAAGCATTTGTCGGCGGATTGAAGTTGTTTCAGCTTAATTTGTTGTTATATAAGCTTTGATACACACTTGGTATGTAATTAAGGTATAAATTTTGCTTAATTTCGAGTTTATCTTTGAGATTTTTCAGTTCCGTGCTACACTGCACTATTTGACATATTTTTCTTATCATTCTATGTATTGACTCTTAAGTAAACCACCAAAACTTAAGGTATATGCCTATTTGCCATAATGTTTGTAGTTTCGTCCTAAGTACGTTAACGGACTCGTCAGTAAGGCTATGTTAACGCACTCTTGCCTTAGACTACATCTCTTACTAGTACGGGCCGGCGTGAAACAGTGTTGTGGGCTTCAGCCAGTCACTATACTAGCAAGGGAAGGCAGATACCATCCAAACTACTTGCATCAAAATGTTGTGTGAGCTGTTGTACACAATAAAATACTGAAATAACAAAAATATGCTGATTTTCACTATTACAAGAGTTCAAAAATTATTTGTAACTCTTAGATCGACCTTTCTATCACCACCGTCCATCTTACGGTATTATATAAAATTACTTATATTTATTAGAAAAATTTATTTTTGAAAATTCACATGATTTTGTGTTATTTTTGACATTTTTTCACACTTCAATTGCAAGGTTCAGATAGATATCTGATGTTAGAGACATAAACTCATACAGAAAATTTAATCCGCCGTGTAGCTGAACACGTGGAAAAAGTTTAATTATGGATCTTTAAGGTGTAAGCACTTGGAATTCTGAAAAATGTGGTTGACCCTGATTCCAAACAATTACCTTAAATTTTTCTAATATCCTTCAATTTTCGTGACTGGTTGATTTGACCCATATGAAAAAATATATGTCTGGGCAAAATTGAATATATGTCTCATATATGCATCATATATATTTAATTTGCCCAAATATATCTCGGATTTATATTTTTTTCGTATGAGTGGAATGTGCCAAAATATAGATCGAATGGATTTGAAAAAACTGAAAAACGGTTGATCCTGTTCTTTAACCTCAAAACTTCCTACTGTTTTTGCGCTGAGATAACTTGAAAACGTTATCATTAGTAAACTTCTGAGCTCCTCGAGCTCAAAAGACGGTTGGACCGAAAAATATATATTTCGCTGAAAAAAAAGTTATTTAAGTTCAATCATATCTTTAGAATAAATCGACCGATCTGCACGTGCTTTGCAGCAATCTTGATCAAACTTAGTTATGAATCAGTTTAACGGCTTACGGATTTTGCAACAAAATCCTAAAAAAATTTTTATTTTTTGCATAACTTGAAAACTAGTCGCCCGATTAACTTAAAAATCTCGTCAGTTCAAAGGCTTAATGAGCCCTTTCGATTTTCGCAAAGTACGCTCAAATTAGTCGATTCAATCCAAACATGTCGTCAGACAAAAAGTTAACACACATAGCCCGCGCGTGTACACGCACGCACATACACACAAGTGCGGACAGATGGACGTCTGTCTGCAAACGGTCAGGATAGCTTTCTTGAACCTCAAAACGTCGGAATATTGAAAACTCGATTTTTGAGAATCAGACCAAAATCAATAACTTTTCTTTTGTTCGAAAATTTTGAATTTTCACAGCGGGAAGTCAAAAACAAAAATTATAAATACACAATTTTTCTATATTTTATGGCCGAAAATACGTGATTTTAAACAGTTACCAAATACTATTTTGCAGGTGATGAATAGAATAAATTACACCGATTTCGTCTCCTCAATCTTGTGTATGAGATTGTTGTATATGGGCTGGCTAAGAACGTGAAATAAAAGTCAGACCTTAAAATAACAGTCCTCAAAATTACAATACTTTGAGGTCAGTCCTCAAAGTAACTGACCCCAAAATAACCGGACTTTGAGGACAGTCCTCAAAGTATGCGTTATCCTAGTCGCATAGTTTGAGGACGATTTTCCGACGTATTAGATAGTTTGGGGACAGTCCTCGTCAAAAAAAATCGTGTATATAAAAAATCAAAATTTGCATGGGACTCTTTGAGGTATATGTGAGCTATTTTCAACAAAAAAAAAACGATGTCTCAAACTATCAGTTTAATATATATGTATATATATATATATATATATATATATATATATATATATATATACATATATATATAAATATATATATATATATATATCATCTCATTTTGAACGTGTACTTGGCGCGATCTATTACAGCTTTGCTGTTTTTGGTGGGATATAAGATTTCTAATTACATTTTTAATATGTATGAGACTTGAATGATAAAAATTATCCGAAGAAATTCATCTTATGCTTTTTGTCGGGAGCTCAAAATATCGATATAATGATAAGCAATGAATGAAATAATCGAAATCTAAAATTCGAAAATTTTTGGAGTTGGTTTCTCATGTAAGAACTTGATAAAATTACAACTTAATTAGAAATTATTGGACGATTAATTATGATACTATTCATCAGCAATGATCAATGCTGACCGCGTTGATAGCATAATTATGCAATATACAATTAAATATCAATAACAGGACAAGTTAGTGGTTTTAATTAAAGTAGAATTCAAATTTTGCCGCCATATATCAGTTGTTGACGTCAGCTGTCAGGTGTATTGATGATCGGAGCTGCAAGCCGAAAAATAGGTGTGATTAATTAATTATTACGTCCCAAAAGCTAAAGAAATTTTTATCTTGCTTTTCAAATAGTTTACTATCGAATAACGTAAAAACCGCGTAGATTTGATTTTCTAACCTACTAACTATACGCCCTTAATTAATTAATTAATTATTTATCAATCAATTAGTCCTAAATAATGAAATTATAATCCTAAATTTTCCCAAACGATTCCCAATCAATTAAAAATAATTGCAATCAAAAATACATTTTCATTCTGCCGAATATACAGACGTAAATTACAATCTTAAATACTAATTTTATCTCCCGAAGTAGAAAATTGTCTTATTGACATTGAAAAATGTACACTACCTAGGTAGAATTACATTAGAAATGTAATATTTATCAACTAAAAAACAAAAGTAATGAATAATGTACTAAATTTTAATAATTCTACTAACGATTTCTACTTTTTGTAAGGTTGAACTATTTTTACATGAATAAGTAAATACCGATTTCTCCAGGTGAAAATTTAATGAAGCTTTAATGTAAATTTTACAGTTAACTTGAATTATTTACAAATGGTAGTAATTTTAAATGTATGTTGTAATTTTTCCCTTTAGATAACATTTTTTAACATCTAATGATACTTATTATAAAATTTAAAATGAAATTTTAGTTGATACAAATGTGGTTTTTGTTAAGTGTGATATTACCGTTTTTGTTTTAAGTAAAATAAAAATAAAAATTTCTAAATAAAAATTATCAAAAATGTTAGCGATTTTTAAATTTTTTAAGTAATTATCGCTACTTAGGATTGTACTTATTATACTACATGAAAATTACGATCTAAATAGTAATAATTAAAATAAAAAATTAATTTTCTAGAAATCATCGTAATTTTTTTTATGGATTATAATTTTTTATTTGAGATAGCAAATTTCTGGTTATGGTTGTTATTACTATTTATTTTGAGCGGCATTTTTCTCCGGGTAAAATTTTCTAAAGTTTTATACAATTTTATGAAATTATTTTTTTTTTCCGGGATGTGTTACCCATCCAATTAATGTTCCACCTCGATGCTGCTCAGCTTTTGATATTGATGGATTGTAGTCTGCTCCGCTCGTCTATTGGTCACTTGCAGATATGAAAAATTAGTAAATGTATTTGAGGATACACATAAATTCTTTTCAGCTATATTTAATAATAGTAATTAATGATAATAGAATATAACTTTATAATAATTCGCACATTATCAAGATATGACGTCTTTCTCAAACACGAAACTTTCTCAAAAACAGGTTAAATTATATATAACTTCATTTATAATTATATATAAAAAACTGATTTGAATAATTGAACGATCGATTGTTTAATGGACATAAAATTTAAAATTAATTAAATTTATTTATTTTTAATAATTCATATTTTTGAGTCAATGGCTAATCTTTGAACTTTTCATTGAGTAATGAGGATTTAGTTTCAATTGATAGTTGACAAAATAAAAGTTTAATAACTTCAAAATTAAAATTGTCACATTATGTAACATATATTGTCACGCGATATTCTCGACTGGGGATCTAACCAGCGAGAAATCTCAGTGCAATTAATTTTTGGTTTACCTGCAACCAGTAGTTGGGTGCCACGTAATTTTTTGAGGGAATTATGAAACTCGCGACGCGGAAGTTCGCTCTGATAGCGGATTAAGGGAAAATGAGAGTCCTAGGCGTCAAGAATGGGGGGGAGGGGCAGGATAAGGTGACTGAGATATCAACACAAAAAAAAACAATGTAAGGTGACAATCAAACTTTGCTTTTATTTAAACAATAATTTACGCGAGTCCCGACAGCTTAAATCTCGCAAATAATTCGCGAACTCACACTCAAATTTCATACAGCATACCAAACAATGCTTCACTCAGATTGATCAACAATAGGATTCGTATACAACAATAAATCTCACTCTTAGAACCACGCACCTCATATGCAGATATAGTCAACAAAAACAAAATAATGATTAACTAATGATATTATTCATTATTTGTTTTATTTTATTGATTATTGATTTATTAATTATTTCAATCCTGGCGCATCGCGCGGCGAGCTAAATGATACAAATTATGAATGCGCAATGCGATCGACAATGTTACTGCTAATTATTGCCTATGCGACAATTAGGTATAGTAACAGTGATACCTGCTTCCACTTATTGCAGTCAGCAAGAAAAAAAAATAATACTAAGAATAATAGCACTGGTAAATCTCAGTCATCGACTCATCGAGACATAAAAAAATTAATGAAATCATACTCAAATAAGGAGGTCGCCACCAATGCTTGATTCTAACAAAACATGCATTTTAAGCTTCTTATTCTTTTATCAATATTCGCATTAAGTGATATAATTTAAATTATTGTTTTGTGTTTATTCAAAAACCCCAGCGCCTTAAAATAAGAGTAGCCCTTATATACTGTTTAGTTTTTCTTACATTTGTCACGATCGGAGTGAGTGAAGGCGACGGGCGAAAGGGTTATTTCTAATTTACAATTTAATATTGGGATACCGAATTACCTCGTTCTATAACTCAGCCAAGGAGTTCGATTGAACGTCACGTGGTTAGTGTGAGAACGTATGAGAGATCAGGCACCGATTATTAATTTATAAATTAAAATGTGAAATTATTTTTATTCTGTCATCCAACCAAGGAATTTAGCGTCACGTGGCTGATATAAGAATGTTATAATTTCGTGTTCTTTTCCAACTTATTTGTCTATTTGTACCGAGCGGATGTTATAGTCCTATATATATATATATATATATATATATATATAGTTATATATATATATATATATATATATATATATATATATATATATATATATATATAACTATAGACCGTTCCGTTCAATGACCTGCGTGGCGTTAGGGTAGGTCCGAGATTCCTGAGCGAGAGGGATGTTGGGTTGGTGAATATGGGCCCTCGAGAAGACCGTGTTCTTTCTCTGTCTTATTTATATTTTACTATGACTTAAATTACCAGCACTTTTGAATTCCGGAGAAAAGGACAGTAAATAAAAGAGACAAAGGTATATAAAAAAAACATGTGTTGTATATTGACAGGTTAAATTCTACAAAGATATTATAATAATGAACTTACCCTGATGGGTTGATATACCTGCACACACACTCACTCCAAATTCACCAATCTGAATTTGTGTACACAGAAGTTTTACAATGTTTATGATGGTTTTTAGTTGAGATTCACAGGTTGAATTTTTTCACACGAACGCACTGCATGCTGAACCAAGAGAACGGCTTTGTCTTCGAGTGAATTTATAATGATTTTTAGGGTTTTTATTAACCGAATTAACTATTCCCGAACAAGGACTCCGATTGCCTAGGCTGTGGACGTCACGTGAAGGAGTTTTAGTTAAATTTAATGCGAACTTAAATGATTTTACTCTAGGTATCCAACCTAGGAGTCCAGGTGCCTAGACGTAGGACTTCACGAGGAAAGGTTTTAAGAATAAAATTTCAAGTCGCAAGCAAAAATTAAAAGAATCGAGCCTCGATTATTGGTCTAGGACCTCCGGTTGCCTAGGCTGTGGAGCGTCACGAGAACGAATGTTGAAATCGACTCAGTGAGTCTTACTCGCGGATAGAACCGACAAGGGTTTCAGTTATGACGGTAATGACTGACTTCGATTATTTTTCCTGGGTTTATATACGAAAGGTTTGAAAGAAAAGTGAGTTCGAAGATGCCTCAGAGAGTGGGTTGAAGACAAAAAGGAAAAATAATACAGAAGGGTTTGATTTCTTTTAGCAGCTAGGAATGACATATTTATTACAGGAGTTCTTGGGATTTGGTAGTAAACAGGATGTAAATAGAAAAATAAGTCCGAGGTGGACTGCATAAAAATAACGTCTTTATAAAATATATGACATTTATGGTTGATATATTACATACTCTAGAAAAGTATAATTGTAAAAAAAAAAAAAAAAATAGAAAGAAAAATCTTTGGTGATGGGCAAAGGGAACGGAGAGGTTCCGCGGGAGACCATGTAAATTTTTGAATACTACGTCTCTATAATGACATTTACGACTAATATTTTAGGTGGTTCCGAGAAATGTAATTAAAATTAAAAATAGAAAAGCTTTCTATGGTGGAAAAAGGAAAAGTAAGGGTCCGCGGGGTATCGTGATATTTTGTAAAAACAATGTTTCTCTAAAATATATGGTGACATTTACTACCAATATTTTAGGCACTTCTAAGAAATGTAATTAAAAATTAAAAATAAAATAGAATTCGAAAAAGATTTCTACGTTAGAAAAGAAATAGTAAGAATCCGCGGGAGACCGTGGGACCTATTGGTAACAGATGTTTTAACTAGAAAAGTGGTAAAAATTTAAGTCGACCTAAAACAAGGAAATGTTTTGACAAATTTATTAAGACTTTTACGATGACGAGGGACTCGCGGCCGCGGAAGACTCAGAGAAATCCTCATGTGGGACATCTAGAAAACATTGAGTCAGTGGGTTCTTCGTGAGGGACCGGCCGTAGTAGTGCAGCTGTGCGTAGTGGGAAAAAAAGACGTACTATTTTTTCGTTGCTTGTTCTTATTTACGTCTCTCTTTCTTGTAACTTGACCGTTCATGCTCACATACCTTTCTGTGGGAATTCGGAGCAAACCCAAAATGCGTCATAGATACCCATACATGGACAACATATATATATATATATATATATATATATATATATATATATATATTTATATATATTTATATATATAAACTCATGCACATATACGCAAGTACGAGTCCTCATGTATTATTATATTTTTGGTGAGTGTGCTCCGAATTCTCCAGGTTAATTTTATACAAAAAAAAATGAAAAAGAGATTTAAGAAAAATTAAAGTACTGTTAAATCGCGATCCATATGTAACGATCGTTACACATGAAATTATTTTCTATGCTGAGTTTTATCTGGCAAGTTAGTTTTGCCTAGCTCTCTGCTCGGCTTATTACCCTGCAGCTCTCTCTGTCTTCGATGACACCTAGCGGTATATTTGGAGTTTTGACGGATTCAACTACTATCGCAAGTGATAACTCGGCCGGTCACGAAGAAAGCTCCTCTGAGTAAGCACTGTCACCTGTTATCACTAAAACTAGCAACAGAGGCAGGCATACCAACTTATGAAGGCTCTTGTCTAACAAATCTGATTCTATTCCATCTATATTCAACTTTTTGAATACAAAAAGGAAGAGGGATCCTGAAGAGCTAAGCAAGGATACTGAAAGCCTGGCAACTAAAAAAATTAATCTTTTATTTGTTACCCCTGCTCTCTTTGGAACTGACAATTTTTGCGACACTGACATGGAAAAATTTTGCAGGAATTCACGGAGATGAGGCAGGACCAGGCCTAAAAACATGCGGAGCTTACGATGAAAATGGAAGAGAACTTAAAAAAAAATTCGACAACTTTTAAAAAGTTCAAGAAGAAGTTTCAAGTCCTAAGTAAAGAACTAAAGGACACGCAAATTGGCTTTGGTAATCGTATTTCTGTGCTAGAGAAGAGCACTGTTAAAGTCTCCGATATTGAGAATATCAAATGGTCCATTGCTTCTAGTATTCCAGTTGACGCTCCTCAGACAAACGAGCTGAAACTCCTCTTTAACAGACTTGAATCGCTTGAAGGAGAGAACAGAAAAACGAAGATTTAAATTACAGGAATTTCTCTCAAGTCTAACAATCATTACGAAGAGACCAAGCAATTTCTAAAAGAAAAATTTGGAGTTACGAGTTCCAATGTTTCTATTAAAGAGTACAACAAACGAGTCATCGTCGACCTATTTAATCGTTCCCTGAAAGCGGATATTCTAAAAATGAAAAAAGCCAAGTTAAATGGTACACAAATCTTTATCGACTCGGATCGCACTCCTAGAGAACGAAATATAGATTGGAATATTAGACAATTTGTTAAAAATAACTTCCAGCAGGGCAGAAAGATTACCAGGAAAGGAAATAGAGTTATAATGGATAATCTAGAATACTCATGGAGTGATACGGAAAGTTCTTTGGTATCACAGCATCAAGGAGTTCCCCCTAATCGTCACAACATTAACCCAGACAAGATTACTCAATAGATAGAACGGCACCCTGCAGGAACACTAGATATAACTTTCTGGAACTTGTACGGCCTTGGAAATCTCAAAGGATGCTCGATGATCAATTCTTTCGATATATTAGCTACCTGCAAAATTTGGTGCACCTGCCCTCCTACTACGCCCCTTACCTCGCTATCAAACTATAATACTTCCTTGGCTAATGCTCTCAGGGAATATGCTGTAGGTCGCGCCAGCGGTGGTTTACTTACAACAATTAGCAAAGAATACGCCTCAACAATACTGGATATTTCTCCCTGGTGGATTTTTAACAAAGTAACCGTTGGATTGACGATTTTGATTATTGGGTCAGTTTACTTCCGCAAACGCTTAAACATAAATTATCTTCTGAATTTATTGCAGGACACGATTGATGAAATTAAAGTTGCTCATATCTACGATGCCTTCATACTTGGGGGTGATACAAATGCAAAAGTTGGTTCACTAAACCCTTGGCCGGAAAAAGTTTTCATGGGCTCCGCTCTCCAAGACTCAATGACAAGCATCGATGAATCCATCTGTGATAGGGGCTGTCGACTCATGGATTTTATGCTGGAAAATGATTTTGTGCTACTAAATGCCAGGACACCCAGTGACGCACCGGCGCAACCTACTTTTGATAGCGCCGGGACCTCCATCATCGACTTAGTATGGATTGATTTAAATGCATTATACCGTGTAGTGGACCTAGAGGCCGTTTTAGAATCATCCTTATCAGATCATAGGCCTGCAAACTTGAAAATTGTAGTGAAGGTTGATAATATTGTAACATGCACTAGCGGAAAGCCACTTACACCCTCACCTAGGATTAAGTGGTCTGACGATGCGAAGGATGGATATAGGTACCACCTGGGCAATTGTACTTCCTTTCTCAACTCATCTGATCTGGATTCTCAATACAGTTCAATACATTTAGCTATATATTCTCCAGCCGATAATGCCAACTTAATAATGCTAAGGAGCAGCTCTGGACAGTTCTTCCCATCTGGTGAAAGTCCTCGGTTTAATTTTGAGTGTAAACTAGCCAAGAGAGAGAACCGTAAGTCCCTCAGAATTTGCGGAAAAGGAAATCACAGTCAAACTGCCCGAAATGAAGCTGCTGAATATAAGAAAAAATATAGAGATATTTATCTTCTAAAACAAAAGGAATACAACAAACAAATTAAAGACGCCTTCAATGCAGTCTCGATGTCCGCAAATTTCTGGTCAATAATCAGAAAACTAACCTACAAGAACGGTCCGCGCGCGTCCTTACCCATCGATTCCTGGAATGGCTTTTATTCCAAGGTCTACACTCCTAGACTTGTAGCTCCTCCAATAGCAGAGAGAATTCTCAACGACACCCTGGATGGCGAAATTACATATGAAGAACTTGGGGCAGTATTATCAACTCTTAAAGCTGGTAAAGCTGCAGGTCCTGATCTACTACCCAACGAAGTCTACAAAAATCTAACTCCACATTGGAAGGATAATCTTAGATGGTTATTTAATAAAGTGCTGATTGAAGAGCAAGTACCTAGTTCTTGGGCAGAAGCACTGGTAACCATGTTGTATAAGAAAGGGGATAAGAATAATCCCAAGAACTACCATGGCATTGCTCTCTGTAATACAATCAAGAATATCTTCACTACCGTGCTTAAAAAGAGACTAACAAGGTGGACTGAGGAAGGAAATATTCTGCCGGAGTGCCAAATGGGATTTTGCAGAGGCCGCAGCTGTTCGGATGCTATTTTTACACTAATAAATACCATACAATTACAGTCTCACGGCGCTACAGTCAGCTGCCAATAAAGCCAAAGATGTAATTGGAACCACCGTAGCCCTACTGGCGAGGGCCAAATGTGACTCCTTGAAAGTCTACACAAAACTATTCGACTCTTTGGTTGCCTTAGTATTCTTATATGCGTTCCTAGCCTGGGGGCTTTGGTACCGAAATTCGTTGGAGCCAGTCCAGACCCAATTCTACAAGCGAATTTACAATCTTCCACGCAATACTCCAGACTGGGTTCTCCGCTTGGGATTCAGGCTCACGCCCGTGGCATGGAAAGCTATGCACTTACTGTGGAACTGGACACTAAAAACACTCGAAGACGAAGAGTCCTCGTTGAGTAAAATTTGTCTTATACGTTCTCACCTCTTACACAGGCCTTTAATTGGGCGTCTTAACTCAGAGAATTTTTAACTGAATGTGATTGTGTGGAGCTAATGAATTATTTAGATCCCTCCCTGTAGGAAGCGAAAACTAACAGCATTTTCACCAAGTATCGGAGTATTCTTTTAAACAGGGATCTGGATCCAGCGAGATTCTCCAAATCATTAGAATTCAGCATCCAGAGGCGTCTACAACTCGCTCCAGCCAAGTACGTGCTGGTAAAACCTCCCTAAGAATCAAACGAATTTTTGCCCAACTCCGGCTCGCTAACAAGTTTTACTGTCACCTATTAATCAATAGTCAGATTATACGCTTTACACCCAATACTAGCTGTCAACTCTGCAACCTGCATGACCTGGACAACGCCGAGCATTTTTTGTTAAAGTGCCCGCTGTTTTCCACTCTCACAACCACTATCTTGGAAGCTTTCTTGACCAAGATGTGCCGCTGGCAACACTACTAAACACGACCGACACCAACGTGATACTAGCTTTTGTAAATTTTGCGGAGAAAAGTGCGCTACTAAGAGTATGGGCCTTAAATCTGTACTTTTGTTGTTAACCTTTATTGTTCCTGCAAAGTAGCACGTTCTGACTATTATTTTTAAAACTCTGACTGTTTTTATACTGATTTCATGTACCAAAGAACTAGTCGCAATATTCAATATTCAAGTTTTAATTATTCTATTCTAATATTGAATTGAAATTATTTTATTTATACTGGGTTTATACATTTTAATTTATTTTTTATATTGTAAAAGAATAAATGATGTATGTGATTATGTATCTCCCTTGCTAGAAATGTTATGTAACTATTTAAAGCAATGAATGAATAATAAAATAATGATAAATAATACTCAAATAATAATGAACCCAAGGTTGTCACTCTTCGAGTCCTCAATGACGGAGACGGATTTAAATTCCTTAGTAAATAAACATGGAAACCACTACTACAAACTGCAATCACTCGCGTTTGAGGTCAAGACAGATTTTTACTATCGATGTCTTTAGCTAACAAAAATTCTTAATAACAGAAAAAAATTACTCAACAAGAGAACAAACAAAGAAAAATTATTATTTACTATAGGCGACGACCAGTTCATCGACCAACATAATCGTGTGCACACACAAAACGTGAGACACAAAAATAATTGATGCAGAATATTAAAAGAAATTGGAAAATAATAAAAAATAAAAAAACGCAATGCAAAAAAAAATTGAATACGATACGCCGATAAGCGCAACACAAATTTCATCTCACCCTTAGATGCATTTTAACGTTGACAATGTTGACGTAGTCTGGCTCTCGACAATTCACTAACAGACAGATCCAAAAAAAAAAACTGTAGTACCAAGATTATCACCAAAAAACCAGGCTGATCGCGAAGCACACGCGGTTCCGTAACGATTTCAAAGAATTGATTACTTTCGCAGTAATAAGCGTGATTAATGACAATCTCTAAATAACCAAAATAAACTGGATAATGTAATTAGCGGCAAGATCACCAAAAAAAAATCAGGGTGTCGGTTGGCCCTGTGGGCCAGCCCCAAAATTTCACGCTGTTTTCGAGCTCAATGAGCTCGAAAACATTAGTGTAGATATGTTTGCGAGCTCTCCAAGCTCGAAAATGCCCTGACATGCAATTATATTTTTATAAACTTTTCAAGCTCTAACAAATTACGTTTTATGCTAGAGTTTAAAAAGTTGAGAATCGAAAATCATTAATGAATGAGTGGCTGTTCGATTTTTATTCCTGAAATAAATGTATTGAGGCAGAAATCAATGTCAGTGATCAAAACCAAGGTTTTAAATTTCTTGCTGACAATATGATTAAATCTTAAGAACGAGTTAGATGATATTATATAATGATCGAAAGAGGCTATAAAGAGAAAGAGTTGGTATGATTTCAGACAAATTTTAGCACATTATATTTTGATTTATTCGGAAAAAACTACATTTTGTTATTTTTTTTACTTTTAAGCGCCGATATCTTTTGAACTAATTAACCGATTTTCGCGATTGAGGTAGCAATCAGCGCATTTGCTTGAATTCTAGAGCTGATTGAAATTTGGAATCGATTGTTTCAGCCGTTTCGAAAATATTTGGAAAAACTCGTTTTTCACTATTTCTTCCTCCAATGATATCTCTCGAACACATTAACCAATTGAGATAGTTAAGGTAGCAATCAACGCGTTTTATTAAGTTTTAGAGTTGATGAAATTTCGAAATTGATCGAATGAGTCACTTCAAAAATAATTGAAAAAAACCATTTTTTACCATTTCTTTCTCCAATGATATCTCTCGATTGAATTAACCGATTGAGATGGTTGAGGTCGCATTCGACGCGGCTTATAAAATTCTAAAGCAGATTAGATTTTAAAGTCGATCGTTTAACTTGTTTCTAAAAAATCAATGAAAAACTAAAAAAAAATTTTATTTTTCGTAATTCGCAAATACTTTCGAGTCTACTCGATAAAATGATCTGAAATTTTCAGAAAAGTTGATGGCCAACAAGCTCTTTAGATTGCCACCTTAACCATCCAATTCGGTTAATTAGTTAAAAAGTTATAAACCATTCACTCACACACTCACACTCACACACACATACACACACATACACATATGCATACACATACACACACACACACACATACTATGGTGCTCCATTTAAAACGAACATTTTTCTATTTAGCGGACACAAGAAAATTTTGTTATTTATGTTAAAAGAAAAATTTTCTGGAAATTTCAACTCTTAATTTTAATTTTAAGTACTTCTTACGGAGCATCGAAGTTTTCCCATTTAAAAAGCATGTAAATCGAATAACTTTTTTTTTAAATTACTATAACTTAGCACGATTTTGAGCTATCGTTTTGAAACCAGTTTTCATTTGGAGAGTATTTGTTGCTTCTTAAAAGTGTATAAAACGGTTTTGGTCTAACGGGATCCACGTCGATTGTGTCAGCTCGAAAAAAAAATTTTTCAACTTTTTCATTTATTTTTGTTAATAGTGAAGAAACGGCTGATCTTACAGAAAATATGCGAAGGACCAATCTTTTAGGAAATTTTTCCTTTAAAAAATTAATCATACCACTTATATTGCTAAAGTCCACTGTTCATGAGATACATGCATTTTAACATTTTACAATAAAAAAAATTAAAAGCTTATTATGGTACTAATCTTTTTTGTTGTAAAATGTTAAAATGCATGTGTAAAATGAAGGGATAAATCTAGAGGATCTGGTTTAGGCGTGAGGATTTTTCAACAATTGAAAATTACACAAATTTGATCAATAAATGAATGAGGTATTTATTTACACTTAATTACACTTAAACTGCGAGAAACTTAATGATTATAGCGAATGCGACTTGAGAGATACGTGATAGCGAATACAAACTGTAATGGAATCATGTATAAACTCGACACGTGGTCGATAGCGGTTATATTCACGGAAATTAATTTAGTAATTAATTAATCGCGAATGACAATGAATTTATTCTCAATAAATAGCAGCCTTAGCATACTGTCTAAATATTGGGGATGATTAAGCGTAGCTGTTAGATTTATATTACACAAGAATAATTTAGAATTATCAAAGCGGTTTGAGTACACGAGGTTGTAAGTTATAACGTTCTCCTCTATTTCACACGTCCCACGGCGGAGTGTGGGTAATGCTCAATAGCCGTAATGGCCCTCCGTTGGTGAAAAAACTGAAAATAAATAATAACAAAACAAAAGTCCCACCTGGAGATATCCCGAATCTCCCCGGACCCACAGCTCTGCTCCGGCTGGGTTAGAAATCCTGGTTGGGCGCCAGTTCGTGTGTCCCACAAACAAATTCACAATTTAAATAAATAAAATAATAATAATAAAAAAAAAATACAATGCCACGGAGAAAAATGAAAATAAAAGTCAATACAGGATAGCAAGTTTCAGATGTAGGAATCGGAAAGCAAGAAAAGATATCAATAAATTATAGAATGAAATTACTAAATGCCGGGTTGATGACCATTTGCGTTAATTATATTTTAAATTAATATAAACAATGTAATACTTATTTAATTTCGTTTATCACAGAACAGACAGTGTCAATTACAATAATAATATAGTACTTGTAATAATAAGCGCACAATAATAATGTAGTATTTGTAAATAATAATCGCAAAATAATAATATTTTACTGATAAATAATAACCGCAAAATAATAATATATTGCTTGTGAATAATAGTCGCAGAATAATAATTTAATACTTGTCAATAATAATCACACAATAACAATATATTATCTGTAAATAATAATCGCAAATTGTAAAATAATAATCGCAAAATAATATATTACTGGTAAATAATAACCGCACAATAATAATATATTACCTGTAAATAATAATCGCAAATTGTAAAATAATAATCGCGCAATAATAATATATTACTTGCAAAAAATAATCACAAAAATAATAATTCAGTAATCGAAAATAATAATAATCATAACTCCGTCGCACTCGACACTCAGTGCGAGCAAAGATATAGCAGTCGTGGAATCGGTCAGCAATTATATCCGCCGCACCGTTCCCGTGTATAACAAAATAACACTAATAATATTAATAATACTCAAGTATTATAAACAACCATTAAATAATTAAACTATTGAACATATTATTTAACCAATAAATAATAATAATAACTGTAATTACCTCATTGATATTCTGAGCTCAATAATTACGCAGCGTTATCATATACTTGACAAAATCATACCCGAGATTTGCTATCTCTCACTCTCATGAGACAACAAATGGCCATCAACGCGATACGCAAAATTACACGCCAATGAACTAATCAAAGGTACTTACAGTCGTCGTTGTAGTATAATCTGCGAACTGGCTCCATAGCAGTAATTAATTAGATTCTTTATCACGCCAACAATTTCAATGGCAAATTTCCAATATCAATTAGATCTGTATCTATGTTAATTATCCCCAAAATGGCGTATTAAAATTTCAATAGAGCAACAAGCACACACACCCTGCTCGTACAAAAGATTATCCACGTCTGACCACGGCAGCACGTGAATTTCATGCCAGCACCTCGGCCGGCGCCATTTTATTATAGGCATCTCACTTCAACCAATGGAGAACTATTTCTGTCGCATGTTATCCATGACCAGTACCAACAAAAAACGACCTGATGTCAATTGTGTAATTTCGCTCACTTCCGACGTTAAATGGCCAATTGTTTATATCATAATTACTAATAAATACGAATTCAGGATAAATCAACCAATGATTTAATCCCATATATCATAAATTCGTTTATAACAAATAAAGTTATTGATGCCAACTATGACATCAACACACCTGTACCCGCTTCTCAAAATAATAATAATAATATTTCATGTTTAAATAATTAACTGCGCAATTATTGCTCCCAGTGATGCAAAAATACAATTTTAGGATTTACCAAATCTGAGAATTTTCCTGATTCAGCAGTAAATTTTACCTAATAAAACAATTACATAATAATAACGCAACAATTAAAATAAAATCTTATAAAGAAACAAAATAATCATAATATTAATGCATGAAGAGACGTGTGAGCAGCGTGTGCCGCCATCTGTTGCTCACCGACCTGATGTGAGACTACCGCGATATTTAAATATCGTGACAAAGTTACAAAGCACGTTGTAGAATAGTTGATGGAAAGAGCGTCGTTCTGTTGTCGAGAACGCTTGGTGGTGACGTGGCAGCCTCACTGCATGAGACAAATTTTCCCATTGGCTTAAAAGCGCGCCAGCAGGAAGTAGTCAATAACGAATTTTTCTCATTGGCTGTCGAGCTCTCGATATAAGGCGAATTCTATCACTGGCCAGCTAGTATAAGACGAATTATCTGATTGGCCGGCTTGTAGCGGGTTCACATGGCGTCTTGACACGGTCATGAGAAAAAAATTGTATGTGTCGGGCCCAAATAGCGAGTGACCCGGCACTATACTCTCTTTGCGGACAGTAGCGAGTTTGGCAGCTCCCGGACATAGCGGAAATGCACGAAGCTTATTTAAATTAATTAAGCTCGCGACTGAACATTCTCCTCAGCGCTGGCAACGGTGTCGACAGGATTGTCATCTAGAGAGTTAACTGGTTGCACACACAACTTAGCGATTAGTCGAACAAGTTCCGTGGTAGCGGTCTTCAGTGAGACTACTCGAGTCAGGCCATCGCTGTCTGGATGTAAGGCGAGTACTTGTGCAATCGGCCATTTCGATGGTGGGAATTTCTCATCAGTCAGCAAGACTAATGAGCCTACTTTGATGTCATTTTGTGGATGATGCCACTTAGATATTGACTGGTGACTTTGCAGATACTACGATGACCATCTACTCCAAAATCTCTAGAACATTTGTTGTAGTTGTTGCCAGCGTAACAACGTAGCTGTATTGTTTTCCAGTAGCGAGGGCCCAGGTACAGCGATTAGCGGTTCCCCAATGAAAAAATGTCCAGGAGTTAGAGTGGTTAAATCTGCAGGATATTCCGATAGCGGAGCGATCGGTCTTGAATTTAACACAGCTTCAATATGTGTTGAAACTGTAGCGAGTTGGTCGTAAGTAAATAGCGAATCACCGATAGTTCGTATAAGATGGAACTCGATTAACTTTACAGTTGCTTCCTATTTGCCACCAAAATAGGGAGCGCTTGGTGGGTTGAACTTCCAGTCTGTGCCATCTGTAGCGAGTAAATACTGAAGTTCCTTTAGCTGTCTCGATCCTGCTGCGAATTCATTTCTTAGCGTGGTGTCTGCTCCTACAAAATTTGAACTACAGCCTGTTACGGCGTAACATGCAAAAATACGAAAATGACGTATAATTAAATAAATAAAAAGAAATCGTTATAAACTATGAACTAAACATATCAAAGGTCATATGAGTGGTCAGAATTTGTTGATGTAAACAAAGAATATCATAAATTTCCTTTTTTATTACTTATGACGAAATAATAAACTAACTAAATAAATTAAGCAATCAATTAAACAACCATGATAAGCTCCCTAATGCTTGCAAGCAAACATTACCACCTTCAAATAGTGTCACGCGATGCTCCTCTGTTTTTCTTTATGAATTCAAATGTCATAACCCCGATAACCTTTACTTCTATACATCGTTGACTTTATATTAAACTATCAATTCACTTGGTCTCTTCGCATTTCTTTCTAGTATCTTCTAACCCAAGTAATATCGAAATTCATACAAAATTTTGAATAAACTATAAAACTAACTGATAATTATTAACAAAACCAAGGCAATAAAATCTATGACTGACACAATTGACAGTAAATAAAATCATGAATAACACTTAATACGCAACAGTAGCTATTGCACCCTAACCCAAGAAACTTATTTGTAAAATAAATATTAACTTAAGACGCAATATTCTATAACAGGGCTATGCTGTTACTCTGGTCGTCCTTAAATTACCTTTTTAAGGGCGCCACTGTAAGTGATAACGGCCTCCCAGAGCCGGATCTTGAATCGTCAGGGTCGGTGTAATTTATTTAATTGTAAGAAAAGGATGAGGAAGGAAAATTTATAAATAATTATTATGATTTCAATTAACAATTTTAACCTTTTATTTAATTCATAAACCTCTTAACCTTTATGATCTTTATAAACCTTGATACCCTTATACTTTATAACTTTATTGAAACCTTATACTTTTATAAGACCTTATAAACCTTTATCACTTATAAACCTTATAACTTGTGACCTTATAAACCTTTTATAATTCTTTATATTTATTAACCCGCAATAATTCACTTAAACCTAATTTAATTAATACCCGCAATATTTTCTTTATTAAAATCGGCCAACTACCTTTGGCAAGATTACACACACTCACACACACAATTATTAAAATCGCTTAATCTTTGCGAGACTTAATTTCTACAATTTTCTATTAAAATCTTTATTTATTTCCCTCACACACTCACTCAGTCCCCTGGACTTTATTTTCCCCACACACTTATTTAAAATAAATTTTCCCGCCAAAATAAATTAATTAATTTGAAAGTTTAAATAATTATTAATTAATTTATTATTTAACCTTTATTTTCTTTAATAATTATTATCCCTTTATCACTTTCATTACTAAATTTTTTTTTTTTTTTCACAATTCCGTGACCGTTTTCACTATCACTTGTTCTCGAAGTTCTCATAACAAAATTCACCCGCTACAATTTACACCTTTTCTAAGTACTTAGTTCAGGTACTTTTTATCACAATAGTTATTCTTATTTCTTACAATTATTTTATTTAATCATTTATTTTATTTAATTTATTATTTTATTAATTAACTTAATTTCACTATTATCGGTAACTGTAACCACGAGACTTTTTACTCTTATTTTTATCAAGACCATTTATTTCATTATTTAATTTTATTGTTTATTTACTTATAATTAATTAATATTACCGACTAGCACTTCGTGACTAGATTCGACGGCAGTTTCCGGTGCGTGGGTTCCACGACCTACCTGGAAACTTCTAGAATATTTTCCGGCTACCTGCCTGGAAATATTTTTTACGCAATTGCTCCGGCTACCTGCCCGGAGTTAATTAATTAATTATTTTAGATAATTTAATTCCGGTTTAATTTATTAATTTATCTCTTTAATTTACGAGTAATTAATTTACGGACAAATTTATTTAACGCTACCAGACGTACGACTATGTATTTAAAATTTCTCCGTCTTACTGCCTGGAGTTAATTTTAATAAATACCTCGACACAATTAAAATTTTTTTTTCTGTCCTCGTCGTAGTTGTCCTTGTTTTATCCTGGTCTCGTAATTTTTGTCTCGTTCTCGTAAAGTTCCATCCTTGTCTCGCTCCTTCTCGATCTCTTTCAATTATAACCCCGTTCTCTCCTTCAACCTGTTTAATCAGACGCAATCAGTAATTTTCATAATAGATACCGGCTGCCTGCCTGGTATCTGATAAAATAATTAAAAACTTATCGCTTGGTTCCACAATAAAAAACTCAAGCTAACAATTGAATAATTACCTTATATTATTTTTACGGCGTCCCTTTGGTTGCCGACTTTTCACTTCAGTCCGTCAGGTCCAATTGTTCCGGTCACTAATGTAATTTCACGTTTCGGTCCCCGTTTATAATTGCTTTCTCCCCGCATGACTTCGGGCGTCTTCGGACTTTGGTGACTCCTACTTACTTCTAATTGGGGCTGACGCTCGAACATTTGAATTTTCACTCCCGGTCGACTAGTCGCGTTCTACCCGGGGTAACTCTGGTTGGAATTATTACGTGATCCACAGTACATATAATAACTTTTATTTTATTTTAAATTGTACGCGGTAAATTCAAATTTACCCCGTTACAATTCCAACGGACTGATAAAAAAATTTAAATAAGATCGGACAACCATAACATACCATGACGGAGTAGGTAACCATAATAATAAGGTTTTAACATCCTACAGAGGATAATTAAATTCATTGCCACCTATCTATAACAATAAAAGTAAATTATAATCGATCAGTAGATAAAAACAAATAGAATTCGAGATTAGATAAGAACTCATATATTAACTAACTAACCATCAGAGGTAAATCAAGGAATCTAACCATTTGGCTTTCGCATTCTTTTCCCTTAAAACTTACGTAAGCGCCTGAATTCTATTTTCAATAACTTAGCTAATAAATAAAATCGTGATTAACCAATATTACCACAATAATTCACTGTTGTCCCTTTATCGATGAGATTAAAAATAATTGCAAACTATTAAACATTTCAAATCAAAACAGGTATCATTTCTAAGCTACTAACGATAGGGATAAATAACCATAACCCATCGATAGACAAGGAAAAATAGATTAACAACTACTAACTACTTATACCTTAACCTTAATCAATAACCTATAATTAATTCTTTAAAATAAACCCATTTAATAGCATGGGATTGCATCTCTTTCTTCCACTAATAGAATTACTACGGTCTGCTTTCTCGCGTTCTCAAGGTTCTTCTTGTGATGTACCGTGCGACATATCGTCATTTCTCTCTCTAATCCATACAAATATATCGATAATTTCTAATCTAAATAACTCGATAAGTAATTAAAATAATGACAAACTGAGCATACCATAATCATCTAATAAAATAGCTTATCTAATCAAATCAATAATAATTCCAGATTATTTAATAACTATCCCATAATAATTAAAAATAGGTATAACATTTAAACCACTAACGGTAGACGGAAATGACTATAATCAATCGAAAGATAATAACGAAAAGATTTGTCACGATATTTAAATATCGAGGCAGTCTCACATCACAGTCGGTGAGCAACAGATGGCAGCACACGCTGCTCACACGTCTCATACAATTATTGTTGTTATTATTTTGCATATTTTTATGATTTTTATATTATATTATTGCGTGTGTGCTAGATACTAACTTTAGAAATGATAAATCGTACGATAATCAGCAAAAATTGCTGAGTATTGTGAAAATATTTAAATTTTTATGATACTGGGTAAAAATTTGCATTTATTTTGTGATTGTGGTCTTGGCTGGTCTGGGCATGCGCGTTGATGCAACAAGTGACATCAAAACACATTTATTATATATAAATTTAGATATTTATACATGTCATTGGTAGTTAATTTATAAATAATTAGCTACAATAATTAATGTACATGGGAACCGTTGGTCGTCTGGCGTTGGGAATTGCGTGGATTGCATTGCCAAATTGAATTGATCTCAGTAGTATTTTACTGAGATAACATGCGACAGAGATATATCTCCATTGGTTGAAGTGAGATCGATGACAAATGGCGCCGGCCGAAGTGCCGGCATGAAATTCACGTGCTGCCGTGGTCAGACGTGGATAATCACTTGTACGAGCAGGGTGTGTGCTTGTTGCGGTGAAATATTAATTTGAGACGCCATTTAAGTGCGTAATTAATAGAATTGAATTTTACTAAGTCGCCATTTGGGTCAGATCGTATAATCAACTAGTAAAGTGGAGTTGATAAACATATTTTTGATGGAGCCTATCACAATATTATATTACGATGACGAATGTAAGTACCTTTGATTAATCTATTGGCGTGCAATCTACGTTTCCCCGCGTTAATGACCAATTGTTGTGTTTTATGTATGTGTGAGTGAGAGCGTTCATGTTGAGATACGCCATGATCATAGTCATTAAATACATAATTATGAAATCCGCGGGTACACCATAACTACTTACTGGGAATAATTATTATTGTTGAGAGTATTATTTACAAATAATATATTGTCATTGCGAGATTATTATTACAGACAATACATTATTATTTTGTGGCTAACATTTATTATTATTTTGAGAGTATTATTTACAGATAATATATTGTCATTGTGAGATTATTATTTTGCGGCTATTATTTATAAATAATATATTATTATTATTTTGAGATTATTATTTTGCGGCTATTATTTATAAATAATATATTATTATTATTGTGAGTGTTATGTCAGAAATTGACATAAATAAATGTTTTATGGGTATTTGGCCCAAGCCGAAGCCTATAGACCGGGAACCCCAGAGACCTTTTATTAAGGAGGATAGGTTTAATTTTTTTGTTAATAATACGATATTTGAATTTTAATTTCTACTATATTGTCAACTCATAAAACAGTTATTCATGATTAATAACAAAAGTATTAGGTGGCTAGCAGCTGACCCTAATTACACAATTGAAAAATTACATTTACTATTTGGATTTTACATTATATATATTCGAATTTTAATTTTATAATTATATAATTCGGACATTACTAAATTGAACATTTTAAAATTGATTTTATTCTTTAATTGTGAATGACACGTAATTGAATTTTAATTTTATAATTCATGTAACTAAACACTTTTAAATTTTATGTAATATTTTGATTTTTAATATACACGTGTTTTAATTTTAATTTTATAATTCATGTAACTAAACACTTCTAAATTTTATGTAATATTTTGATTTTTAATATACACGTGTTTTAATTTTAATTTTATAATTCATGTAACTAAACACTTTTAAATTTTATGTAATATTTTGATTTTTAATATACACGTGTTTTAATTTTAATTTTATAATTCATGTAACTGAACAATTTTAAACTTCATGTAATATTCTGATTTTTAAATTACACGTGTTTTAATTTTAATTTTATAACTTGGACATTACTAAATTGGACATTATTTTAAATTTATTTCATTCTTTACTTATAAATGACACGTGTTTGGATTTTAATTTTAATATTCATGTAACTGAACACTTTTACATTTTATGTAATATTTTGATTTTATTTTGTTATACCTGTTTTCCTGTGTAAGTACTTGATGATCTTCAAATTAATATACTAGTTTAATTTATACTACACTTTTCTTTTTCTTTTTCTTCATTGTGACCACTTGTTCGCACCTTGATGATTGCAGCCAGACGAGAGCGAGTAATTTTTTCTGTTTCTCAGGCCCAAAATTTTCTTATCTTGGTCGGCGCACGCATTATTCTCCCCACTAAGATTTTCCTTAATAGATATTTCGTTGTTTACGTGGTTCATTGTATATTATAAAATTTATGAATAAAAAAAAAAATTGTTTTTGAAAATTATAAAAATTAATCGGACGTAACACCCCCGCTGTTAGACGGAAGCACGAATCCAAATGAGTGCGACGTTACATCCTCAAAAGTCGATTTATTTTTTCAATTTTCTGGTGATGTGTGCTGTTTATCTGCTTCTTCTTACTTCCATTCTATTATGTAACTGGTTCCTCTTGATGTCTTGTTCCGTGGCGTAGACTTCTCAGGTTTAGTGGAGTCGAACGATGGTAGCTCCTCCGCAGCACTTAATAACTATTTTTATTACATTAGTAAGTTTCTTATCCGTACAACCTTTTTTTCTTTAAACAATTTTTCAGCTCGTAATATGCTCTTTCGTACAAAAATTTTTTTTTTTTTTTTATGTTATATTTTCCAATACAATTTTTCGTGATATCATTATTATTATTATTATTATTATTATTATTATTATTATTATTATTATTATTATTATTATTATTATTATTATTATTATTATTATTATTATTATTATTATTATTATTATTATTATTATTATTATTATTATTATTATTATTATTTTTTTTTTTTTTATAACATTTTATTCTATTTTATTTTGTGTTTTGATTCTACCTTTTTATTGTCTTTACTTTTTTTAACGTAGATATTATCATGAGAAGTACATGTTAAGTTATATTCTGGGACGTAACTTTAAGAATTTGCATGTAGGTTTTTTTTTTTTTTTTTTTTTTTTTTTTTTTTTTTTTATTTTTTTTTACATGAGTCGTTTAAATTTTTACTAAACTGACAACTTCTATTTGATGCAAGTTATATAGTTATCTATTCATTTTTCTTTCATAAAAAAAAATTTTACTTTGGTTTTGATTATTTCTATATTTTATTGAAAAAGTTTTGTCAACTATTTATTAGTATAACTTCGCAAAATGAAACTCAACTGTAATAATTTTGTTGGCTAGCTCATTTTACTTCAACTATTGAAGATCCGATAGGTTTTTCAGCTCACCCTTTTGGCTTGTTGCACTACCCTACCCTTTTAGATCTTCATAAACTTTGTGGATCCGGTAAGGCCAACTTCCTGGTTGCCTTTACTCGCGATCCTAACTACTGTGAATCCGGTAAGGCCAACTCTCTGGTTACCTTTACTCGCGATCCTAACTACAGACGGTCTACCTCTCCTGGGCATTTTTACCGCTGCTAAGTAGATTCCTCACTTTCATGGGACCTATCTTAATTATTTTTCTTTATTTATTTATTTATTTATTTTTTTATTATGAGCCTAGCCTCAACCATTCACAGCAAGCGTCACTTCCCGTGGCTTCTACTAACTGATTCTTTCAACTCATTAAATGTAACACTGAGAATCAGGAAAAATAATAGACGGACTGGACCGGGATTTGAACTCGGCCCTCTCGACATCCTGCCGAGTGTACTACCGCTATACTATCCAGTACCAATTTTCAAAACACTGAATGTAACATGAATTAGGAAAAATATTAGACAGACTGGACCGAGATTTGAACTCGGCCCTCTCGACGTCCAGCCGAGTGTACTACCGCTATACTACCCAGTACTTATGCCAACCTTTCACTTGATTCTACATCCAATAAGTGAATTTACTATATTTTTCAGTCTGATTCTACTGTAACTTCAATGAGTCAATTTCAGTTGATCATTTTTTTTTTTTTTTTTTTTTTTTTTTTTTATTCTCAATTTTCAAAAAATACTCATCAAACCTTTTTCCTTTAATCGGAAGGTATCAACCTATTTCATAATATTCATATTTTATTTATTAAATCATTTTTATTGCTCGAAAAAAATTTCATAATCGAAACCAAATTAAAAATTTTATTTTACAGTTAATTTTTAAGATCATCAACGATCTATTATCTAATACTTTGTTTTATTAACTTTACAATTTAATAATTTTCTTTGATATTTCATTTAAAGTTTCATATTAATTTATTTTTATATTAAATTTCAATTGAAAATTTTCAAGAATATTATTTTACCTTCATTTATAAATTTTATTATTAATCATTATTCCTATTTATTTTAATTTTAATCGTCCCCAAAATATTACAAAACCTTTCTTAGATAGGAAAAAAAATTATTGTGTTCTATATTTCTTTACTCTGTTTTCCAACGAAAATTAATTGTTTTTCAAATTTCTTATTGATAAAAAAAAATTTTGTTCCCTTTTTAATTATGTCTTACTCGAAAAAAAAATTCAATATTTATCTTCGAAAAATTTTCTTTTCCTCTAAATATTTTCAAAATTAGTTATTTATTTCTAATACCATTTTAAATTATACGTTTTACTTCAGCATTAATTATGACCATACATTTGTCATACTTTTTTAAAATTACTTATTTTCACAATCAATTATTTTAAAGTTAATTAAATATTTATCTGAAGTGAGTTGGTCTAAAGCTTTTGCTCTTAGTTGGATGATCATTAGGATTTTTCATATATTAGATAATTCTAGATGGCCACAGCCTACTCTATACCAATGACTATAGGTGGCTACATTCTAAATCTTAATTTAATTTTAATTTTCCTTTAATCGTTTTTTCTGAATTTTATTCTATTTTTACGTTGATTTAATTTATTTTTACGTTTATTTAATTTATTACGTTGATTTTTGTTTTGTTTAAATTCCATTCTATTTCAAATCTTTTTATTCAATTAAGTTTTTATTTTATCGGAATTCTTTTTATTTTCAATTTTCTTGATATTTACTGTGAAACTTGAATTTATTTAATTTTAAGTTTTACTATTCTACTTTTCTATAACATTATCCTTTATGTTAGATTGTTTAATTTTTTGTTATTTGCGATAAATTTTTTTTTTTGTAGAGATTCAATACATTTATCTAGATTCCGTAAATTGTTTTCAGAATTATTTTCGATTTTCTCAAACATTAAAACATATTTAAAACTCATTATAACGGTACTATTTACTTAGGTCCTACTTTCAGAGTGCAGTTCGGCGATAAGAAATGCGTCAGCTGCCACTCTGACCTTAGTGAGGCTTAACAAAAATTTTATCTAAAGTAATCTTTAAATACAATCCATGTGTCCAGACAAATTCCTGACAAATTACCAATTTCTTGGTCAATATAAAAAATGAAATTATTTAATTGAAATGTTTCATTTCACGCCTTGAACGACTATTTTCTGTTTTTTTTTTTTATTTTTTTTTATTTTATTTTATTTTAGAATTCTATTTTTCGATTTAAACTTTATCCAAGTTACTGATGCTACTTCGGTCTTGATCACGCGAATCAAACCCGTATTGATAATCCCGAATTTTCCCATTCTCCTCAATAAAACAATCTCAGGTCCCTGTTCGAGCGCCAATTTGTTATATCAGAAATTGACATAAATAAATGTTTTATGGGTATTTGGCCCAAGCCGAAGCCTATAGACCGGGAACCCCAGAGACCTTTTATTAAGGAGGATAGGTTTAATTTTTTTGTTAATAATACGATATTTGAATTTTAATTTCTACTATATTGTCAACTCATAAAACAGTTATTCATGATTAATAACAAAAGTATTAGGTGGCTAGCAGCCGACCCTAATTACACAATTGAAAAATTACATTTACTATTTGGATTTTACATTATATATATTCGAATTTTAATTTTATAATTATATAATTCGGACATTACTAAATTGAACATTTTAAAATTGATTTTATTCTTTAATTGTGAATGACACGTAATTGAATTTTAATTTTATAATTCATGTAACTAAACACTTTTAAATTTTATGTAATATTTTGATTTTTAATATACACGTGTTTTAATTTTAATTTTATAATTCATGTAACTAAACACTTCTAAATTTTATGTAATATTTTGATTTTTAATATACACGTGTTTTAATTTTAATTTTATAATTCATGTAACTAAACACTTTTAAATTTTATGTAATATTTTGATTTTTAATATACACGTGTTTTAATTTTAATTTTATAATTCATGTAACTGAACAATTTTAAACTTCATGTAATATTCTGATTTTTAAATTACACGTGTTTTAATTTTAATTTTATAACTTGGACATTACTAAATTGGACATTATTTTAAATTTATTTCATTCTTTACTTATAAATGACACGTGTTTGGATTTTAATTTTAATATTCATGTAACTGAACACTTTTACATTTTATGTAATATTTTGATTTTATTTTGTTATACCTGTTTTCCTGTGTAAGTACTTGATGATCTTCAAATTAATATACTAGTTTAATTTATACTACACTTTTCTTTTTCTTTTTCTTCATTGTGACCACTTGTTCGCACCTTGATGATTGCAGCCAGACGAGAGCGAGTAATTTTTTCTGTTTCTCAGGCCCAAAATTTTCTTATCTTGGTCGGCGCACGCATTATTCTCCCCACTAAGATTTTCCTTAATAGATATTTCGTTGTTTACGTGGTTCATTGTATATTATAAAATTTATGAATAAAAAAAAAAATTGTTTTTGAAAATTATAAAAATTAATCGGACGTAACATGAGATTATTATTTTGCGGCTATTATTTATAAATAATATATTATTATTATTGTGAGATTATTATTTTGCGGCTATTATTTATAACTAATATATTATTATTATTGTGAGATTATTATTTTGCGGCTATTATTTATAAATAATATATTATTATTATTATTGTGAGATTATTATTTTGCGGCTATTATTTATTAATAATATATTATTCTTTTGAGATTTATTATTCACAAATACTATACTGTCACTGTGCGAGTATTATTTACAAGCAATATATTATTATCGTTTGCGTTTATTATCTGCACATATTATTTTGTCATTTTGCGATTATTATTTACAAATAATATATTATTATTTGACGTTTATTATTTACCAATACCAAATTATTATTTTTCGATTAGTATTTATAAACATTATATTATTATTGTGCGATTATTATTATTATAAACAAGATTTAATGAGTATTACATTATTTATATTAATTTAAAATATATCAAACAACAATTGGTGGTCAACCCGGTGTATTCTTATTGTTTATTTAATTTATACTGTTCTCATTCTTGCTATCCTTTTCCAGCATTTGGAACTGCCCCCTGATTTTATTATTTTATTTTCACTCTTTTCATTTTCATTTCATTTCTTGGTGAATTAAATTTTGTTCGTGGAGGGCACGAACTGGCGCCCAACAAGGATTTCTAACCCAGCCTGAGACGGGCTGTGTTTTTCCAGTGGGGAATTTGGGTTGTCTCCATAGCAATTTATTTTCGTTTATTTTATTGTTAGATTTTCACCAACAGAGTGCCATAACGCCTATTTGAAACTAACCACACTCCGCCGTGGGACGTGTGAAATAGTAGGGAACGTTATAGATTAATAAGCAATAAACACCTTTACCTTAAACCTAATTGATAATCCGTAATTAACAACCTAAAATAAGGCTCATCTAATAACATTGATTCGGATGTAGAAGCTTCTTTCTAAGGCGTGCCGCATGACTCATCAAAATTACTTCTCTCTCTAACACATACGACCATATCGCTAAATTCTACTTTGAATAACTTGACAAATAATAAAAATGACAAAAAACTAAGATTATCACAGTAATTCTATAATGCACTTCTATTTATAAACCTAATAATAATTTCATTTTATTGAATATTGTAATTAAAAATAGGTGTAACATTTAAATCACTGACGATAGAAAGAAATGACGATAACCAATCGAAAGATAAAGACAAGGATCAATAATCAATAACCACCTATACCATAAATCTAACTAGTAATACGTAATTAACGGATTAAAATAACTCCTATCTAATAACATGGGGTCGGATCTCTTTCTTCCACTTGTAGTTCCTACCATCATCTTTTCATTGTTCTAGAAGTTTCGACCTGAGATCGTCACGTACGCCTTTTCTTACAACACACCCCGCAAGTATTCAACTCTGCTTAAGAACATTAGTTTTCGGTAACAAAATTAACTCTAGGTCATTCGAGCTACCCCTCGCCTATGATGGCGCCTATATAAACCGCTGCAAATCGGTCCTCTATGCCCATTAATTATCAAGCTCTTGATTACGTATTATCTTATTATTTTGAATTCTTATTCGTCATTGAAAATTAAATTCAGAATTCATACAATTTAAATAGAATTTTATTAAACAAAAATAATTTAGATTTTTAATTCTTTTATTCAATATTACAAATAATTTAAATAATTAAATTATTTCTATTGAATATTATTGCTGTTCTAAATTTTATTATTCACATTTGAATAATTTTCGTCATATTAAGAATTATATTCAGACAGATTGTCAATTACCCAGTATAAGTAAACCCGTTTGTTCATTTACATCAACAATTTTCAACATTCAAGAATCGTAACCAACTATCAAACCACCTAACAACCATTTATTTCGAATCGAATCTCAACCAACAACAATTTGGTCTCCAGCTCAGCCAAATCTTATATCCTGACAAATTATTATATTGAATAAACCAATTGTAAGTTCAATTAATTGTTCATTTATCTAGTGGTAAGACTCATCCATTCGCCTTGCAAATCCTATTTTCGTATATTGATATACTCGACACTAAATAGCGAGGTCCCCGCTACCCGAGTAAATGGCTTAAGTGATTTGACTCAAAATTAAGGGACTGAATAACTTGTATTCGTCATTTTGGACGTAACAAGTCCAAATATAGGGTATTGCAGGCGCCTCTCCAACTAGTATATCTTCTAAATGCTACGACGAAAGCGTCAGTAGAATAATCGGTGACAATTTCAATATGTATAGTGGACATAGCTAGACATACAAATACCGCGATCCATCCTTTATAGGTTTTGGCACCTCAACCTTGAAAAGTCTTGAGTGCTACTGGCTCAGTGTAGTCTATTCCAGTGTGTAGGAATGCTTTGGATAGTTTTACACGAGCGAATGGCAATTGTCCCATTAATTGCTGTGCACGAACACCTCGATGTCTCGTGCACACGACGCGGCGGAGAATGTGTGATCTGACTGGAACTCGACCACCTTCTATCCAGACAGATCTCCGTAAACCAGCGAGAGTCAATTAAGTTCCCCTGTGGAATGTTCTCTGATGCGAATGATCTATCAATAGCGTACTTAAGCGTGATAATCTTGGTAAAATGGTTGGATTTTTTTGTTCATCTTCCAGTAGCGAATTCGTCAAGCGACCGCCAACTCTGAGTACTCCGTTGTAGTCGATGTAGGGAATCAATTTATCGAGACAATGATTTCGATGTAAAGAATCACCATCTTTCATTAGCTTCAGCTCTTGCGAATAATACTGACTTTGAGTATACTTTATTAACAAAGTCTTAGCGAGTTCCAGGTCAACCGTAGAGAGTGGTGTGGCAAATGTGGACTGTGGCACCTTTTTAAATTTAGCGATAGCACGTAGACAGATTCCAAGAGTGCGAAGTAATAGTGACAATTTAGAGAATTTATCAAGTAGCGTATATTGCGGGTGTGAATCTGCCTTGAAGATGTCAAAAACCAGACCTGGACATTCTTTAAGATGTGATACCGTCTGCATAGGGATGTCAAAAGATGGCCGGTTTTCATTTGATTGACTGAGCCACTTAGGTTCCGTCCACCATAGCGAATGCTGTTCTTGTTTGGCTGCTGTTAAACCTTTTGAAGCGCAGTCAGCTGGGTTAAGTTTCCCTGAAATAAAATCCCAGTTGACACTTGGTAGCGATTCTTGAATATTGGTCACTCTGTTGCGAATGTCGACTTTTCATCTAGCTGGGTGGTTTCGTATCCACGTTAAGGATACAGCGGAGTCTGTCCACGAGAATATTGGTACATTTTCAAGTTTCAAGACTTTCTTGAGGTAGAGTACCAGTTGAGCGAGAGTACCGTCAGTGTAGCGTCAGTGTAGCGTCAGTGACTCTTAAATAGACGACAGCAGCCATAGCGAGTTGTGAAGCGTCAGAGAATCCATGTAATTCAATCAATACACCTTTTTTTACGTGATTCCAGCGAGGTATCTGAATCTTCGAGATCTGATGTAGTTCATCTCGAAACAAATTCCATTCTTGAAGAAGCAACGGTGATAGCGTAGTATGCATCCCAGTCGAAGTTCTACAGCCAGAGCTTCTGCATGAACATCTTGGCTCTCACGACGATCGGTGCCAAAAACCTCAGTGGGTCAAACAAGCGAGCGATTTCAGATAAAATTGTGCGTTTGGTAGTTGGTGATGCTTCTGGAAGCGAATAGCCGAACTGGAATTTATCCTGTGTTGAATTTCAGGTTAACCCGAGCACTTTTACTGTAGTATTTCCGAGCTCTCTTGGTGTATCTTCTTGGTTTTTCACTGGAGCGACTTGAGAGAGTAATTCTGTTGAATTACTTGCCCATTTTGCAAGCGGGAAACATCCTGCGGCACACATATTTTTTGTGTCAAGAGCAACTTAAATTGCCTCAGCGAGTTTATCTGGGCCTCTATAGATGTCATCAACATAGCGTGTATTTGTCAGTGGTTCAACAGCTTTTGGAAATTTATTTCCTTGGTTTTCAACGAGTTGTAAAAGTTCTCTCCCAGCGAGATATGGAGCTGATATTGTTCCATAAGTAACCGTAGCAAGTGCAAATACTGTTAGGATGTCATTTTCGTCAAATCAGAGTATTCACTGTAAATGATGATTTTCCTTGTCAACCGCAATCTGACGAAACATTTTCGTTACGTCAGTAGCGAATAGATAGCGATAGCAGCGGATGCAAATAAGTACGTCACTGATGTCAACTTGAATCTTGGGGCCCACATGAAGTATCTCGTGGACTGATACGCCAGATGTTGTTTTCCAGGACCCATTAAATACTACCCTGAGCTTGGTGATAGTTCTCTATTCTTTCAGAACCCCATGATGAGGCAACAGGAAGCTGGTTGGTGGTAAATCCTTTAATTTTACACGTCTAATGTGTCCCAAATCTTCATATTCCTTCAAGAAGTCGAAGTATAACTTCTTGTAAACTCGATCGTCCTCCAATCGTTTGCGAAGACGTAGTAAAGCGTATTGCGCAGCTCGTAGCGAGTCATCCAGTTGACTTGGCGAAGATTTAAGCGGCAAGCGAATGGCACATAGACCATCAGACTGTCTGTAGAGAGTATTGACAGTGTTGTTCACACTCTTCTTCTTCTTTTTCAGTATAGCGTGTAGCGAATTCTGTCTGTGGCTCTTCTTGATACCAAAACTTGCTCAAAAAGTCTTGTAGTTGATCATCAACAGTGACATAATGACCATAAACGGTCATTTTCGATGTAGCGGTGTTCACAGATCCATAAATGATCCAGCCAAGCGTCGTTGACTGAGCGATTCGGTCATTCTCGTTACCCTTCCTTATTTTAGCGTTGATGTTATGAGCAGCTGGTGCTGCACTCAGAATGATGTCAATAGGTCGTGGAGTCAAGAAGTCTGGATCAGCGAGTTGTAGACCAGTAATATACGGCCATTTCTTGTTAGTTAGCGTGAATGACGGCAAGTTGACCGTCAATAGAGCAAGCACATGAGCTTGGATAGTAATAGAAGCGTTGTTGTGTAGTGAATGCAGCGTCATCCTGCATGACCCAAGCGAATGCCCAGCTGACACATTACCAATTACACGTAATGGTACAGCTGCTTTACTGAGATGAATATCCAGCTTTTTGATTAGCAAATGCGTCACAAAGGATAGCTTCGATCCTTGGTCAATAAGTACACGAGCAATACATGTACTTCTTGTTAGCGAATGTAACTTAATTATAGCAGTAGCGAGTAATACATTGAGCAAGTGAGCTGAAAGCAGACTAGGTTAAAGACTTCAACACACAAGTTACCAAAATTGGAACTATTTGTTACCTGAGGTCGATACAGGAGCTTCCTGTACCGATTTAGAGGCAGCACTATCATCAATGTGCGTTGACATGTGATGTTGCTGGTCACAATGGCGGCACTTCTGCTTAGTTCTGCAATCAGCATAGTGGTGGCGTCCCAAACGGTTGAAACAAAGCCGGTAATGTTGTACAATCGTTCTACGGTTTTGTAGCGACGCGTTCTAGTACATTGGGCAAAAGAGAACAAAATGTTTCTCTTTGCAAATTGGGCACATTTCCGGCTCACTCGTCCGATCTTTAGGGGTGAAAGCGACGTAGCTAGCGGAACCAATAGAGGTCGATAGTCTGGCAGGTGTAGCCGATTTAACATTAGCACCAACTGGCTTATTAGGAGCGGCTGACCTAGCGTAAGACTTAGGTGGTGGTTTTTCAACCACACCATTAGCTTGTGTGGAGGTTATTTTAGCGCCAATCTCTGAATTTTCCCACGCACGAACCTTGACTTTAAGCATATCGTGTAGTTGTTGGTAAGTGGGAAATTCGTTGGATAACCCAAGCGAAGCCATCCAGTCAACTCTTAGATCTGATGGCAAACAACGAACAGTTAAGCAGATTAAAAATGGGTCCAACTCACCAATTGGTATTCCGAAAGCAGCGATTTTTTATTAGCGAGTAGCAGAGCATCCAGATCAGCAGTGGTATGGGAAGTCAGCGGTTGACGATCCAGCAAATCACCGATATTCATGTCGAGCAATTGACGTGGATTTGTGTAGCGAGTGTTCAGCAATTCCCAAGCGGGTTGGAAAGCGTCATCTGTGATCTGTAAATTAGCGAGTAATGCAGCGGCCTTACCTTTTACTTAAGTCATCAAATAATGCTTTTTTTGTGACCCAGTTAGCGAATCTTCATTCATGATGAGCGAGGTGAATAGGTCCTTGAATGAATCCCATTCGTCATATGTACCTTAGAATGATGGAAGTTTAATCTGCAGCAAGTTAGTCTTATGCACGCCTCCAAAGTACGCCGTTTGGTCGTCATTAACGGCATGGGCCTCGTGTACAGGTTCAGGAACGGGTCTCGCAGCGCTGAGTCAAACTCTAAGAGAGGTATAAGCTACGTTAGCGGTTTCAGAAGCATTACCTGTATGATATTCGTTGGTGATGATCTCAGGTACGTCTTCATACAGTCTCTCATGAGTTGTGTTGGAGCGCGTCCACAACTCATTAAGGATAGCGAGTTCTGCATCGATAGCAGCGGCAGTTTGGGTAGCGAGTACTTCGGTGGTCAAGCGGTTGGACATGTTGCGCATAGTGTCGATGCGTTGCATTTGCGGAGTGACTTGGGCTTCAGGGGCCATCTTGATTAGACGTGGCACACAAAATGGACGCGATGAACGTAAAACCGACGATAAGTTTTCGATCGGATCGCGAATATCGGATGGCGAATATCACGCTAGAATTCTTTATATTTTTATAGGTTTTATCTTATTATTTTGGTAGCACGTGCGTGCTTGTTAGGATCCAAGATCGGAACGAAGTTCAATTGCCGCAGGGTTTTAAGGCTGAGTTTCTGGGCTTGCTCTCCACTTTCCCTCACGGTCATGCGTTGAGGTAATAATTAGTCATGTGATCATGGCACTATGACTAGCTTTAGGTTGGTGACGCGACGATATCAGGGAAACCGTAAGGCTAAGGACGACGGAGACAATCTGCATTGTCTCAATATATACGTATATATATTAGGGTATTTCAAGAAAAAAAAATTTTTTTTTATGGTCTCTAAAGTTAGTCTTAGGTATATGTAAAATTGAGCGAATGCACAATGAGGATCTGGTTAGTGGTGATGGAATTTTAACCATCAAAAATGACATAATTTTTAATAAGAAATAAATTAGATATTTATATCCACTATGTACACTTAAAACTGTGAGAAGATAATATAAAACAGCAAATACAACAAAATATGGGGCATTCCACGCCAAATCGGACAGTTTTGAAAATTTTATTTTTAGTATCCGTCATTTTTTGATATTTTTTAGAACTCATCAAAAAACTCATCCTCCTAAATTTTGAGATTTTTTTGATCATTTTTTCAAAAGATATGAAATTTAAAAAAAAAAACCGCTCTTTTCATGGTTTTTTCCTTATAACTTTTTGAAAAATGGTTTAAATAAAAAAACACAGTTAATAAAAGAAGTTCGTTGTTCCATGTTCTTTCAGAAAAAAAAATACAAATAATTTTTCAGAAAAATTTTTCCGCGTTATTTCTGAGTTTTAAGACTTTAAAGTCGTTTTCTGAAAATCATGCATATTTTGATTTTCTTGAAAATTTGTGACAACAAACTACTATTTATTCCACAACTTTTTAGGTGGTTCCGGTCATGGGACCTCCATGGCTACTATTTTTTTTCGATTATTGAAAATTGAAAAAATTTTTTTTTCACTATAAATTATTATCCGTACTGATTGTTGACACCGTACACTTATTTTTCTTACAAATTAAAAATTGATTTCGATATTTTTTTGTTCTTAGTGGGAATTGCAAAGCAGTAAGCAAAAGTTAATGCTATTTATAAGCAATTATAATAAATGTTTGAATAGCAACTACTTTAAAGCAAAATAAAAATAAGATTTGGTATACAATCCAGCTTAGATCATTAGAGAAGCTCAAAAATATCGTATAATTATTTGATAAAGTGACGGAGCTATATTAACTAAGGAGTACTCTATTTCATAAAACGATCGTTAATGAAAAATTTTTAAAAGAACACGGAAATTAAAAACGTTTGTAATACAGTTTCGTCGCTTTTTCGAATAATTATAGGATATTTTTGAGCTTCTGTAATCGTCTTAGCTGAATTGTATAGCAAATCTAATGTTTCTTTTGCTTCGAAATAGTTGCTTCTCAATAAATAAAAACATTTATTATAACTACTCATAAATAGCATTAACTTTTGCTTACTGCTTTGGAATTCCTACTAAGAACAAAAAAATAACGAAATCAATTTTTGGTATGTAAGAAAAACAGTACAGTAAAAGTGTACAGTGTCAAAAATCGGTAAGGATAATAATTTGTAGCGAAAAAGAAATTTTTTTAATTTTCAATAATCGAAACAAAATAGTAGCCACGGAGGTCCCATGACCGGAAACACCTGAAAAGTTGTGGAATGGATAGTAGTTTGTTGTCACAAATTTTCAGGAAAATCAAAATATGCATGATTTTCAGAAAACGACTTTAAAGTTTTAAAACTCAGAAATAACGCGGAAAAATTTTTCTGAAAAATTATTTGTATTTTTTTTTCTGAAAGAACATGGAATAACGAAACTTTTTAATTCTTTGAGTTTTTTTATTTCAACCATTTTTAAAAAAGTTATAAGCAAAACACCATGGTAGAGCGGTTTTTTTTTTAAATTTCATATCGTTTGAAAGAATTATCAAAAAAATCTAAAAATTTAGAAGGATGAGTTTTTTTGATGATTACTAAAAAATATCAAAAAATAACGGAAATTAAAAATTAAAATTTTTGAAACCGTCCGATTTGGCGTGGAATGCCCCATATATACGCGATAGCAAATGCAAACAATATTAAATTCACGTATATTAAATTCGACACGTAGTCGATAGCAGTTAACAATGTGGTTATTAATTATAAGCGAGCGATAATCAATTTATTCTCAATAAATAGCAGCCATAGTATACTGTCTAGTTATTGAGGATAATTAAGCGTAAGAGTCTGACTTTGTAAAATGAGCGAATAAACTAATTGGATCTGGTTTAGGCATGAGGAATTAAACAATCAAAAATTACACAGTTTTTAACTATAAATAAATTAGAGATTTATTTACACTTATTTACACCTTAAATTATAAGAAATTATACTTAATAGCGAATGCGACAAATATTACACGGAAGCGAATGCAACGTAAAACTCACGTATAAAAATTAACGCGTGGTAGAGAGCGGTTAGATTCACGGAAATTAATTTAGATAATAATTACACGGGAATAACAATTTATTTATTCTCAATAAATAACAGCCTTAATTTACTGACTAAATATTGAGGATAATTAGCAAAGCGATTTGAATTATATCACACAAGAAATAATTACTGAAGCGGTTTCAAAGCACGAGGTTGCAGGTAGCGAAGCACGTTGTAGAATAGCTGTAGATGAAAAAGTTGTTGAGTCGTCGTCGGCACTTGATGTTGACGTGGCAGCCTTGCTGCATAAGACGAATTTTCCCATTGGCTTAAAAGCGCGCCAACAGGAAGTAGTTGATAGCGGATTTTCTTATCGGCTGGCCAATATAAGACGAATTATTTGATTTGCCGGCTGTTAGCGGGTTCTCATGCCATTTTAACACGGTCATGAGCAAAAAATTGCATGTATCGGGCCCAGATAGCGAATGCCGGGCACTACTCTGACATTGAAGTCAGTAGCGAGTTCAGCAGCTCCCGGACGTAGCGGAAATGCACGAAGCTTTTTAAATTAATCAAGCTCGAAATCTCAATTTTACTAAGTGTTTAAATAATTAATTATATGATGAGATGATGAGAGGATCTGGTGTGTGTGAATTGGTCGGTAGCTAATAATTTTATTTAACACTTTAAATTTTAGTAAATAATAAAGATAACGATTTATTTACAATATATACAATGGATGAGAATTAATGCGCATGAGAAAACACTAATTTTATTGTTTTTAGTATTTATTTAAATTAATTATAACTCGCGTGCCACACGTGGCCAATATGTCGTCGCGGCGGGAATACTACCGGTACACGCGGTTTAAGCTAAATTAATTTAATGCACTGAGATTTAATAAATGAGATCAAAAATAATATAAGAAATAATTACTGATAATTATTATAAGCAATATGAGACAAATTATTTAATGAGAACGCAACTGATTATAAAGAAACACTGAGATTA
Organism: Microplitis deprimator; assembly: GCA_964016945.1. Classification (NCBI taxonomy): domain Eukaryota; kingdom Metazoa; phylum Arthropoda; class Insecta; order Hymenoptera; family Braconidae; genus Microplitis; species Microplitis deprimator. The sequence continues at coordinate 9,178,331 of OZ024712.1, read as the reverse complement.
TTAAAATGCACGAGGTGTCAGCCATGAGAACACTTTTTGCAATAAGAGTGAGTGAGAGCGTTGATTGAGTGAGAGCGTTGATTGAGTGAGAGCGTTGATTGAGTGAGAGAGCGCGAACATCCGTCTTCTTTATCCTCACTATGCGGCGAGAATGCGACTAGCGGAGCCGCCTATGATTGATTGGTGATCGACTTTATTATCGATCACTTATCCGCCGTGAGAATAATGATGAGAGCGCGGGAGATTTGAACACTAAGAACTCAACGAATATTCATTTTTCCATTTAAATTGCATGTAAAAAAATAATTTTTTCGTTTTTTTAAAATAAAAGCTCCTGAGAGTTTTCTCCGGAGAACTAACAGAAAAATAGTTATGGAGCTTCAAACTTAATTGAATAGTATAACTTCGTGTTTTCATTATATTAAACAGTATTTTGATAGAAATTAAGGTTTTTTTATCTGAGCTAATGTTATCTGTCAATTTTTTTTTTGAACACATGGAAAAAATTTCCATTACTTTCAAAACATAACTTTCTTTTTCATTTAAAAATACAGAAAAAAAATTTTAATTCTTAAAAATAATGTTTTTCTTTCGAAATTCATACGAAAAATAAGTAAGATCTCCGAAATCTTTTCAAAACACTTTACTGATTATACATAGTACATGGATTCATCGTATAAAAATGTACACGTAATAGAATCCGGGAGTTATCTTTACCTTAAGTTTTTCAATTCACTGTTGCTTCAAGCTTTATAACTTTTTTAACTTCCGGCTAAGGAAATTGCAAATTTTCAAAAATTCGGGAATTTATTGGTTTTGGTCCGATTTGCAAAAATCGAATTTCCGGGAGATCTTGACGTTTTGAGGTTCTAGGAAGCTATCCTGACTAATTTTAAGATGATGTCCGAGTGTATGTATGTATGTATGTACGTACGTACGTATATATATCTATAACTTTTGAACGGATGAACCGATGTTGATCGTCAAGGTGTCATTCGACGCAGCTTGTCAATATCTAAAAGCTGAAAAAAGATTGAGCTTATAGCAGGGCTATTCTGTTACTCTGGTCGTCCTTATTTGAGGGCGCCACTGGAAGTAATAACGGCCTTCCAGAGCCGGATCTTAGATCGTCAGGGTCGTTGTAAATTTTAATTTGTAAGAGAAGGATGAGGAAGGAAAATTTATAATTAATTTCTTTATTTCACCTTTAACAATTTCAACCTTCATTTATTTAACCTTGACAATATTTTATACCTCATAACCTTGTCACTTTATAAATCTTATTATAACGTCAACTACCTTTGATGACTGTAAAACAATTATTAATTAACCCTCAATGAAGCCAACTACCTTTGGCTATATCATACACACACTCACACTGAGTCCCCTGGAATATTTTACTCACACACGTAACTTAACTCCACGGGGTCAACGAGACCCTCTACGTGGCTAAAACCTTATATTACTTCCACGCGGTCCCTTGGACCCTCTACGCGACTTTACAACTCATTCCCGCGGCCACCTTAACCCTCTACGTGATAAAACCTTAACACCAGTTTACGAAGTCCCCCGGACTCTCTACGTAATTAAAACCTTATTCAATTATTACCAAATTTCATATTTATGCTCTTTACACTCACACACACTTTTTACTTTTGAAAAAAAAACCCTATTTCTTTATATAAAAATAATTTCCACCCAATTAATTACCACATTTTAAAATCACTAATAATTCTAACAACTAATTTTTTATAAACATTAACCTTTTGTTATCAACAATTTTATTAAGCCAGTTGTATGATTTATTCTATTTGATCGTTCAACAATTTATTACAACCTCTATATCCAATGCTCAAAACTTGAACATTTATTCGCACGTTTTACTTTACGACACATTTAACGTTTATCATTTATTAATTGATTTTAATTAGTTTATTAATTTAATCTACTTATAACTAATTTTATCCTTATATTAATGAGTAAATAATTTTGACTAGATTGCAATGGATTTCCCGGCAATGATTTACACGCCCTGCCTGAAAAATTGCAGGAGAATTTTTCGGCAAGTGACTTAAACAACCTGCCCGGAAATATCAGAGCTAATTATTGTTGAGTCCGGTTTTCGATTATTTTATTACATGTTAATCGACTCGACAATACTCCACGGACACGACGTTAAATTATGTATTTTAATTAACAAATATTCCAGCTTCCTGCCTGAAATATTCTACAAATACCTATTACAATTTACTTTGAATTCTTTTCCGTCGCTCGTTCTGTATTAGTTGTCCTTGTCCGTGTCTTGTTCTCTCTAGTCCATGTATTAAGTTCTCGACCGTGGATGCCTGAGGTAACTGAGTTGTCTCGAATTCTCCTCCTCGTGTTAACTCTCTCGGATCAAATTTTCATCTTCGCCAAAACACTCAAACTCTCTTACAACTTGCTGTTCAGGCGCAATTAGTTCTCAATAATAATAGGTACCGGCTACCTGTCTGGTATTTTGTAACAATTTAGATTTTTTTATTCGCTTGGTTCCATAATAATTAAAACCAAGTCACAATATATTAATAACCTGATGTTCGGTACTCAGAAGTCTCGCATCTAGCTGGTTACTCGGTCCTTCCGGCTCTGTCTCCGAGTCCGTGCGTTTGGGTGGTTACCCGGTCCTGCCGACTCTCCTCTGTCTCCGCTTCTGTCATGCAGTTTTATTAATTTCGCTCGATGAATATCGGCCATGATCGGAAAACTCCTCTGCTACCTAGTTATAATTGGGCCCCGCGTGCTAGTATTTCCAATTAACGCGCCCAGTGACAAGTCGAAAAACTTAATTGAATGCTCGATTGGGGTTGCAGGAAGGGTAAATGACCATTGGTGACAAATCACAAGTTTGGTCGATGAATTAACTTAATTTACCCCGTTACAAGCTTGATCGGTAGAGCTTCTTTGGAGATATTCCAAAAATAAACTTTTTCCAAAATTCTTTTTTTTGGATACCATATAATGTGCTTGATGGATTGATTCCGAAATCAACTGGGCAATGAAACTTCAAAAGCCGTGTAAAATGTCACCTCAACAATCAAAATCGGTCCATTCTTTCAAGAGAAGCCGTTGTCGAAAGAATTAAAAAAAAAATTTTTTTTGTATTTTCGACATTTCTCAAAAACGACTTGATAAATCAATTTCAAAATCTGATCAGCTGTATCACATAATAAAACGCGTCGATTGCTACCTTAACCGTCTCAATAGGTTTATTCGTTCGAGAGAAATCGTTTGAGAAAAATGGTAAAAAACGTTTTTTTTAACTTCCCGCTAAGAAAATTGCAAATTTTCGAAAATTCGGGAAATTATTGGTTTCACCCCGATTTGTGAAAATTGAAATTCCAATAGATGTCGACGTTTTGAGGTTCTAGGAAGCTATTCTGACTAAATTCAAGATGATGTCCGAGTGTATGTAAATATCTATAACTTTTGAACAGATGAACCGATTTTGATCGTCAAGGTGTCATTCGACGCGGTCCGTCAATATCTCGAAGCTGAAAAAAAATTGAGCTTGATCGGTAGTGCTCGTTCGGAGATATCCAAAAATAAACTTTTTTCAAAAATGGTTTTTTTGGATAACTTTTTACGGGCTCAAAGAATTGATTCCAAAATTAACTGAGCTCTGAAGCTTCATAAACCGCGTTGAATGCCACCTCAACCATCTCAATCGCTTTATTAGTTCGAGAGATATCGTTTGAGAAAAAATGGTAAAAAACTTTTTTTTTCGAAAACAACGGCATACAAAAGTATTTTCGAGCTCGAAGAGCTCGAAAATGTATCCACAACAATTCTCCGAGCTTAAGAAGCTCAAAAGCAGCGAAAAGTTTTGAGGCTGGCCCGCAGGGTCAACTGATAGACCGATGTTTCTGTTAGTTGTACGAAGAAAACTCTCAGATGCTTTTTTGTAGAGAATTTAATTTCCTACAAGACCGTGTACTTCTATTTTCGAAAAATTCGATATCCCTTAAACAGTTAAATTTACGAAAAAAACATAAGATACCTTTTTTGAAGAGCGGAAAATTTCCTACGAAAATATGTATTAGTCATTGCTGTGTACTTATTTTTAAGCAAGTGTCACGATTGGAGATCGTGATGGGCGTAGGTACGAGATTTCGCATAAAAGTATTGAATAAAAGGGTACTTACATTGATCAAGGACCGATCCTATGATCTGGGCTCACGTGACCAAATGCTCAGTTTATTCTATTCTATATTTAAATCGCGCCTACGCAATATTGTTGAAGACAATATTGATAATAACCCAAAATGATTTCCAATTTATGATGTGACTGTTTATTTTTCACAATCAAACGTCGAGCGGTAAACGTAAGATTGTGTACCCCCTACTGTTAACTATCGGTCTGAGCGGCTAGACAGGTAGTAAAATAAGGGATAAAGGAAGGTGGGCTGCCGAAAAGCCTCGTGAAGCTAGTATCTCGTTGTTAAAGTAAAATTGTCTGAGAAATAATGTTTTCCAATTGTTTTATGTTAACGAATATTTATTTATTGAGTACTAAATATTCTCAAAATACAAAAGGGTTACAAATGGCAATATTTAAAATAGTAAATATAAAAGTAAATGCTTCATGCATATGTTTTACAAATATTTCAAAGTAAATTAAGAGAATACCAGATAATGGTTACAATGTTTAAAACTTACCCCAAACAGGTTTTTGGTGAGGTGTCAGGACTGTCAGCAGTAACACAGGACACTTATTCACAACGCGTTCTCGCGGTTAATTAATATGATTCTAATTTATCGTTTTATTTATTTATTTAGTATGCTTTTGATGCATCAATATAAATGTTTATACGTTTCTAGATCTTCGTAGATCAAAATAATATGAATGTCTTCGCGCTTCTCGCGGTAAAATAATTCCAATGTATTCAAATTCTTCGCGTCTTCGCGGTAAAATAAAATATAAATTTGTTTATAAAATCTTCGCGTATTTTCACGGTAAAATAGTTTCAAAATCTTCGCGTATTTTCGCGGTAAAATATTATTCAAGTCTTCGCATTTATCGCGGTAAAAATATTCTTTGATTCTTCACGTTTCTCGTGGTATAATTCAATATTAAAATAAAATGAAATTAAATGGATTAAAAATAAGATGAAGATAATCAATGCTGTACCGGTGCTAAACGGTTGATATTAGTTCACGACTTACAACGATCAAGGACCAATCGTACGATCTGGGCTCACGTGATCGGATGCTATACGCTAATATCGCGTTGATTATGCTTCTGAAGCTAGTAGAAAATAATATGCCGATTATACGAGTGCTTACGACGATCAAGGACCGATCCAATGACCTGGGCTCACGTGACCGAATGCTCAATCGGGATATCAATCCTCTAGCCACGAACACCGTCAAGTGTCCGGAGTTCAGTATGGTTCAGAGTTTGATTCCCAAAAGAACTGATGAGCTAAAGTCCATGGTCTTTTTATATGGTCTTCACATATGAAAAGTGGTGGTAACTTGTTTCCCATACGAGAAGACTCGGACTCGCCCGAAAGTTCTAGGCCCACGCACACGTGTGATCCCTGGGAAATAGATTTTGACTATTAGGTGGGCCGATGACCTGGCGCCACTCTGCCGCCGAGGAAGCCATAAATTTGGTGGTTTCCATTAGCTTTCTTTAATTTCCAAGAATCACATGCAGGTGCACACGAGTTGGGTGGTCTATAGTTTTAAGATGAAAAATCAAAGAAGAGATTACCGTTCTATGCTTAGATTATTAAATGGGAACGGATACATAAATTTTAAAAGTACGTTAAGAGAAAATGACGAAATTTAGAGAATACGAGAAATCTATAATACACGTGGTCCATTAGTACAATACGACTTAATTGTAAAGCGTTGACAACGCTCAGGTAGGTATATTTGTCCGGTACGACTGCTGGCGTCAATAAGTCGGCGTTATACATAAAAAGGTTTACGTACAAGAGGTCTTAGTGTGTACTTATTTCAGGAGGGAAAAAAAAATAAAATTTTTGAAAGTAGCAACCGTGACACCTCCCCACCTAAAAATAATCATCGTCCCGATGATTTACAATTTATGCAATTATTTGCTTAAATAGTGACTGAAATCAAGCTTAATTCAAAAATTTTCCCTTTTTTTTCTTATTTTACGTTCGTATTTATCGAAAGGTCTGGATCAAAGGATAGTAAGGAAAATCACTTAAAATTTACTTATCTCAATTTGTAGTGATGTCTCTTCACAATAACTTTAGTATGGCGAATTCTCAAATGTTGCAAACTGTCATACGTCGTAATTTCATTGATATACTCGCACTCAAGACGATTAGTGACGTTATTATGTGGTTGAACAGACGTTGGTGGTCGAAGAACTTTATTGATGATTCCATTTTGTACGTCACAAAATGTGTTGTTCTGAGTCTCCAAACGAAGTCTACAGTGCAAGATCTTGGACATCTGGTAAATCGGTAATACAGTTTGATGGTTATTTTTCCATGCGGTAATCAACGTCCTTGATGTTTGTATTTTTTCTATTCGTTTTGATCTATGTAGATAGATAATTCATCGGTGATGTTATTCATCATTTTTATGTAGATGATCTTGAAATAGTGTTTTGATCGAGTTTCTAGAGATGACTAAATTATGTTAGTATATATTTTTTTCTATTTCAAATTTTCTCTATAAGTGTTTTTGTTTGCACCTTGGAGGGAATAGGATGAGGTTTAAGTGGATCAGGTAGGTAAACATTGCTAGGGGTCAACGAACTTTTATGTTGAATTTACCTGTACTCTAGTATTTTTGTTAAACTGAAATTTTTATCGAAATAATTGCAAAACTTGTAAGTCATCACAAATAGTATTTTGATGAGTTATTTTGAAAAAAAAAAAAAAAATAGTTTTAATTTTTCTTATTCCTAATTTACTCAAAAATATGTGTTGGAGCAAAACAAAACTTGTGTCTTCTCCTTTTCCTTTGAACGGTAATTTTGTGTTCCTCCAACATTTTTAATAATTTACTAGTATTTCTGAGGGTTAATAATAAAAATAAAAAAAAACAAAGAAAAGTTGACGAATGAAGATTTTAACGAAACGTTTGCGTTTACAATTTTTAACACTCAGAAATCTAGTATCTTAAGCTAGACATTGTATTATCGGACTATTACGTAGTTCCATGAATGGTATATCGTGGTTTTTAATTTTAAAATCTTCTGAGTCCGATGATGGGTAATTATATGAATTTGATAGGTTTATTGTTCCTTGTAAATGAAGTATGTTGGGTAAGATGAGCGTAAGTAATTGATAGTTACGTCCAACATTGTTGTGTAGATTCCCAGCTTGGATATTTGAGTTTAAGGATCCTATCTCTTGGTTTGAAGATCGTGAGATAGGAAGCATGGAGAATGTTTTTCGATTGTCCCATAATGATTTCATGACAGTAGACGAGTTGAGGGCCTCCTCATCTGAACTAAACATCTTCTTGGGTGATGAGCTCACTGCAGGTAGTGGTTTGGCTTCTGGAGGTGAAGACTCTGTCTTTGAAAGCAAAATTTTTGTCTCAGTAAATGACGATACGTTATTGGGCGGTTCTGGACTTTGTATATTGGTCTCGAGGTGTGAACAATACGATGGCTTCTTTTTATCATAAAATACAGAAGACAATATGATGTCCGGTTTTAATTTAAACATTGAAGGATTTATAATGATCTTGAGATCAAAATCACGAGAATAATATTGTAGATCGGGATATCGTTTGAGTGTACGATAAAGTTTTGTAAAATCTTGAACAGGATAATTGTTAATTTTTTGGTTTTCTTTGAACAGCTTAAATAAGTGTATCGTTGAGTGTTTTTTTCCCGTAATTGATTTGATCAATTTGTAGTTAAAGTCTTCCTTTATCGATTGAGGTTGTGACATATTAGATATTGTTCTTGGCTGACTTGTGGCTTGGACAGTTAAAATATTAAAGTTAAGAGCTACGTTGAATTCATCCTTGTTGGTATCGAGTACTGAACTAGTAGATGTGTTTATTTGAGCTTCCTTGAGTTGTTTACCTGACTCAGGTAGAGGTTGACTTAATGGTACATTATCTTCTTTTAGTCTAACCGAAGGTTGTAATGTAGATATTTTTACAGTACTCTTAACAGCGGGGTTCATTGTGTTAACCCGTGGCTGGTGTATTACTTGAATGTCGGTTTCTTCAAGGTTTATTTCGTTGTCTCTCGGTATTGAGTGTGAAGCGACTGATAATATCTTAGCTTCTAATTCGTTATATAGTGTAGAGTAGGTTTTTGTATTTTCTGTGTTGATATCTTTGTTTGTTTTATTATGTGTGTGGCTTGTTAAAAAGTTAGTTTCATGCAAACTCGTAATTTGACTGGCTGGATTTTGAGCTTCTGAAGTCGTATTTGAATAGTCGTTTCGAT
>OZ024712.1:9071125-9169691 GCA_964016945.1 Microplitis deprimator | reverse complement strand
AGAATTTTTGCGTCAAAATTTCCAATAAAGTTAGACACTGTAATGACATCTAGCCAGTAACTAAATTTGTACTATGTTGTTAGTAGAAATTTGACTTCAATGATATGCTATCGAGCAGTATATTTTACAATTTGCATGGGAAAAATTTAGATATTTATCACTTGTATTCACAGTATCAAACGCTTAGGGTAATTTTCACTAAAAATTTCTGTACGTGTTGTTACGTCGGATTTGTAACGAAAATAAATATATTTGGTCCTAGTCTTTCGACCAATAGACCGGGGACAAGAAACCTTAGTGAAGAAATGTGTAAATTAAAACATGAATTTAAATTATAAATAAATAAATATATTGTTACAAATAAATTTCGATTAAAAACAGTTATAATGAAAAGATTGAAGTCAAGGTTATACAGAATTATTCGGAATTTAACTTGTTAACAAATACTAAGTAAATTTTAGATACGAATGACAATTATTTCTTTTACGCTATGTACTACAAAAATCTAATTATTTTAAACGTGCCATCAACTAGGTGGCTTATGTGAGTAATACTCCAATTTACACTAGTTGAAATGACTCGTAGAGAATGTTTCTTAATGATACAGTACAAAAATATTAATATATGAGACATTAAATTTCGTGGACTTACTACATATTAAATGGCGATAATTTTACATTGATATTTTATTGAAATATGCGTTGATCGAAGGTATTCATCCTTTGGTGAATAATTATTGGCCTATTCCTTACTTCATATTTAAAATCGACTATGTGTACATCTTTCATTGTATCAGGTTTTAAAAAAAAAGGTGGCTAGCAGCCTACTCTTGACTATATGAAAATGAGATCACTTGGATATAGGAAGAATAACGGGTATTAAGTTAATAATTCAGGACTCACGACAAAACTGACTAATTTGTTCGTTAGACTTTCGGAAAAATAGATGGTTTTCCAAGTTTCTGTATTTGGGGGAAATTCTCTTTCCACGTTCTTCCACCTCTACCCAAAAGTTTTCCACTTCTTTTCAAAAAACCATTGTTTCGGGGCCGCACTATCCCTTCCACATTGATTTCCCGTTTCCCTCTCTTTCGGTTCTTCACAACTCACTGCTTTTTTTTTGTTAATAATAAATGTAATAATAGTAATATTAATAATAATAATAATAATATTAATAATAATAATAATAATAATAATAATAATAATAATAATAATAATAATAATAATAATAATAATGATAATAATAATAATAATAATAATAATAATAATAATAATAATAATAATAATAATAATAATAATAATAATTATAATTATAATAATAATAATAATAATAATAATAATAATAATAATAATAATAATAATAATAATAATAATAATAATAATAATAATAATAATAATAATAATAATAATAATAAAAGTAATTGATATTACTATTTTCATAAATCTTAATAAATAATTCGATTTATTTTTCCTAAAATTATTGTTAAATGAAATTTTTTATTTCTATTTTGTTTAAGTTTTATTCTAATATTTTAATATTTCATTTGTCTTTAAATTCTGATATTTTATTTTATTTTCTTTGAATGTTAATCATTTCTGTTAAATTTTAAGTATTTTTTTAAATTCTAATATTTTAATGTTTTATTTTATTTGATTTAAATTATCATATTTTAAATTTTTATTATTTTTAATTTGAATGTTACTATTTTATTCTATTGTATTTTCGCTTTAGTATTTTACTCTTAACAATATTTAAAATTGTTAAATTTTATTATCTAACCAAAACCTTTTACTTTTTATTTATTTAAACATTCATTTGTCTAGACACCATAATTTACTTTTAAGTATTTTTCAATTTAGAAAATATAGCAGAACTGCATTACAATGGTACTATTTACTTTAAGTCTTATTCTAGAGTACAGTAGTGATAAGAAAGTGCGTCAACTGCCACTCTGACCATGGTGAGGATTAAAATTCCTTTTCACTTAATATAATATTCGAATATAAATTATGTGTTGATACAAATTTTAAAAACTACAATAAAAGTAAAATAAAATGATAATAATATTAAAACTAATAATTTACTCGGACGTAACAGTGTATACATTTTCTTTTTCCGGTATTCAATGAAATGAATTAATTTACCGGATTGAAGATAACATGAACCTGAGTTTTCTATAAAATAGATCCCACTGAAGTTGTAATTCTAAAATTAAAAAGTTTAAAGCCTGTTTTGTCGATAAATAATATATTAATTTTCCATTAATCATCTATTTCATTTAAATACGTGATAAATTGATAGAGTAACTTTACACATCCAGATAATCATCCAGATACTCATAGAAAAAAAAAATAAGTATTAATATTAATCGATTTGCTGTCAAATTTTTTTTTTACTAAGTAATGAATTCATAACATTGCTCATCTCTTTTATTTTAATGAATAATGTATTGATCTACAATACTCATTTTTTCATTAATGAGTAATGTATTGTCTTACAATAATCATTTTTTTTTATAATGAATAATGTAGTGCCCTACAATACTCATTAATATTTTATTGAGTAATTAAATAATATTCATTAACCATTTTTTTTTAATGACTAATGGATGAAAGGACCATTACCATTAAAAGAAGTAATGAGAATTGCATTGATTTTTACATTAGAATTTTGGCAACTCTGGTTCTGATATTGTATCTTGCGGAAACATTTATTGTAAGTAACTGAATTTTATTATAATTGGCAATAAATCAGTACTTTTATAATTAATTCTATCACTGATCATCCTATTTATATTTTATTTTACTGGTTAGAATTATTAATAGTTAATTAAAAGTATTATTAATTGAGTAAGAATAGATAAGTCAATCGTCAATAAGAAAGATTTGTATTTTTATAAGCCGTGAGGTAAGTTAGTAAGTTATACATACGTTGCCGTGTTTGAATAAGTGCGGGTCTTTGCTTTGCAAGAACCCCAGCCCCCTGCTCTGTCCAAGTAAAATAAAATTTGTTAGAGGCCAGCCTAAGCCAGGGTTCAACCCACGAATTCTGGTGGCTGCTGGTAAAAATCGCGAAGACAAAAGGCGATTTGTCTCAATATATATTAGGGTGGTCGTTAAAAATTAAATTTTCTCAGGCGCCCCATAAAAAGCTTCTTTTTAGTAAAAAAAATACGTGGGAAAATTGGTTATTTCTTTTTAAGTAAAAAGAACACGTGCCGCAGGACGATCAAAGTTTATTTTTCGATACAATCGCGGTTTTTTTCAAATATCTCATGAAATATGCAGATAAAAGGGAAAAATTAAAAAAACAATTTTGTTGGAAATTGAATTCTTCACAAAAAAGGTCATATTCATTTCTTTAATAAAATGTGTATGTTGTTATAATAATTAAATAAATACATGCCAGGACTGGTTGGTGGTTGGGATATTTGAAAAATACGCATATTAAAAAATATAACAATATTTTTATTTGTCACAGCACATAATATCACTGGGTTACACAATTAAATCGTTGATTTAATTATTTAATACTGTTAAATTGTCTGAGCTCATGAATACGTAATTAATTGAATGCAAAGTATAAAATTGAGCTCGAGTAATTGATTAAAATAATTAAAGTAATTAGTTTGAATTTATTTTGAACACTGATTTGATTGTAAAAATGTCATGGAAAACAGTAACATGAAATCAGAGGTTACCGAGCGAAGTTTATAATTGAACACTTGAATTGCTATTTTTAATGGCACAAAATGCATGAATAATTGAGTTCATTAATTTATAATATAATTTATCACTGAATTTAATTTAATTTGAATGAGTTTATAATAAATTGCACTTAATGGAATTTATTTTATGAACACGTGGTAGCATGATTGCAGAGGCTACCGAGCGAGAATTTACTATTAATTTTATTAAAATATTGAGCATGTTTATGATCAATAAATTATAAAATAGAGTCTTTTAATTTAATTGAGCACTGGTAATAATTAATTATTTAATAAAAAAGGCACCTGTGATGTCTCCCTTGTGAATAACCTCTTGAGAAACGTGGTCGTCGATCACTTGAATTCTTGAGTTCTTTTTGTAATTATTTTCTGAGCTCTGGTGCCCAAATTTATAAAAATAATTATAGTTTTAATGAGCTTGATGAATGCTGAATTTAATTAAATTATTATTTTAATTAATTACTCTGCGATGAGCACAAAATGATAAGATTTAGAATAACACGTGTTATCACTTGAATGTATATTAGCGAAAGATAATGGCGGCCGTCTTCTCGACACGAAGCAGGAAAAAGCAGATGCGCATGCGCCGAGCTGCGCATGACCAAGTTTTAATTTATGAACGAGGCCCCAGTAGGTGCTGCCTCTATCTGCCGGAAGTGAAACTATATTTGAATTTAAATTATATGAATTTAAATTCTTTTATAGTTTCGATTACGCAACAGTGTATTTATGAAGATATTTTGAAGAAACTTTTTTAGATCTTATAAATTGAGCATTTTAAGATAACGATTGTGTAAAATTACGTTTTTTCTTAAATATAGACAACTTCGTAACACGTAACATATCAATCACTAATGCTTGTTGTAGTTTCTATATAATTAGAAAAATGTAATTTTGGAAATATGTAATCCTAAAAACGCTCAATTCATCAGATCTAAAAAAAAGTTTTTTTTTTAATATCTTCATAAATACACATTTTATAAAAAAAATAAATATGACGTTCTTTGTTAAGAATTCAATTTCTAACAAAATTGTTTTTTTAATTTTTCCCTTTAATCTGTATATTTCATGAGATATTTAAAAAAAACCGCTATTGTATCGAAAAATGAACTTTGATCGTCCTGCGGCACGTGTTCTTTTTACTTGAAAAGAAAAAATCAAATTCCTTAAGTATTTTTTCACTAAAAATAAGCTTTTTATGGGGCACCTGAGAAAATTTAGTTTCTAACGACCACCCTAATATATATATATATATATATATATATATACATAAACGCAAAAAAATAAAAAAAAAAAATAAAACTTTTATAAATTTTTTAGTGATTTTTGGAAAGCAGTAACTTTGTGAAAAATGATCGAATCGAGATTTAAAAAGAAGCATTTTATAGTTTGAAATCTCTAGTTCCGATGCATTTTTATTAAAATTTTTTAAAAGCTCCGGTTATTGCGTAAATATGAGAAATACCGCGAGACAAAAAATTTCTAAATTATTTTTTTTTCCGAAGAGCCCACGGACCGTGGAAAAATTTTTTCAACTAAACCGATGCATAGGTCATTTATAAAATTCATTTAGCTTCAATTTGGATTTTTTTTGACCTCGTAAGACGATTTGTCGCAGAGATATCAGCTTACAAACACGAAATGATCCTTTTAGCTTTGATCATCGATATATAGGTTACCAATCATCGCACAGTAGATTTGAGGGCGGCGTTAAAAACTTGAATAAATATTCTACAAGACTTTTTATCATTTTTTCTTTATTTTTAACATCCATTAGAAGTAAGTACAAATAAATGACTTTTTTGGTTTTTTAGTAAATCAACCGCTACTCTGTAAATATCGATGAAGAGACTAATGTTGCCAGGGACTTTTTTAGCTTAATGCACCCACAATAACCCCGTTAATTTTCAAATTGATCTAGCGAACCGTTTTTTGGGGGCGTACGATCAAAATTTTGCTAAACAATTAAAGGAACAAGTTTTGTTCCTTTAATTGTGTAATCATAATCAAAATGAAAAAATAATTTTTTTTCGACTTTTCTTGAATTTTTGCGTTGGTTACTGAGTAAATGTAAGGGAAAGAGAAAAAATCGAAAAATTTCAAAAAGTACCAAAAAAATTGAAAGAAAACAAAAAAATTAAAACTTGTTTTTTGTGTTCGAAAATTTTTTTTTGACATGTTTTGGAATTTTTTGTTTTTTTTATCTTTCCCTCACATTTACTGAGTAACCAACGCATAAATGTAAGAAAAACCGAAAAAAAATATTTTTTCATTTCGATTATGATTACACAATTAAAGGAACAAAACTTGTTCCTTTAATTGTCTAGCAAAACTTTGATCGATCACCTCCGAAAAACGGTTCAATAGATAAATTTGAAAATTTACGGGGTTATTGGGGGTACATTAAGCTAAAAAAGTCCCTGGCAACATTAGTCTTTTCACCGATATTTACAGAGTAGCGGTTGATTTACTAAAAAACCAAAATAGTCATTTATTTGTACTTACTTCTAATGGATGTTAAAAATAAAGAAAAAATGTTTTTTCAAAAAATGATAAAAAGTCTTGTAGAATATTTATTCAAGTTTTTATCGCCGCCCTCAAATCTACTGTGCGATGATTGGTAACCTGTATATCGATGATCAAAGCTAAAAGGATCATTTCGTGTTTGTAAGCTGATATCTCTGCGACAAATCGTCTTACGAGGTCAAAAAAAATCCAAATTGAAGCTAAATGAATTTTATAAATGACCTATGCATCGGTTTAGTTGAAAAAATTTTTCCACGGTCCGTGGGCTCTTCGGAAAAAAAAAATAATTTAGAAATTTTTTGTCTCGCGGTATTTCTCATATTTACGCAATAACCGGAGCTTTTAAAAAATTTTAATAAAAATGCATCGGAACTAGAGATTTCAAACTATAAAATGCTTCTTTTTAAATCTCGATTCGATCATTTTTCACAAAGTTACTGCTTTCCAAAAATCACTAAAAAATTTATAAAAGTTTTATTTTTTTTTTTTATTTTTTTGCGTTTATGTATATATAAATATATATGGTTCATTCTACGATAAGAGGTTTGGTGGCCATAGAATATGCGGCCAAGAAAAAAAGTTGAAGTGTTTCTATTAAACGATAATCTTTCGACTTTAGTCCCTTCTAGAAACATATTTACTAAAGAGCAAGTCACTTTATACATATTGAGTTGCTTTTTCAAAAGCCAGGGTAAATATATTGAGCAGGGTAGAGACATCAAGATCAGGATTGGTGGAATTCGGTTCCCAGTTTAGAGTATCTATATTTTTAGGTAGATTTTTCTAAAATCTAACTTTTGTATTTGTCCTCATGGTCGATTTTTCGAGGAATTTTGTCGTAATCTATTATAATTGGTTGAGTAAGGTTTAAAGAAACTACTCGTTAAAAAATTTATATATATATATATATATGTATGCACAGCGGCAGTTTTGACGACAATTTTTGACAATATACGGCAGGTTTGACGACTGTTGTCAAAGTCAAAAGCATTCAACAGTGGTTTCGACGACATCTCAAAACTGCCATTTGGAGAAAATGGCAGTTTTGAAGAATGTATATGCCGTTATACGTATAAAATATAAACGTTTATACTGATATACGGCCGCTTTGACGACAGTAATCTAGTAATAAACGGCAGATTTCACGACATTCAGTAGATTTTACGACATAAATCGGTGTTAGTTAGACTTTAAATGGCAGAATTGACGACATTTATAGGCATAACACGGCAGATTTCACGACATTTAGTACATTTTACGACATAAATCGGTGTTAGTTAGATTTTAAACGGCAGAATTGACGACATTTATAGGCATAACACGGCAGATTTCACGACATTTAGTTGATTTTACGACATAAATCGGTGTAAGTTAGACTTTAAACGGCAGAATTGACGACATTTTTAGGTATATCACGGCAGATACCACGACATATGGCAGTTTTCACTACTGTCGTCAAAGCCGACCATGAATCCAATCGTGTGTTAAGAACGCTCGTGAGAACATGAATCAGATTTTCGTAGATTTAAATTTTGGAACAGATCTAAGTGCACGAATTAAATATGGCTGATGGAAGTAAGTGTGCAGAGATCTTCGTAAATCTGCAAAAATCTATGTAGATCAGGGTGTATAAAAAAAATCGACTAATATTTTTTTTTTTTAATGACCGTTGAATTCTGTCAGAAGATGTCAAAATAAAGTTCCTGTGAAAATATGAGCTCTTAATATTGATATTTAGAGGTCGCGAATCATAGTTTTCTAATTTCCATAAATAATATGAGAAAAAAAAATTTTAACTTTGGAATTTTTTAACTCAGCCATGGCTCATTGTACAGATAAACTCAGGATATACACTGATAGAAAAACTATCTTGATTTGAGAAAAATTTTTTCCTCGAAATGTGGTTCTTGTTTCAAACTTTTTAATTGTTTTAATTCAAGAAATCAGTCTTTGAACCAAAAAATTGAAATTCTCGGATAGAGAAAAAAAATTCTTCGTTTGAGAATTTTATTCTTCGATAAAGCCTTTTTTGTTTTGAAACAAAATTCTGGCATATTTCGCTTAAGAATTTGTTGCTCTTGGATAAAGATAGGCAAAATGTAGGTTTAAGACATTACCGACTTGTTTCGAGAATGGCGCGATTTTTAAATCAAGATATCAATTTACTCAGCTTGAAAAAAAAATTTTTTTTATTTTAAAAATAAAAAAACTTTAGTGATTTTTTAGGATTACATTCATTTACTTCAGATATGTTAAAGTAGAGGTTTATTTAAAAAAAAAATTTTTTTTTCATTACTTTAAAAACATCTTCCATCAAGGAGTTATTACTTAAACCAAAAATTTAAGGTTCTTAAAATAATAATACGACATTTTTAGTTGAAGACAAGTGGTCTTGCTTGAAGAATTCAATAGTATCGATTGAAGATAATATAGTTTCGGGTCAAGACACGAGAGTTATCCATCAAAGATACAAAATCTTTAGAGCTAAGAAAATCTAAATCAAGACAAGAATTTCTTGAAGCAAGACAATTGGTTTTCTATATGTCCGTGAACCATCAATGCTGATGTAATTTCCGAGTCATAGTTTTTTATCATCTATTTATTTAAATAAAACAATTATAGAATGAATTTTCAGAAATGAGTAAATGAGTAAAAATAACAACTAAATGTCGAACGTTTTTGGGGCCAAAGTAATCGATAAACTCGATAATAGATTTCAGACGTTTTAAATTAAAACATTAGCGTAAACATAAAAAAATTAACTTTCTTTTTTTAAATAATATACCGAAAATATTATTGAGGATGGCAAAGAAAATGTAACGACAGTTTGAACTCTTTTGATATTAAGATTGTAAAGTTTAGTATTGCAATATTTCAATGGATTAAATTTCATACAATTTTGTGGAATTATTTAATGTTTCGCAAAATTTTTTTAAATTTCACATCACAACAGAAAATTAAAAAATTTGAAGAAACTCAATAAAATTTCTTATCATTTTTTATAATTATCATTTATAAGTTCATGGAGTTTTTTTAAATTTGGTAAAAATCCATCATGAAAACTTATGAACTCTGTCTTTACCGGCATTTCACTTTAACTACATCAATTAAGCATAAGACTTGAACTCTCATGATGTGACCAGTGAGCAACGTTCAGGACTGCCAGCCAAGAGGAGCCGTGTTCGAACCCAGCAGACGCCCAGGATTTTTTCATAATTTACTGCTATCAAATCTTGTTTCTGAATCCGTAATGCGTTCGCGCGGTAATAATCAAATCAAAAATTCGGTATTTAATTTTTTTTTTTGTTTTTTTTTTTTTTTCAAAATATTTTTTCCTGATTAGTGATTTTGACATCACCCATATGTCATAATGACGTGCTGGAATGTCACACAGACATCACATTTACGTCATGTATACGTCATTAGTTTTACATCATAGCCTTACATAAAAAAGTGCGAAATAATGAGTCACACCTGACTCATTCATGACTTATATCTTACGTAAATGATGACATAGCGTAACGTCACTCTGACGTCAAATTTATGTAAATGTGTTTACTGGGTAATTACTCAGATATAAAAAAAATTTCCATAAAATTTTAAAAGAGATAATCAATAGTGCACCCGCAAAAATTTTCTGATTAACCCACATATAGTTTAATATGTCCACTAGGGTGACTTGTTTGGAATGACTATTTTTTTTTCACCCCCCAATTAGAAATATTGTTATAGACATTGAAAAAACATTCCCTGCCAGTTTCAGTTAAGCAGCTCACTTTATTCATTCACGTGATATAGGGATTTCAGAAATTTTGTAAATAAAATATTTGTAAAAAATTTTTCCGAAACTCATAAATTTTAACACTTCTAATTTTCATAAATGGATTAAATTAATGAATGAAAAATTATGTACTGATCTATAATGGAAATTAGATGAAATTATGTACTGATTTAAAATAGAAATTAAATTGAATTCGGTCGAACTTTTAGATAAATATGTTATATACAAAATTACTAAAATCCCTATATCACGTGAACGAGGAACTTGACCCACTCAACTAAAAGAACCTCCTTTGTAAAGAATCAATTTTTCAAAAAAATCGTATTCTGCATTTTTACTGTAAATTTTGTTATTTAGTTAATATCAACAAAAAATCCAAATTATTATAAAAAAAAATTATTTTCAGAACCATTACAAAAAAAAAAAAAAAAAAAAACAATTAAAGTTCGAGTAAAATTACTGAGAAGATTTTTGAAGTGTATTGAATTACCTACAAAATACAGCAAACGGCGACCCGATAACATGAAATGCGGCTGGTTTATAGAGATTTGAAAACAAAATCGTAACTTTCCTATGTATTTTAAATGGAAAAACTTTAAAATCAAATATAAAGTACTTAGAATTAAGAGCTAAAACTTACAGGAATTTTTTTTTTTAATGTCTATAACGAAATTTTTATATTAAAGAGAAAAAGTAAATAGTCTTTCCGAACGAATCTCCCTCATATCCGTATTAGGGTGTTTCAGAAAAAAATCATTTTTTTTTGTATTCAAAAATTGAAAGTATACCTGAAAATAAAAATTTTGGTGCAAATCCGAGCTCTTAATAATAATATTAAGGTTTGCCTCAGTCCATTTTTTTATTTTCCATTTAAATAACAGAGAAAAAAAACATTTTTTTTTTTTAGAATTTTCCAGCCCACAAACCAACCAACGGATTTTTAAGCATATTGAACATGTTTGTAGGGAATTGAATGCTCTAGACAAAAAGTCTCCTATAATTTTTTGATAATTTCCACTGTTCAAAAGTCATTCAAGTCAAATTAATAGTAAATTTTGAGATCTTTTCATTTTTTCGGCGAAACTATTAGTCCTATCACAAAATGTCATAGATTTTTTTTGTAGAGAATTTCATTCCTTACAAATTATTACGAATAAAGTTTGTCGAAATTCCGCATTGTTTTCAAGTTATTTTCATTTCAATGTCAAGTTCTCAAAAAATAGATTTCTGATTGATTTTAAGAGATTGAAATTAAAATGAAAATAATTTGAAAACAATGCGGGATTTCGAAAAACTTTATTCGCAATAATTTGTAAGTAATGAAATTCTCTACAACAAAAATTTATGACATTTTGTGATAGGACTAAAAGTTTCGCCGAAAAAGTGACAAGATCTCAAAATTTACTATTAATTTGACTTAAATGACTTTTGAACTGTGGAATTTATCAAAAAATAATAGGAGAATTTTTGTCTAGAGCATTCAATTCCCTACGAAAATGTTTATTGTGCATAAAAATCCGTTGATTGGTCTGTAGGGTAAAAAATTCTAAAAAAAAAAAAAAAATTTCCTGTGTTATTTAAATGTAAAATAGAAAAATGGATTTAGGCAAACCTTAATATTATTATTAAGACCTTGAATTGGTACCAAAATTTGTATTTTTAATTAAACTTTCAATTTTCTAATACCATAAAAAAAAAATTTGTTTTTTTTTTGAAACACCATAGCCCACGTATAGTATATATCAATATATCCAATATGGTCTGATATGTATGCACAGCGGCAGTTTTGACGACAATTTTTGACAACATACGGCAGGTTTGACGACATTTGGTGGGTTGGACGACTGTCGTCAAAGTGAAAAGCGTACAACCGTGGATTTGACGACATCTTGAAACTGCCATTTGGAAAAAATGTATAGAAAATGATAGTCTGTAATTTTGAATACAATTGTAAAATGAATATACGTTTGAAAACATAATTAGAATAAACATAATAAATTTTATTAGTTATATGAAGAAGTACAAAAACAAAATATTATAATAGAACAAGTATAATGGCATAAGCACTGCAGTACAATTAAAATCTGAGTTTTCATTTTAAACAAATATTTCGTTTATTAATTGTAGAAAATAAATTATAAGCTTTCAATTAAAAGAAAAAAGAAAAAAATAGCACAAATCTATTGTACTTATTTAAGCTAAAAGTATTTTCTGCTTTAACATAAAAAACAATCCTCTCAATTATTTATGAACTGAAACAATTAATGTATCATTTACTAATTTTACTCTTAATCAGAAATGATTGAATATAGAGTATATATCTAATTGAAACTATAAACTTATCAAGTATTATATTTAATATAAAATAAATGAAAAATAACATCAGCCTACTTAAAGGTCTATTGAAAGGTACAATAAAATTGGATAGTAATTAATACACTTACAAATATTAATCAAATAGAAAAATTATATCCGGGAAAATAATAACTTACGAACAACTTTTTTTGACTATATTGTAAAATCTCAATCAGTAATGAAATTCAGAATTTTATTTTTCCAAGTACGCTTGAATAATTTTTTGAATTCTGCGACTTGAAAGTGATTCAAGAACCTTGTCAGATCGTTTGGCAGCTGAACATTTTTCTAATGATGGCATCACATTTTTATCAAAATATTTTTTAAATATTGACTTAATATGCTTTCTTATTCGAACATCATCAGAAGTTCTAACTCCGCCTGGTTCTTTAGAAATTTTAGTCACGTTTTTTTTATTTAAAGATCTAATTTTATTATTAATCCATGCTTTGATCACTTCAGGCTTACGTTCAGGAAGAATTTTATATTTGCGTTGAATTAATCGAATTTCCGGCAGAGGAGGCAGACGTTTTGATATGAGGAATTCTGCAAAATGACGTTCTACAATTTTCACTTCTTGTGGAGTCCAGTGAACTCTTTGACATTTAGGAGATTTTGAGATTTCAACAGAAGATTTTTTTGAACCAGTAGTTTTGGATTTTAAGTATGAGCCATCGGTCGAATCATCATTAATACTGCAGTCAACCGAAACTTCGTGAGAAGTATCGAGTTGGTATGAACTTCTGTTTGAATTCACCGTCTCTTGGTCATTTGTCGAAGCATTATCGTCTGGTTTTTGAGCTTTTTCCAAGACTTTTGAAATTCCCAATATGTCTGTTTTTGTTACGGGTTGCCTGTAGATATTTTTATGTATTTTTATATCGTGTCCCATGAACTTAGCTACGTGTGCCGTTTTTGTTTCATCAAGACCAAATTGCACACATTTAGTAGCAACATGTTTTCGAAGAGGCGTACCTCGCAAAGTTCGAGGATTTGCTGCGCTACACTCGTCTGAGAAACGTCGCATAAGTGCTGTTGCTGATAAGAATGATTGATTATCTTGGCCGTTAATTCCGAAAACATATAAATTTTTCCGGCTTACACCTGCTTCATGTCGATACTTCACTACTAATTTTAAGGCTTTGTGCCATTTTTTAGTAAGCAAAATTGGAACGTTTGAATTCAGTTTTCCTCTCAATTCAATCCTTACGTATTCTTTTGCAGCTTGTTTGTCAACTTCACTTAGATCTTTAAAATCTTCACTTTCTTCTGTAATTGATTAAACGTTTTTTAAATCAGATATTGTCAATCGCTCAGCTTCTCCTGCACGACGTCGGTTGAAAACTTGAATTCTAGTTAGTGTAGCCTCAGCTAATTTCCTCCATGATAAATAGGTAAATTCTTTTTTCAAATCATCATAATGTGTGTTGATTAGAGAATCTAAATACTCACTCAGACAAAGAATATCTGCTGTTGATGGAAGCTCAACTATTTTTCCGCGTTGTCGAGCAACAAGCGTTTCCATTGCCGTTTTATTGGTAACAGCAGCAAATCCCGACTTACATAAATTCAAAAAATTTTCAATTTCTTTTTGCTTATTCTCGTCTTTATTAATAATACATTCTGCTTTAAAAATGATTCCAATCTTATTTATATGTTTCGATATTTCAGTTGCGTTTCCGGCTTTATTGTAATAACCAGTACAATCATCCACCCCGGCAAATTCATCGATCGCTTTTAATAAAAAATAATAATTTGAAGGATCATAAATCGATGCGAAGTCCGTTATTTTTTTATTTTTCTCTTTAATAAAGATAAGAAAACGACCACACAAACGTAAATTCGCCCGAATTAATTTATGCATATACTCTTTTCGGTGTTTTAGACATAACTCGTTACCATATAAAATGATAAGAAGATCGTACCTAATACATCGAACGACGTCGTCTTCTTTCATTCGCGGAATAACTTTTTGACGCAAAATTTCGGAAGCTCGTTCATGAATCCGACCAACAACTACACGAGCATTTTTAAGAACACCTCTAACACTTTTTCTTTTTCCAGTACATTCAGCAAAGTGATGACGCAAATTATTTTTGGTGTACAAACCTTTACAGTTTGGACATACAGCGAAATTTGTCGCAGAAGTTTTTTTTTTACCTGCAGGTCGCCTCACAGGAACAATGACACCTTTGTTTAGTTTAGGATTAACGAGACATTTGAAATCACCTTGTTTTCTAATCTTTGCTATAGCTCGTTTTCTTTGTAGTGACTTTGAAGGATATTGCATGAATTCCTTCACTTCGTCTTCTTCTGAATGTTTCAACGCCAAGTGTCTAGCTAATTGTGTTTGAGGTTCTTGACAATAAAAACAGAGATGTTTTTTTGGTCCAGTTGGACCATGAGATAGTTGTGATTTTAAGTCTTTATCATCACAAGCTGAATTTCCTGGGACATTAAATGAAGAGTGAAGTCTGAGCGAAGAATCTGAAGAATCACCGCAACTTATCAGACAGACTACTTTCATTTTTTGAACAATTCGGAGTACTATCATTCTTGTGATTTTTTTCTTCATCGTCATCTTCGTCTGAATCTGTTTCAGTATGAGATGCTGCATATAAAGACCCTGACTTGTCCAATGAGTCATCTTTGCATTTACCTGTATAAAAACATGTTCCAGTTATTATAAATTCGTAATTCCAAAATTTGATCATGATAAAATGAAAGTTCACATGCGAGAGTACCACAATTCAACCAAAATTTAAGTTTTTTTTTATGAATAATCGATTAAAGCAGTTTATTCGCAATTTATTTAGTTTTAGTCTGTTTTTGAAAATGAAAAACACTAAAAATACTCTTAAGGCTGAATAAAAGAGCCAGGGTAATTAAAGGAAAATAAAAATTTTACAAAAAAAAAAAAAAACAGAAACAGATAAAAATTTGAAATCAAGTATAAAACTTTTTCAGAAAATTCAAACTTATTTGTGAACTAAAATCGTTACAATATATTTATTCTTACCTAAAATATTTCTCACATTCATGAAATTTTATAGAGATCGTAGAGCTAATCAATTTTACAGAAATCAAATTATTTTTATGTACATCATTTAATTTTCATTGAATTGGATAAAATATACTTGCATTAATAATTTTTTTTTTTTAATTCAGAACTAAAATTAAAAAAACAACGGAAAAACTGCTTTACTCTCGAGCAGGAAGAAATTTATCATAGCCAGAACTTAGATTTGTTGAAAGTAAACATACAAAACAAAAAAAGTTATTTTTTATTTCGAAAAAAGTTTGTAATATTCTGTCTCCACTTGTTATAATCACAATGACAGGACTAAAAGAAATTTATTTTGAGCGCTACATTTCTATAGCAATATCAGCCATGAATTCCATCAATAACTGATAATTATTCAAATTAGATTGAATTTTTTAATGATAAAATTTCAGTCTTTTCTGTAGACTATGAAAAGTGCAGACAAACATTTTATAAAGTGAAAAATGATAGAACGTGCATAAAATTTTTTTTGACAAACATATTGCTTGAAAGCTAAAAGCTCCAGTTATTTATAAAGAAAGGATAACATTAAAGTTTTTAGCAATATTTTCAGTTAACTGTACCTTATACAAGTATTTGATTTGATTGCAGTTTTAGTGCGATTTAAAATATTTATTTTATTATATATTTGATGTTTTCAGCTAGATGAATTTCAATCTAACGTTATATAATTCCTGAAAGTTATCTTTTTTTATCTTGCTCATCGTTTATGTTTAACCTAAAGTCGTCTGTTACCAGAACTAACCTGTTTTAAGTCGGCGTTGGGAATGTAAGGAAGGTGTGGAAGGTGATATAGCAATCGGTGACTTCATGAATATGTTACTTATAATTCTGGGTTTTTTTGATCGTTTAGAATCAATCAATTTGATTCTAGGAGATCTAGAATTCAAGTTGGCGCATAAATCATCCAGAGTCCGTTTATCATCTGAGAAAAATTGTTTATTGTGATTACAATAATAAGAAATCCATTTTTATTGGAATTTTTCTATGATTCATTATAAGCTTTGTCTCTATACTTACCATTGAAAGCAACCAAAGTTACAGGACGGTCTTCAACCATGTAACGTAATTTCCTTATTTTGATCGGGTTTTACATATATTTTTTTACAGACATGATGTTTATCATTGCTGTCTTTAAATAAGACAAATTTAGCCATAATAGTGCAGAAATTATACTATTTAAGAAAAAATAAACTATTCAGCGTTGATGAAACATGGAGTCCGCTTGCTGGTTTAAACGAAAAAGAACGTTAATGAAATAGAAAGATGGCAAGTCACTTACCGATCGTAAGTTTAGGGCCCGTTTTTATACGGAATTTTTTCTCATTAGGTGGCATAGCAATCGTCACTGCTTTTTAATACACATTACATGAGAACTTAATGTAGAAATCATGAGAATAGCTAAAAAAAAAATAATATTTCTTAATAGCCACTTTAGCTTGACATTGACAGGTAATTTGACACTTAAAGTTACTGAAATTGCCGACAATTTGACAGCAAAAGTTGGAAAGAAAAATTTGTGGTTAATTTTTCCTCAATTCAGAGGTGACTTTTTTTACTAAAAAAAAACCCTACTGAAAGTATTCTCAAATTTTTCGTCAAATGTCGATCAACTTCAGTCATTTCCGTTTTTGACGACAATTTTCATCCAAATTTCTAAGTGAGTTTGCATTCTAATCCAGGTAGTAAATTTACGACAAATTGTATAGCAAGTTGTATACAAATTGTCGTCAAAAACGGGAAAACCCGAAGTTAACGGACATTAGACGAAAAATTCAAGAAAACTTTTGTAAAGTAAACTTTTGAGCAAACGGTGCTATTAGGGTCAACATCAATTATAATATCTAATAGTAACATGATCAATATTGCTTAGAAAATTTATATTCAGCAGAGTAAGCGAAGTAAATTTTACTCTCATTAGTTTTTATTATCGTTCTATTAAAAATCGGTTTTGATCATTCATAAAAATACATTTCATTTAATGCTGAATAATAGTGTTACATGCTTCCCATGAGTAAAAAATTTCAGCTTAACGATTTTTGAATAGATAATCTCAGGTACCCAGGTTTGCTGAGCAAAAATTTTTTCTATTTGTCAACAAGATGTTGTCAACTATGAGATATTTCAATGTTAGACTACAGTTCGAGATCAACTTGAACTACAAATTGTTATAATCTACGCTCGCTTTTTGAATACGTTGACATTTATGTTTCCGAAAGTTCTACCCAGAAGTTGCAGGAAAGAACAAATTGAATATCAATTCCTTGTAGTCAAATTGACGTGCAATTTCGGCCGTAGTTTTCTGCCGTTTTTCAGTTGAAATCGCTATAAGGGTATATGTAGTAAACTCACTAGTGAACCAGACTGCAAATAATGGAAATTTACAGCCCTAACGACGTCAAGTTGACTGCAAAACGTTGGTGTGTAATAACTCAGCTTTAACACATTATCAATTTGGCATTAAATTTTTGTTCTTAGAGCTTCTTTTCGCTCACGAAAAACTTTGGTTTTTCAATTTTTTATTGTCATTAAGCAACTTAAAAGAAAGTCTACATTTTACAACAATCAGCAAAAATTTTACTTCAACTTTTTTGAAAAGTTTCAACTAATTTTCTTTCACAATTTGTCGTCATTATGACGCAAAAAGTTGCTAGCAAAATATTTACATGAAATCGAAGAACAATGGTTTTCTAGAAATTCAAAAGTTAATTGGCATCAACTTATTCGCAAATTAACATTTTTGCATTGGTAACAAGTTGTGGCAATAGTTTGACGTGAACTAACCATCAATTTGAATATTGAGATCGCTGTTAGATTGCGATTAGAGATGTACACTCATCACGTGAGAGTAATATTACCCACTTTCAACAGTCGCAGAACGGTTTTATGACCGATGATAGAACCGTCACAAATTACTGCCTGATTACTGGGTAATCGCTGGAATGTTAAAATTCTTTTTTTTTTTTTGAATTCAATATTGTATGTACATGACATGTAATAAATCGTTTATTATTTTATTTTAATATATTTAAATAAATTATGATAACTCATCAATATAGTTATTATAATATATTAAATTAAAAATAGATTATTAAAATATATTTAACAAAAAAAATGAATAATAAAAGAAGTTTAATAAATAGTTTTGTTATGACATGCATGTAATTTATTATGTTCAAATAATAAAATAATAATCGCGGAAAATTATTTTCGATTTTTACTTAACCTTAGTGTTGTATGAAATTTATCGTAAGAACGAAAAAATCCCTGATTCAAAAAAATGATTTAAAACAATTTGAATCGACTAATATATAAGATATACACTTAAGATGGATCAAATCATTTTTCATAATTAGGGGATCTATGATAAAACAAATAATTTATTACAGTAACTCTCTTTTTTAATAATAATTATTTCAATATCGCTACATTTTATTACCTAATTTTTGGAGGACATTAAAAAAATAGTCATTTAATTTCTTAAATTAGACAATTACGCAGAAATTATCGATCGTATACCTTAAAAAATCACAAAATTGATAAAAACTTAAATGAACTGTTTCAAATCGATAATTTTTTTTTTTACAGAAAGTATTCAGTACTATCCCAGAGAGTAGCCACTTCTATTTTTTTTTCCGTGTACTGGATTATTTTGAATAATGGTTGGAATTACTATTTGTCAACATTTTTTGTTCATTGAACACCACTACAAAGAAATAATATGAAATGTTTGATAAAAAAAGTAAATTTTGAAAAATTAATCTGAAAAACGATTGGCCCTGTGGGTCAGCCCCGATACTTCCTGCTGTTTTTAAACTTAAAGAGCTCGAAAACATTATTGTCGATACATGTTCGAGCTCTTTGAGTTCAATAATACCTTCAACGGCATTGGTATTTTCGAACTCTTCAAGTTTGAAAGAAGTAGGAGTTTCTATTAATCTCTAAGGATTCAAAAAATTTAAAATAATCAACAAGGTTGACTATTAGGGTGTGCCAAAAAAAGAACAAATTTTTTTTTTAGTTACCGTGAAAATATTGTTAAAGATCATGAAGAAAAATTCTGGTTAAGTTTGAGCTCTTAATATTAATATCAAGAGGTGCTTATTCGTGATTTTAATGTTCCCATTTAAATAACATGGAAAAAAAAATTTTTTTTAGTTTGGAATTTTTTACCTTAGCAATGGCTCATTGTAGGAATAAGCTCAGTATACATTTTTGTAAGGAATTTAACGCTCTACACAAAAACTCTCTTATCCTTTTTCGAAAAATCCATCTGTTCAAAAGTTATTGGAGCTCGAAGTCAAGATAGAGTTAATTTAGAGTTTTTTTTACTTTTCCGGCGAAACTATCAGACTTATGAAAAAATGTCTTAGAATCTTTTTGGTAGACAATTTTATTTCTTACAAATTATTATTGATGAATTTTTTTAAAATTCTACATTGTTTTTTAGTTATTTCCATTTTAATGTTATGTCCTTAAAATCGATTAAAGCACTATTTTTTTAGGAGCTTGGCATTAAAATGGAAATAACTAAAAAAAAAAAGGAATTTGAAAAAAATTTATTAAAGATAATTTTTAGAAAATAAAGTTGTCTACAAAAAAGACTCTATGACATTTTATGATAAGTCCGATAGTTTTGCCGGAAAAGTAAAAAAAACTCAAAATTTACTCTAACTTGACTTCGAGCACCAATAACTTTTGAACAGATGGATTTTTGAAAAAAGGATAAGAGAGTTTTTTTGAAGAGCGTTAAATTCCTTACAAAAATGTATACTGAGCTTATTCCTACAATGAGCCATTGCTAAGGTAAAAAATTCCAAACTAAAAAAATTTTTTTTTTCATGTTACTTAAGTGGGAATATAAAAATCACGAATAAGCACCTCTTGATATAAATATTAAGAGCTCAAACTTAACCAGAATTTTTCTTCATGATCTTTAACAATATTTTCACGATTACTAAAGAAAAAAAAAATTAGTTCTTTCTTTTAACACACCCTAATGTGGATTTCAGGTGTGCACTTTTGGATTTTCAAATTACTTTTTCTCTATGCTTCGCCCACTATGAATAAAACCTTATAATTATTAAGTTCACAACTTTTAATTTTAGAATCAATCCCAAACGGTCAAAACATGATTTTTTAATATCTAATCAAAATTTAAAAGCAATTTACTCAAGTCCGTTTTGAAACTTAAAGATTATAGTAAACAACGTTTTTCAGGGTATTGAATAGTTTTCAGAACCGGTTTTATGAAATTTCGGCATAAAATTGATATTTTCGCCTAAAAGTTGAATGACATTGGAATTTACCATGAATCCAAAATGGAGTTTGAAAAACTGTTCAGAGTAAATTTAACAAAAAAATGAAAAAAATCTGTCTTTGTAGATTGTCTCATTTTCTACAAAAATCGGTATAAAACTTTTCGGTCCACTGATTTATAACCAAGTCATAAAATTCAAAACTAAAAAAAAATTGTTTACTGTGACACTTGAATGAGAAATGGAAAAAATAAATTCAGCAACTCGAATTATGGATATAAAGAGCTTGTATGTAGTTGAAATATGTAGTCTGACACAAACTTTCGAAATTTTGTGTACAACAGTCCTCGAGTGGAAACCTTCAAAACCTATTTAATTGCTGCATGCATCATTGTAATTATTCCATTAACATGGAAAATGTAGTTAACAGATTTTGAAATAACCGTTTCTTACATTTTTCTCAAATATCTGATATTTTTGATGTCAATTCGATTCAAAACTCAAGTTACCATTTATCTAAATATTCTTAATCGATTTCTGTTTCGATCCATTCGTTTTACAAATAATAATTGTGAACAAAAATTTAAAAATCTTAATTTCTAGTTTTTTTTCTTTTTTTTCGAATAACTTTCTTACAAGAGACTAAGATTTATAACAAGTCAAAAATGTTTGATCTAATAAGATCAAAACAGATCGGTTTATAACTAACATTTAATTAAATTTGATCCGGGTAGATTCAACAGGATCCACCCAAACTTGAAAGTTGATCAAATTAGATTAAATAAAACGTAAACTGTATCCTGAGATTATACAAAATAAAACATATGACCCATAAATACTCGATATAATTAAATATTTTTCAAATCATTTCAAATTTTACTTTCTACTCAGAGTTATTAGAATCACGGAAAAAAATTGTGGTTCTTCTAACCACAATATTGTAGTAAAACGTGTAATAGCGAGTACTCCATACGTGATAAAAGGTACCACATAAATAGGTTTTTTTTTACTACACGTGTGGTTGAGGTTATTCCAAGTTGGAGTTGGCATTTCTTTACTCGAACTTGTAATAACCTCAACTACAGCTGCTGTTGTAGCAACTACAATTTTTCTTTCGGGATAATAATTTTAAACAAAATCAGCTTAATTTAAGATATTCACTTATTCTTTAAGCTATCATATAGTATTACCGAACAGGTGAATCGAATAAATGGAATTCAATACATATTTGAATAGTTTCGTGACTTTGGATTGATTAAGTAACCATTATTTAACGTAAGGCAACAAAACACTCTTGCTCTGTATTTAAATCGAGCCGTAAAACCCACCAATGTTGGGGAAACAACCGTTATGGAAATGTCGTCAAGCCGATTAATGTCGTCAAGCCGACTAATGTCGTTAAAAAAACCACAGTAGAAATGTCGTCAAAACTACCAATACAACTAAACTCTTAAGTATAAGACTGTCGTCAAATCCACCAATGTCGTTAAAACTACCATTACAGGAATGTCGTTGAACCTACAAATGTCGCCAAAACCACCATTGCCAAATGTCGTCAAAAGCAACAAAGTGTCGTGAAACCTACTGAATTGGGCATGTCGTGAAATATACCGAACCCGGAAATAATACGAAAATCAATAGACAAAAAAATTTATTTTTGAAAATATTGATGGACATATATTTATGACGCTATAAGGGTTACATAGATACGAAAAAAACCAATGTCGCGAAAACTGCCGTGTCACATATATATATATATATACATATATATACATATATATATATATGTAATATAACCAATTTTGTCATCACGATTATGCCTACAATTCTTATCGGATCCTATTGAAATTTTACACCTATTTTATAGACGATTATCACGGTTAAGTTCGAAGATGGGCTAAATTGGTTGATTAGTTTAAAAGTTATGGCTGTTTGAAATTTTCATGATTTTCCGAAAAAATCAATTTTTATTTACTGCTAAAGTTCATATAACTTTAATACTAAAACTGATAGACAATTTTCGTAAAAAGTATCTCAAAGCTTATTTAATAAGCTTCAATTTTTGACCTTAAACTTTATGTTTTGACTATTTCTTCCAATAATTTGATAGTCTTGAATGTATAGATGGAATCAAAAAATTTAGAAAAACGGTTTTCATTCCCGGTAACTTATGTATTTCTCATGATAATCCAATTTCGTCAGTTGTATTCTATTGTGAACAAGATAAGCTGCAAATTTCACAACTATTTTATATTTTAGAAGTATTTCTTTTATTATTTTTTATGTATCAAATGTACCTCGACTCCCTATGATTATCACTGGTTTTGTCATTACGATAGCACCCACAGTTCTTATAGGATCTTAATAATAGTTATCACACTTATTTCATAGGCGATTACCTTGATCAAGTTTGAAAATGAGCTGAATCATCTGAATATTTTGAAATTATGGCTGTTTGAAATTTTCATGATTTTTTGTAAAAGTCTGTTTTTAATCACTGTTAAAGCTTATATAATTTCAAAACCAATATTCATAGACAGTTTCCGTAAAAAGTATCTGAAAGTTTGTCTAATAATTTTTAATTTATGACCTTGTTTCATGTTTTGACCATTTCTTTCAATAATTTGATAGCCTTTAAATTTTTACTGAAATCAAAAAATGTTGAAAACATGGTTTTCATTCCACATATCTTATGAATTTCCCATTATTGTCGCGTGCATTTTATTGTGAACAAAAAAACCTGTAAATTTCACAGCTATTTTTTATTTTAAAAGTATTACTTTTATTATTTATTATGTTTCAATTGTACCTGTACGTCCTATAATCATAACTGGTCTTGACATAGTAACAGCGATAACAATTACGATCTCATACTAATTAAATTTTCAATGCTTTATTTATATGAAGGTTAGTTTGGTACATTACCTATATAATGTTTTGTTAAATCAACTATCTGAAGTTTTCTATCGAAAATAATCGTTGTCCTTTTTTACCCTGACTCTTAGAAAACGAGTCTAATTTCATATCATGACTATACACTATGATGTATCTCTACACTAACAAGATATGTATGCATAAAACTAACTTTTTATGTCGATTAATTGAAAAATCTACCCTCCATTTCGGCTGCCGAATGGCCTTTTTTGAATTTATTTATAGACTTTTCATTGAAAAGATTCCTTTCTTATTCTGTCCAATCCACTTCTATCCTAATTTTCCTTACACGTAATACTAAAGTGTAGAACGCATCATGTATAAAGCCCCGTTTTCTCTCTAAACATAAATTAGTGAAATAAGTGAATATTCACTAATTCAGAGTGTCAATCGTACCACTTTTTGAAATTAGTCGTTCGATTTGCACTCCAAATCAGTGAATATTCACTTATTTTCATTAATTCATGTTTAGAGAGTGTTTGTGTAAAAACACATATACTTTCCTGCTTAACAGCATTACTTAAACTATCTAAGTGATTTATTTTTTACCATACCAAATACATAAATAATTTAAATAATGCTGTTAAGCAGGAAAGCATATGTGTTTTTATACTCACATACGGGACTATATACGTGAGGCGTTCCACTCTTTTCCATGTTATGGGGAAGAAAAATTAGGATAGGAGGGATTGGGCAGAATAAAGAAGGAACCTTCTCAATGAAAAGCCTATAAAGAAATTGAGAAAAATGTTGATAATTCGAACTGGGAATCGAACCCAGTCCATGTCGGTATCTCTCCTGGTTAGTAAGTATTTTTCTTGGTAGTTATCTTGCCAGGGTAAATACGGCAGGGGAGAGACGTTTTCGTCACTAACTTTAATTATTTGAATGACATACATTAAATTTCGATTAAAAACATGTCACTCTTTGAATATTATACAATTGTTGGATTGAAGCAATAACCAAAAAATAAATTAAGTGAATTATACCAAATTTACAGCTTACCAGTGGAGAGACACATTAACCTTGCAAAGCAGCTGTACCGTACAATTGCGTCGTGCCAATTAAAAAATGACGGCGATTTAACGCCTGGTTTGTTCAGTGCTACCATCTTTGCGGTGATGTGTGTTCATGAGCGTCATTTTTAGTATGGTTGTCTAATATTTCGATTTTTTTTAGAGGATTGTAATTTGCCAGGGTCGATACACAAAAAAAGCGGGAAATAATAAAGTTTGAAAATGATTGAAAATAAACAAATACTTTTGTATTTTTCCTTTATTATACTTGAGTATACTTATTTAAATTTGTGCTAAATATCCTTTAATTAGGATATTGCGACAAAGAAGGTATATAATGTTTACATGTTTAACCAAAAACGTCAAGGGGACAAACCAGGGTAGAGACTTTTTCAGACTCAAATACGTAATTCCCGAAAAATGGGTTTTAATCAGGCATTTAATCATAATGTTATTTAGAGAAACCATTAAGATGCTGCGATTTATTGCATCAGATGACAACATATAAAATAAGAAATCTATTTTATAATGATTGCCGTGCGTATTACCTCTTATCGTAGAATGACCCATATATATATGGAGACAATGTGAATTGTCTTCGTCATCCTCAGCTTTGCGGTTCCGTCCGAATTTGTACGTCATAGTGCCGTGGTCACATGACTCGTTTTCACGTCGACGCATGTTCGTAAGGGTGAAGTGGGGACAGAGTCCCGAGGCAAGTCCTAGACCCTTAATTATCGGTCAATCACTTCGATCCTGAATCAATTAGCGAATAGACGTCTTTTTATAAATTGTTCAGTATCAATTCAGTCAATTTAGTAGCAAAAATTACTTACTAATCAGGGAAAATTGTTTTGCCATTCTATTTTACTGTTTAGTTGTTAATTATTATAAACAAAGTCAAGCTAAGCAAATACTACTGTACGTTACCGGCGGTACACTCGCATTATGAATAATATTAAAGTCAAATAATAAGTTCAGAGTGCTATAACTACGTTGTCCGCGTAGATAATTATTGAATCTCCAGCGTCCATACATGGACAATTCTTGGATTGTATTTTGCGGAGACGTTTATTGTAAGTATTTGAATCTTATTATAATTGGCAATAAACCTGTACGTTTCTAATTGATTCCTTTTACTCTATTCATCACTGATAATCCTATTTATATCCTATTTCATTGGTAAGAATTATTAAATAGTTTATTAAAAAATATTTTAATTAAATAAAAATTGATAAGTCAATCTACCACAAGGAATTAATTTATAAGTAATAAGCCGTGAGGTAATTTAGTAATTTTCTAACATACGTTGCCGAGTTTGAATAAGTGCGGGTCTACTTTGCAAGAACCCCAGCCCACTGCTCTGTCCATGTAAATGAAAATTTGTTAGAGGCCAGCCTAAGCCAGTGTTCAACCCGCGAATTCTGGTGGCTACTGGTAAAAATCGCGAAGACAAAAGGCGATTTGTCTCAACTGGCGCTCGAACAGGGACTTTGCAGTAGTTCCAAGGGGCAACGAAAAGTTTTATTAATTTTTCTCACGGCTTTACAGTAAAAATTTTATAAAAATTTCCAGTAGTAATTCTTAAACAAATTTCTTACCAGTATTAAAAATTTTATTTCCCTACATTCATCATTTCATTACATTTCATAGTTCATTATCAGCATCTAACATTTTAAAATATTTAATTATTTTCAAATTTCTTTTATATATTATTAATTATATAAAATAATATAAAATAAAATTTGTCATTGTAATATTGTGTTCCGATTCGTTCCTATAAGCATTTTGTTGTACTTTGACCTTGAGCGTACACTAGCTACACGCACCGTAATACGAGACGCTAGTGTTTGTTTTCCTTATAGTTAACGATTTCCACTTACGTACGAAGACAACTAAAGTAAAAATTAAAAGTAAATACTTAAAATTTTAAAAATAAAATTTTCGTTCATGTAGTGAATAACTTTTTTTGTAATATAAAAGATTATTATTATTCCGTTTCCGGTCTGAAATAAAATATCTTTTGCTCGACAAAATTGTCTTCAAAAATAAATTAAGTATTCAACTAAATCATAAATAAAATCTATGTAGTAATAAATGAAAATTTATTAATCTTCAAAAATCCTAATAATCAAATTAAATTACTAACTTATTATATTCAATAAATAAATAATCTTTACAGCTTTGAAAGATTTTCATTATAACAATTCTCGATTAAATAAATCTTTTTATACTCCGACAAAGATTTTAATCAGCTCGAATTAAGTAAAATTATCAATAATAAAAATTTTATAAATTATTATTTTGCAAAGAATCTACTACGACAATTTTCCTGCCAAAATGCCGTTACCGAGAACGCTGATCTTGCAACCACTTTCTTTAGTCACTTCAGCTAATTACCCTGCCAATCTTTTGCATTGCCCTACTACATCGGGCGCGGTTATCAAAAGTACGAGCGCAATGGAAGATCTCGTTGATCTTACGCAGAATGATGACATACATAACAGTACTCTATGCACCCAAAGTCAAGCTGTAAATAATAATAATAATGTTTCTACTACCAGCGTGGGTGGTAACGTTAATTTTCACTCTCACAATGTTAGTGGAGTTGTACCAATCTCTGAATCTTAAAATGCGACCTCCGTTGCCGTATTTCAAATCGTAGTTTCGGGACTACGGGCAGAAATTAAAGCATTGCGGGCCGAACGTCAACATTTGCTACGAATATCCAGTACGGTCTTGCGACCCCCAGGTACACAATTACCACTTTCAAATTTTTGGTCAAACGCGTCAAGCATGTGGATGCCGAGGGAATTATTTCCCGCTGCCACTGTGACGTCACAAGCAGCAAATCCCCTCTTTACTAGTCATGTCATTTGACATCCACGTGCACTCATTCCGGCAAAACAAGCGAGCGGGCAACAGTCCACCATGCCTGGCTTACTCGTGCGTGAACCGTACGCGCACCTGACAGTCCCACTACCAATTCATATGCTACCGTTGCATACGAACGCTCAGCCGACACTCTCGTACACAAACACACAGCCACATAGCAGTAATAATGTACCTGCATATACGAATATACACTCACAAGCTCTATTGGCGCAGACATATCCACGCGCACAGCCGTCAGCATGGTATAATACGTATACAGTTCCGGCGGAAAATTCAAATATGAATGGGTCTAATTCTATGCGGTTGTATGATATCACTAGTCTTGTCAAATCTTGGAATGTCTCGTTTCCGTCTCGTGATAGATCTTCTTCTATTGATGCCAAGAAGTATTTAAAAATAATAGAGCAGTGGATGGTCAGCAATGAAATTCCTGTTGAAAATTTATACGCAGTTATAACCAACACTCTCAACGGCGACATACTCGAGTGGTATTATCAGAACGAGGGTTTGTTCCACAGCTGGGCTACCTTCAAAGAATATTTTAGAATTTGGCAGGTTCAACAAAGAGATGAGACAGTGCTGCAGGAGATCTATCCGGCCAAACAATGCAACGACGAGACAAAGGTTGCATTCATTAATCGTTTGCAAGGTGCATTCGCGAAACTAGAAGATCCGTTACCGCAGATAAAACTAATTAGAATTATAACTTTACGATTTAATTCTTATTATTTGCAAAAATTCTCGGACACGACAATAATGACGTATGCACAATTATACACAGGGGTCAGTGCTTGGCAGCCAACGGCTGATGCGTTGAACACTCATTTTAAAATTTCTAAAGAAAACAGTAGTAGAATAAAAACTCGCAGTCAATTAAATTCTATTACAATCGCAGAGGTAGATGAACTAAACAGTATGGAAACTTTACAGTCGTCTACTTCATCTATTGATACTTCTTTAAATAATAATTTCGAAAGAAATAACTATTTTAATAAAAATAATGATTTTAATAAGTCCGAATATACTCAAAACTCAGTACAGGCTGAAACACATAATCAAAATTCACACCCCGAGTTTTCTACTCTATTAAGTAACTTCGAGTCTTTGATGAATATTATTTTGAAAAAACTAGATCAAATTAATGTAAATACGTCACCGGGAAAAATTACACCTGTTAATTCAACTTCAGTATTGTAACTGGGTGGAATGCTTCCACTTTGCGTTTAAATTCGAATTTCGACTCGCGCCAAAAGAACCGGCCTCCTTCTTCAACAACTGTCAACATTTGAGAAAATACAGTCACTGAGGCGCCGGGGTCGCTACGATCGAGTCCCGACATTTGGTTTTAGGGGTTGGTCAACCTGAGTGGAGAGGTACGAGGCCCAGAGACGACGAGCTGTCGTGCTCTTGGCTCGCAGCACCCGCCGTGGACGGACGTGTTCTACCACTACCATCTTGGTTTTCAACTACCATCTACTACTACTACTACTATACGTGCTGACAGCCGTACTTAAAATGGGCCAAGAGCATATAAGCCCACGAATCGTGGAAGCTTATTTTACTTAAGTTATTTAAGTTTAATTTAATATATTAATAATTATTGTGGATTGGACCTGGTGGATTTGGAAAGGATTGGAATGGATTGGTGGACTTGGAAGGACTGGTTATGGTTTTGATCATGGAGGAAAAGATTCGGTGGAAAGAAGGACTGGTTTGGAGTAAGTGAGTTGAGTCGTTTTATTAATTGTCGGGTTAACTATTTTATTTGTTAAATAATATTTTATAATTGAGGAGTCGTTATATTTAATCAAGTAAGTCGAGTCAGTTTCATCAGTAATTTATAATTATTGTTCATGGTTTCATTCATTTTTTATTTGTAAAGCGACTTCGTTAAATAAATGCCATAGTTTCATTTGTCAATATTAAATTTATACTTCATGAATTAATAACAATTTTCCTGATAAATTAAGTATAAGATCTCTCTCCAATTTTAATACTGCATGGTCCAATACGGGGTTACCCTCGTCCAGAGATTACTAAACATAGCTGGACAGGTACGTAAGGCACCTTTAAATTTTACACATGTGTAAGCCCTTGTTTTATTAAGACCACATTTAATTAATAAAATAAGTGGACCCATTACAGTATCTCAAAACATTACACCAAAAGCACCTGTCTGCGGTCGTTGTGGCAGAATTGGTCACCTTGCCGAGGTTTGTTGTGGAGCCGTAACTGATGATTTGCGTATCAGGGCAGGATTGCTTCTTCCTCCGACTTCAAAAAACGCGTAAGCGCCCTGGTAGACACCAACCACGTTACCAGGGCTTCTGTATCAAACAATAACTTGGATAATCTCATTGAAATTAATAATGGCAATCTTTTTTCGTCTCAATTAAATCTTGATGCATCTTAATTTGTCATTAATCATGGAAACTTCTGTTTAAATTATCCTATTGCTGCTAATGCTCCAAAAAATGGTCGGTAACGTTTCAGAAAATCTCGACATTGATTTAATTGATTTTACATCTCCTCTCGATCAAATTACTGATAAGTTGACGGATGCAGAGTCCATTTGGGAGACAAGTTCAGAAGCTTCACAGCAAATCAAAAATCTTAAAACATCATAAACTAAAAATTCTATAAAAACTTTAAAATCAAAACTTAAAAAAATTTGGAAAATCCAAAAGTGCATTACTACCAATGCTCATTAACGATAATAGACTCGGCTGTATGACCACTTCAGCAAGTTTTTAAGCTCCTTCGACAGTGAGTCGTATGATTGCTCATATTCTTATCAGTAAGTATGAATTGGAAGCATTACTGGATAGTGGGAGTGAGCGCAGTTATATTTCTGAGAATGCCTACGAACAAATTTAAGAAAAGCAATTGCAAGATCTCACACCTGGTCCTACTCGTACTCATGGAGTAACTATGACTAACTCCAAATCCACGCAAACACTCGGTGGAGCTCCGTTTAAAGTAACACTTGGCGGTCACGATATCATCACTTGGTTAAGTGTTTTATCTGAATTGTCTACTCCAGTAAATCTTGGTCTTGATTTCTGGCAGCTAGCAGATATTCAATTTAATTCTAAGGAGAGTACTTGGAAGTTAACGCTTCAGAACATACGTCTCCCGTACCACAGTCATTGCTATCGTGATGAGAAAAAATCTCACACCAATTGCGCAAGCGCCAAGAGCGAAATTAAAAAAATATTTAAATAATTTTAGGTTATATACCAAGTAAAATACAATATCAAATATTATTTATTTGAATACTAAGAATTAAATAATAATTCTTTATGAATTATTTTTTATAAATAATTATTTATACATTATTACATTTTTTATATTAATTAAGATACTGGTATACAGATACACTTGTAAACAACTTTTAGAATACTGTTTATTTGGATATCTATAGACATTTAAAATGGTGGCTAGAAACCACGGAGACAGCCGAAATGAAACGAAGTCATACGAACAACAATTTTTATTGTGCCTGACTTAACTCACGCGATGAGAGAAACTCTCACAGTTAATAAACAAATGATTTTTTTTCTTGATTTTTCAAGTTTAAAAAATTTTGTTTTTTACTATCATTTAGAGCATTAAATTTTAGTAAGGTATAAAAAATTTCAGGGGGTCATTCCATTAGAATTTAGAAAGAAAAAAAAGTTTTAAAAAAATTGTGAGAGAATCTCTCTATACGATGATTCCGAAGGGTCAGGGATCGGCAGTATCGATTTTTCCACTAATGATATAGTTTATATTACTAATTTTTTTAATATTTGATAATTAAAACAAAAAATTATCAAATTTTGAAAAAAATTATCTAATTTTTAAAAAAATTAGTAATTAGAAAAATAATTATTTAATTTTTCAAAAAAATAGTAATTTAAAAAACTAATTTCTAATTTTTTAGAAAATTAGAATTGAAAAAAATAGTTATTAACGAAAAAAACTAACGTCTTTATAAATTTTTAAAAATATTAGTAATTAAAAAAGAAATTCATTTTTTTGTAAACTTAGTCTTAATAAATCTAATTTTTCCTTTTTAAATTAACAATTATGGGATAAATAATTTGATTTTTCTCGAAAATGAATAAGGAGTTAACCAAATTTGATAATTTTAGCTGAAAATTTATGAAAAAAAAGCTCTCGGAAGGAATCGCATTAAAAAAAAAATTCATGTTTAAAAAGACAAAAAGATTTAATTTTCAACTAGATATAATAAACAAGTTAATTACAATAAGGAAACTTACGTTTACTTCTAACGGAAAAATATAAGAAACAACATCAATTAGAAACTAAAATAAAAATAGCAAAACTTTGTTTAACAATTTTTCTTGGCAGCACTAGAATTACACTTCATTATTACTCGCAATTCAAAATTATTGTCTGTTAATTTATTAAATTTAGGTAAATTGAACATGGTCGCATAGCTAAAAAGTCGTTCTACTGGTGCAGACGAAGGTACAGGAGTATTGAAATTCATAAAAACTTGCTTGACAGCCGAATAAAGATCTAATATTTTCAAATCATTACTTTTATGAGCAAGGAACTTTTGGTACATCGTTTCTACGTCAGATGAACCAAACGTTTGAAAATTAATATTATTTTGATCCAAGACACTTTCCGAATAACAACTAAAATCAAAGAAATCATCTATTTCTTCGGGAAAAGTGTCATCATCAGGAAAATGATCGGAAGTGTTCTTGATTGCTTTCTTTATAGCTTCCATGGCATTGGCTTGAGCTCGAGGACTAAGAGATTGTAGCCAATTTAGTTTAAATTTTGGATGACAACTAGCAGCCACATCACTTGTTCTTCCTTCGTAGACGACCTTATATATGTTTTCGAAGCGAGTATCGAGAGCTTTTAACAAGCCTATGACGAGCTTATGGCAGAATTGAAATTTTAGCTCCTTACAATGGTTTAATTTATTTCTAATTATCAATAAAGTTGGCAATAAATATCCATAAGAAGCTAATTGATCACCCTGTAATTTATCAATTGCTTCAGCAATTGATCGATTGCAGTGCAAATATTCTTCTATAAATCTGAAAGGAAAATATTTGTTTTATAATCTAGGATATTACATGAAAAATGAATTTATTTTTAAATAATTTTGTATGAAAGTCACACCATTTTAAAAATGGTCTAAAACATGAACTAAATGACATAACTTCTATTTTAATATTAATTCAGAATATTCTAGAATAATCATAAATTTTATAAACATACTAAAGTTTTTAAAAACTATCAAAATATTATTAAAAAAAATTTTTAATTGGCTAAAACTTTGTTTTAAAATTATTGGTTAATTAACTCTGAATTATTTTTATACTTTGTGGAATCAATAAATAAATCGATTAGAACTATTGTATCACGAAAAAAAATTATTCGAGTAATCTTCATAGAATATATATTAAGATTTAATCTTACCGAAAATTAGTTTTATCTAATGGAATATCGATTCCCAGTTCCTCACCACTCGACAGAATTTTATCTTTGAGCCCAAAGATTTGAAAAATAGATTGATACAATGAGTTCCACCTGGTGACGACTGTTTTTTGCAAGCTCTGCCCTAGAACTTGTTTCAATTTTTCACTACTTTTTGGGGAAGATAATAATTTCCATAGTGAATTACAACGTTGAATCATTTGAGTGTACGAAGAATGTAACGATTTACACGACTTGATACAGTTAAGCATATCGGTTGTTGCTACGAGGTTCAACGTATGACTAGCACAACGAATTTGTTCAGGTAGAATTTCAGTCGATTCAAATTCATCGGGTGGTATAAATTCTTCTATCTGAGCGTGGTCATTCTCATCAGAATCAACGTCCATTTGTTTATTGGATGATTGGGATACTATTATCATCAATATCAAAATTAAAAAAGAAGAAATAAGTATTTTTAACATTAAGCAGTAATCGGCAGCATTGATATTTTTGTTAACAACATCCACAGTATTACTAATTTCTTTCAAAAATTAAAAATTAGCAAAAAAAAAATATGGCTAATTTTTCGAACAAAGAAGTAATTAGCGAAAAGATATGACTAATTTACAGGAAAATTTTTAAAGTAGCAAAAAAAAAAAAAAAAATTGATAATTTTTTTCGAAAGTAAGTTATTGGCAAAAAAATTGACGGATTTGAAAATTTTTTTTTTTTGTTTACTAAAATGCCAATATCTTTACTTAAATAAATTTTTTTAATATAACTAAGTGTTTTGAGGGGGAAAAATACATTTATAATTTTGGTAGAGAGCATTATGTTCTATAATTATTTTCTATCAAAATTAATTAAAAAAATTAACCATCTGATTTGACAAAAAAATTCATAGTTTTTATTTCTGTTGTCCAAAACGTCAATTTCTCTACTGAAACAAATTTTTTGTTGAAAGTAAAAACTAAGTGTTTTTAGGAGAAAAATGCATTTATAATTTTTGGTTGAGAATCTAGTGTTCTATAATTATTTTGTATCCAATTTATTTGATACAAGCAGTCGAAAAATTCATAAAAACAAAAGCACCTGAAATATTTTTTTTTAAGCAGTCGGTTAATTTTTTTAATTTACCCACTAAATAATTCTAAAACAGAAAATCCTCTCTTAAAAATTATTCACGTGATTCTGCTTTAAAAATATTCAAGGATAAGGAAAAAAATTCTTAAGTAGTGAAGTTGAAGTTTTGGTCGACAGAAAAAAAAAAAAAATGTTTTTCCAAGTCGTCAATTGATTTTTTCAATCAATTTGAATAGCAAATAATTATAGAATAATAAATTCTCTATCAAAAATTATTCATTTGTTTTAGCGTCATAAACACTCAAGGATTAGAAAAAAAAAATTCTGAAGTAGGGAAGTTGAAGTTTCGGTAAACAGAAAAAAAATAATTTGCATTATATTTAGAGTAAAATTTAGTTATCGAAGGCAAATTTTGCTTTATGGGATTCAGTATGAAGTTTTATTCTATTTCATCCATATGGAATTACTAAAAATGATATAGAAACAGTACCTGGAAAAAATGGTTCACCAACATTAATTCCAAACTCGCGAAATGCCTTGACAAAATTCGACCCATTGTCCGTCACTGTAGCAAGAATTCTTTTTTCATCGATACCATATGAGGCATGTATTCCTTTAATTAAATGAGCTACTCGATCATAAAAATGAGTGCCCTTAAGTCTTCGACAAGCAATACATACGAAAAAATTATTGCTACAAAGAATATGGTTTTGCACACCTTAAGCGCGAAAGCGCTGAGAGTACTCTATTCTCGCTCGACTTTTTTAACCATTCATATATCTAAGTATATAGCAGTGCCAGGACTAAACTCCTTTTGAAGCTACAAATTCATATTCTGTTGTAGCAACGGAATAATTCTAGGGCTACAAGACAGGTCTTGCTGCAGTTATTAAACTATCGTCTTATTTTTAGTAAGATTTAATATAGCAAAAACATATATAGTATACTAAATCTTACTAGATTTACTCAGAATTTAGTTCAGCCGAACATGTTCATTAAATGCCC
The DNA here is from genome assembly GCA_964016945.1 of Microplitis deprimator. Classification (NCBI taxonomy): domain Eukaryota; kingdom Metazoa; phylum Arthropoda; class Insecta; order Hymenoptera; family Braconidae; genus Microplitis; species Microplitis deprimator. Next base: position 9,134,599 of record OZ024712.1, on the reverse strand, counting down.
CCAAAGTTAGCTATTGGAGTAGATACAGACCTCAGAATTCAGACAATTTAAAATCATTCAAACGATAATAAAGCTGATAAACTGTGAAAATGTAAAATTTATTTTTTAATTCAAATAATCCTCATTAAAAATTGAAAAGTTAATTTGTAATTATAATAATTATGACTACAAATCGAAATTGAAAATACGGTAGTTACTTTCCGATTTAAAGATTGAGAATTTTAAATTGAAATTTTTATTATAATAGTGATAATGATAATAAAGAATAAAATTATGTAGGGTAGAGGTACCATTTTAGGCCACTTAAGAGGCAGTTTTGGCCACGAAAAATTTTAATAAAATAATTTGTGATGTACACAATGACATAAATAATTTATTTAATTCAATCAAAGAAATTTTAATTATTGTATAAGAATAAAACTTCTTTAACTTTCCCATTAATCAAAATAAATTATTGAATATCTAAAAATAGAGCAGGGGCTACGAATAGTACTTTAGCCCTATTGTGAACTACAAATTAATAATTACACTTCTAATCAAAAATGTTTCGACAAATGTAATTGCGATACTGCCGTGATAATTTTATTACCCAATATCGATCTCTTAAATGTAATAAATTCAAATAAAAATTTATTCCACAGAAAAATGAGCTGTAAATTTTACCAATATTTCTGGATGTTATATTGTGTTACGTCGGATTTGTAACGAAAATAAATATATTTGGTCCTAGTCTTTCGACCAATAGACCGGGGACAAGAAACCTTAGTGAAGGAATGTGTAAATTAAAACATGAATTTAAATTATAAATTAATAAATATATTGTTATACAAATAAATTTCGATTAAAAACAGTTAAAATGAAAAGATTGAAGTCAAGGTTATACAGAATTATTCGGAATTTAACTTGTTAACAAATACTAAGTAAATTTTAGATACGAATGACAATTATTTCTTTTACGCTATGTACTACAAAAATCTAATTATTTTAAACGTGCCATCAACTAGGTGGCTTATGTGAGTAATACTCCAATTTACACTAGTTGAAATGACTCGTAGAGAATGTTTCTTAATGATACAGTACAAAAATATTAATATATGAGACATTAAATTTCGTGGACTTACTACATATTAAATGGCGATAATTTTACATTGATATTTTATTGAAATATGCGTTGATCGAAGGTATTCATACTTTGGTGAATAATTATTGGCCTATTCCTTACTTCATATTTGAAATCGACTATGTGTACATCTTTCATTGTATCAGGTTTTAAAAAAAAAGGTGGCTAGCAGCCTACTCTTGACTATATAAAAATGAGATCACTTGGATATAGGAAGAATAACGGGTATTAAGTTAATAATTCGGGACTCACGACAAAACTGACTAATTTGTTCGTTAGACTTTCGGAAAAATGGATGGTTTTTCAAGTTTCTGTATTTGGGGGAAATTCTCTTCCCACGTTCTTCCACCTCTACCCAAAAGTTTTCCACTTCTTTTCAGAAAACCATTGTTTCGGGGCCGCACTATCCCTTCCACATTGATTTCCCGTTTCCCTCTCTTTCGGTTCTTCACAACTCACTGCTTTTTTTTTGTTAATAATAATAATAATAATAATAATAATAATAATAATAATAATAATAATAATAATAATAATAATAATAATAATAATTATAATTATAATTATAATAATAATAATAATAATAATAATAATAATAATAATAATAATAATTATAATAATAATAATAATAATGATAATAATAATAATAATAATAATAATAATAATAATAATTATAATAATAATTATAATTATAATTATAATAATAATAATAATAATAATAATAATAATAATAATAATAATAATAATAATAATAATAATAATAATAATAATAATAATAATAATAATAATAATAATAATAATAATAATAATAATAATAATAATAATTATAATTATAATAATAATAATAATAATAATAATAATAATAATAATAATAATAATAATAATAATAATAATAATAATAATAATAATAATAATAATAATAATAATAATAATAATAATAATAATAATAATTATAATTATAATTATAATAATAATAATAATAATAATAATAATAATAATAATAATAATAATAATAATAATAATAATAATAATAATTATAATAATTATAATAATAAAAGTAATTGATATTACTATCTTCATAAATCTTAATAAATAATTCGATTTATTTTTCCCTAAATTATTGTTAAATGAAATTTTTTATTTCTATTTTGTTTAAGTTTTATTCTAATATTTTAATATTTTATTTGTCTTTAAATTCTGATATTTTAATGTTTTATTTTATTTAAATTAAATTATCATATTTTATTTCATTTTATTTCAATCTTAATCATTTCTTTTAAATTTTAAGTATTTTATTTAAATTCTAATATTTTAATGTTCTATTTTATTTGATTTAAATTATCATATTTTAAATTTTTATTATTTTTAATTTGAATGTTACTATTTTATTCTATTGTATTTTCGCTTTAGTATTTTACTCTTAACAATATTTAAAATTGTTAAATTTTATTATCTTACTAAAACCTTTTACTTTTTATTTATTTAAACATTCATTTGTCTAGACACCATAGTTTACTTTTAAGTATTTTTCAATTTAGAAAACATAGCAGAAATGCATCACAATGGTACTATTTACTTTAAGTCTTATTTTAAAGTGCAGTTGTGATAAGAAAGTGCGTCAACTGCCACTCTGACCATGGTGAGGATTAAAATTCCTTTTCACTTAATATAATATTCGAATATGAATTATGTGTTGAGACAAATTTTTAAAACTACAATAAAAGTAAAATAAAATGATAATAATATTAAAACTAGAAATTTACTTGGACGTAACAATTGAATAACTTACCTAATGAATCGTCATTCCTAAAAATAGACGATTTTTACTCGACCAAGTGTCAGCGGTTGTACACACAAACCGTACTTTACTAACCATATCTTTTATATTTTTAATATGTTGGTCATAAGCATGATGAATGCGACGTTCCACGGTTCGGGCAGATAAGTGCTGGAGTGGCACATTTCCTTTTTCAATACGAAAATCTATCGAGCAACAGCACAAATAGTAGATCACAAGTGAACTATCTTAATAACAGTAAAAAAAAAAAAAACAAAAAAAAAACAAAGAAGAAAGAAAGAAACACTGTTTTCTCTAAGTGGATTGAAATTAATAAATACCATTAAATATTCGCTGAAACGCTGAACTCTCAACGATGTTAAACGGTGACATAGTCTCTAATATGAAGTTTATCACAATTTCTTCGAAGATACTCTGAGAGAAATTACAGTACGTTTTTAATTCCGCTTTTTTATCACTTCTTTTTAATTTTTTAGAAGCTACGTACTCTACGTATTCTTTATGCTTATGATTATGTATCTTCTAAATTAATTACAAAAAAGACATATAAATTGAATTGTTTTTAATGATTTATTAAACATTAAATCAACTTAAATAATAATTGTCCATTTCATTATGACTGGAAGAAAAACTTTCATAGTAAACGCAGAGTGAACGCGGAGTGAATCTGGAGTGGATGATGGTTCTATCATTTACTTTTTTTTACAGACGATATTACTTTGTGAAGAAAAGGGCAATGGGATGAATTTTATCATTAAAAAAAATATAATTAATTTATCAAAAAACCTACATGGAGAAAAAAATACAGCAACTTTTAGTTGAAAACATGATTTAAAATTACTAAATGCATACTGTGATCTTGAAACGCTATTAAAATTTTGTAATTTTTACTATCTTGAGAATATATTTTTTTTTTACGGTTAGTAAGTTTTATTATTTAAATATGGAAATAATTATAAACTGCATTAGTAAATTTGGCAAAATATTTAGTAACTATTACTATCTCGTTTAGTAAATTTTACTATATTACAATGGAAATAAATAGATGTGAATTTTTATTTTTAAAACTTACTTGATTCAATCGTATACTGTATTTACAAATTTTGAATACACAGTAAAGTTTTTAATACAAATTACTGTATAAAAAGTAAATTGTTACCTTGACATGGGTATTATAATTTGATCGAGTTTGGAAAGAACCGCTGATCGTACGATGCCTATTATTTTCAATTTTACATAACTGGCACACAACAACTATCGTACCATCGAGAAAAGAATTATTTAAGTCGGGTTCATAATAAGTGCCGTCCAAATAACGACGCTTTCTGCACTGTATTGCTAACTCTTGTTTTACTCCTTCGATACTTTTTACGGAACCGATGACCTGAGACGTAGCTTCCAGAATATGAATAGCTTCATCATTTTCGTTAGCCGTCTCTTGACTAGAGGAAATAAAATTTTCTTCTGACATTTTTGTATTTCTATAAATGTATAATAATATACACTCATGCCATAAATTAAAGGAACAGAAAAATTTTAGAAATTTTTTAGTGATTTTTGAAAGGCTTAACTTTGTAAAAATAATCGTATCGAAAAACAAAAAAAAGCATTTTGTAGCTTGAAATCTCTAGTTTCAACTCATTTTCATCAATTTTTTTTAGACCTCCAGCCATTGCGCAAACATGAGAAATACCGCGAGAAAAAAATTTTCTAAATTTTTCCTTTTCTTTGAGAGAGTCCACGGGCTGCGAAAATAATCGTTCAGCTAAACCAATGCATAGGTCGGATAGCAAATTTAATCAGCTTTAATTTCCATTTTTTTGGAGATTCGTACGATAACTTGTCGCTGAGATATCAGCCTTCAAACGGAAAATGATCCTTTTGGGTTTGATCGTCGATATTTCAAGTACTAATGAGCGCACAGTAAATTTGAGGGTGGCGTTGAAAACTTGAATAAATTCCCTACAAGAACCTTCCATCAATTTTTATGAAAAACATTTTTTTTATCCTTAACATCCCTTTGAAGTGAGTACAAAAAAGTGACTTTTTTTGGCTAAACAGTAAATCAACCGCTACTTTGTAAATATTGTTAAAAAAAATAATGTTGCCAGGAAATTTTTTATCTTAATGTACCCTCAATAACCCTGTAAATTTTTAAATTGATCCATCGAGCCGTTTTTCGGGGTGGATTGATCAAAATTTTCCAAAACAATTAAAGGAACAAGTTTTGTTCCTTTAATTTTGTTATGACTATCGAAATGAAAACAATTATCGTTTTTTCATTGTTTTTGTCAATTTGGTACTCATTAGCGGTTGAAATTAAGAAAAAAAAAAAAATTAAAAAAAAATTTTTTTTTTTTGAATTTTTTTTTTTTGTGTTTTAAAATGTTTCAAACATCTCAGGAAATAATGCTCACTGAATTTTGACATGATTCGGCATAGGCGTACCACAATTTTCCTTATCCCAAATTAATTGCATTAAATTAAAGTTGATACCCCTAACCGGTATTCATGTACTCAACCTACGAAAATTTATGCGATTAATTATTGATACTCTCAGCGAAGTTTATTTGTACTCTAAAAAAAAAAAAAAAAACAGTTTTTTTCAAAACTAATCTTTATTTTTTTAATTTTGATAAACTTAAAAAAAAAAAGTTGTTAAAAATTTTTGCAAACTTTATTTTTTTTTAAATTTTTGATCATGCCTAGGCGGCATTTATCTGAGCCAGAAGTCGCTCGGCTAGTAACTCTCGTTGAAGAGGGTTACAGGTATCGGGATGTCGGTGACATGTTAGGCGTTAGCGCATCGGTCGTGTCTCGTGCCTATACGCGATATCAAGAGACAGCTGGATACGGGCGACGGCCAGGACAAGGTCGTCGACGTGAAACGACTCCTCGCAATGATCGAGCAATAGTTCGACGTGCTCGGCAAGAAACTTTTGTTTATGCGAGAGTCATTGCTCAGGATGTTCCAAACCGTCGACAGCAACAGCAACAACAACGACAGCGACAACAACAACGACAACAACAACGACGACGACGACAACCTCGAAACATTTCACGCCAAAGAGTGACCAATCGTCTTCGTGAGTTTGGGTTGCGAGGCAGAAATCCGGTTCGGGTACCAATGCTGACGGTCAGACATCGCCGAGCTCGTCTAGCGTACGCTCGCGAACATTTTGGGTGGAACTGGAGGCAATGGAACAATGTCTTGTTCTCTGATGAGTCTCGGTTTTGCCTGTACGGTGACGACAGAAGGCCCCGAGTTTGGCGTCGCCAAGGTGAACGTTTTTTACAAAACTTCACTCGCCCTGTTGCTGCCTTCAATGGAGGATCGGTGATGGTTTGGGCTGGGATTTCATGGTCGTGGCGAACTCCTCTAGTAATCGTTCGTCAATTTCTCAACGCCAGACGCTACATTGACCAAATTTTGAGGCCAGTTGTCTTGCCTCGACGACAAGCTGTGAGGAGATTCATCTTTATGCAAGATAATGCTCGCCCTCACACAGCCAACGTGACTAGACGATTTTTTGAGAGACATGACATAACGTTGCTACGACATCCACCAATGAGTCCCGATCTCAATCCTATTGAGCATGTGTGGGATATAATGGGGCGTCGATTGCGCCGGGAATATCCGAATTTGCCGAATTTAGCTGCATTAGAACGTGCATTGCAGCGAATCTGGCAAACGATTCCGCAATTGGCAATTCGTCGTTGCATTAGTATGCGAAATCAGTTGCGTGCAGTTATTAGAAGTAGAGGAGGCAACACACGATATTAGAACACATAGACACACCCACGCACAAATACACACACACGGGCATTTCACAGCATTAAAATTTTTTAAACATTTCAAAACACAAAAAAAAAAAAATTAAAAAAAAAATTTTAAGAAAATTTGAAAAAAATTCAGAGAAAAAATTAAAAAAAAAAAAAATTAAAAAAAAAAATTTCAAGAAAAAAAAATTCAAAAATAAAAATTCAAAAAAAAATTTTTTTTTTTTTCTTAATTTCAACCGCTAATGAGTACCAAATTGACAAAAACAAAGAAAAAACGATAATTGTTTTCATTTCGATAGTCATAACAAAATTAAAGGAACAAAACTTGTTCCTTTAATTGTTTTGGAAAATTTTGATCAATCCACCCCGAAAAACGGCTCGATGGATCAATTTAAAAATGTACAGGGTTATTGGGGGACATTAAGCTAAAAAATTTCCTGGCAACATTATTTTTTTTAACAATATTTACAAAGTAGCGGTTGATTTACTGTTTAGCCAAAAAAAGTCACTTTTTTGTACTCACTTCATAGGGATGTTAAGGATAAAGAAAAATTTTTTTCATAAAAATTGATGAAAGGGTCTTGTAGGGAATTTATTCAAGTTTCCAACGCCACCCTCAAATTTACTGTGCGCTCATTTGTACCTGAAATATCGACGATCAAACCCAAAAGGATCATTTTCCGTTTGAAGGCTGATACACTACTGGAAAAAATTAAGGGATCAAAAAAAAATTCCAAATTTTTGGGCAAATTTAAACAGGCCGTAACTTCGAAAGAAATGGTCGTACAAGAAATCGATGAAAAAGGAAATTGTAGCTCCAAGTGTCTAGTTTTTGGATTAGAACTTTAAAAATTTTTAACCTCTGCGGTTTTTGAGTAATCGTAGAAAAACCAGCAACAAAAAAATTTTCAAAATTTTTTTAGTTATTTTTTTTGGTCTACGGGCGTGGAAAAAATTTTTTTAGCTTAACCTCTATAAGGATCGGATACTTTGTTCATTTAGCTTTAATTTGGTTTTTTGAACACCTCGATACGTCCACTTCTCGCCGAGATATCGGTCTTCAAATGGAAAAGGATCCTTTTGTGTTTGATTATCGATATCTCAGCAACCAATGATCGCACAGAAAGTTAAAGGTGGGTTTCAAGAACTTGAATGAATTCTCCTTAACGACTAGCCATTGCTTTTCCAAAAAAAAAATTTTTTCTTATTGTTACATGAATTTGAAAATGCAACAAAAAAAGGGCTATTGGTGGTTTTTTGGAAAATCGAGCGCTAGATCGAAAATATTGAGGAAACCACTAATGTTAAGTGTGCCTTTTACAGTTCAATATGTCCACAAAAACCCTACAAAAAATCAAATTAATCCAGCCAGCCGTTTTTTTGTTTCACTCGATCGAATTTTTGAAAAAATTAAAGGATCACGTTTTTTGCTCTGAAAAGCTCATAATTTTTAAAGAATGAGAAAAAAAAATCGTTTTTCCTAGCTTTTTCCACATTTTTGCTCCAGAAAAAGCTTAAATTTAAAACAAAAAAAAATTTCGAAAAATATGATAAAAAATTTTCGAGAAATTGAAAAATATATTTGAAAAATTGGATAAAAAAAAAAAAAAATAAATGGATGAAAAACTTTTTTTTAAATACATGTCAAAATAATTCGGAATTTCTGAAAACAGTGAATATATGTAAATTGATATGAATATTCCTGCGCCAAAAAATCCTTTTTTTCTGTGCATACGTATATATTATATTTACATAAAATATTTTATCTTACAAGACTCTTTCTCAAAATTTAATAAAACTTAAAAAACAAATAGTTCGATTTTATAATTTAAACTCTAAAAAATTATTAACCGCCATTAAAGAAAAATATGTGTATGCATTAGAAATTTCAATTAATATATTGTTTGAAAAATTTTAAGTCCAAAATTAAACTCAATCTTGAAGAAAAATAAATATTTTTTATTTTATTACAAATTCCAAAAAATTGAACTTCATCATTGAAATGCATAATATGTATATATATTAGGGTGGTCCGTTTGGAACGATTATTTTTTTTTTCACTCCCATTTGAAAAGATTGCTGTAGACATTGGAAAAAAAATCCCCTGAAAGTTTCAGCTCTTAGTTTTAATTTTAAGTACTTTACATTTGATTTTGAAGTTTTCCTATTTAAAATACATGGGAAAGTTAGGATTTTTTTTTCAATTATCTATAGCTCAGTCACATTTCAAGTTATTGGGTCGCCATTGGAGGCATTTTCTAGGTGATTCAACACTCTTCAAAAGTATCCTTAGTGATTTTACTCAGACTCCAACTGTTTTTTCTCTATTGGTTCTGAAAAACATTTTTTTTATTAATAATTTGAGTTTTTAGTTGATATTGACTAAATAACGAAATTTATAGTAAAAATGCTAATAACGATTTTTTAGGAAATTTGATTCTCTACAAAAAAGGTCCTCTTAGTTAAGTAGCTCAAGTGGTTCATTCTAGTGATATAGAAATTTAATAATTTTGTAAATAAAATATTTGTTAAAAACTTTTCCGTAGTAAATCAATTTTAACCCTACTAATTTTATGAATGAATTAAGTGAATGGAAAGAAAATTATTTATTGTTATGAGATTGAAATTAAAAGGCATTTCCTAGAATTTTTTAAAAAATGTTTCATTTACAAAATTGTTAAAATCCCTTTATCACGTAAACGAAGAACTTGAGCCACTTAACTAAAAGGACCTTTTTTGTAGAGAATCTCATTTTCTAAAAAATTGTTATTAGCATTTTTACTATAAATTTCGTTATTGAGTCAATATCAACTAAAAACTCAAATTATTAAAAAAAACATGCTTTTCAGAGCCAATAGAGAAAAAAATCAGTTGGAGTCTGAGTAAAATCACTAAGGATACTTTTGAAGAGTGTTGAATCACCTACAAATTATGATTTTGAAGAAAATTAATTATAAACTAAAATTTTTAAATTAATATAGTTAATGATTAAAAAATTCTACTTTTATTTTTATTTTAAAGTCAGAAAAAATGAAGTTGATCAAGAACACAATTGTTACATGCATATAACAAGTTGAATTATAACTTACCTGACTATATAACTTACAGAATGATAAATCGAAATACATCGATATCAAAAATATAATAATTCTGCTCTCAGAATTAACGTGAACGAATAATTTTCACTTTATATATTATAAATAATACACTAACAAACTTTTGAAAAACAAATCACACGTATTTGAGGTAAACGCAGATAACGCGTATGCTTTACTGTTGGATAAGAGCGTCTGTGCTGAAAGCCTTGCTGTACCGATGAACTCGGAAAAATGCAGTAAATTATGAGACAATCGAATGAAAGGGTCGCTTAATGTAAGAATAGAACACGTGAAAAGTGTTACTATGCAAGTATTGCAGAGCTTTTGGGTAGGTGGCACTGATTAAAATTTGACTGCTGTGACGTCATGGGACCACTTATTAATCACGTGAGCTTCATAATGTTAAGCCTATCCTTCACGTGATTGTTTCATAATATCACTCATCACGTTTTCTTACGAGTGTATCTCTGCAAGATATTTTTCGATAAAAGTACCCTTCCCCTCAAATTATTGTGGATATATCTTTTACTCTTCTCTCAACTTACGAACGAATAATGTGCAAGCATCACTTAAAAGCACAGCATAAACATGAAGATGAATAAGGCCCCTTGACTTTATTAATTTAACAGATAAAATGTCAGTTGTAACAAAAAAAAGGCCATTCGACAGCCGAAATGGAAGGTAGATTTTTCAATTAATTGATATAAAAAAATAGTTTTATACATACATATCTTGTTAGTGTATAGTCATGATATGAAATTAGACTCGTTTTCTAGGAGTGAGGGTAAAAAAAGACAACGATTATTATTGATAGAGAACTTCAGATAGTTGATTCGACATAACATTATATAGGTAATGTACCAAACTAACCACATAAATAAAGTATTGAAAATTTAATTGGTATGAGATCATAATTGTAATCGCTGTTACCATGACAAGCCCAGTTAAAATAACAGTAATACTTTTATTTAAAATATAAAATAGCTGTGAAATTAACAGGTTATTTTGTTTACAATAAAATACACGTGACAAAATTGTATTATAATGGGAAATTCATAAGTTATGTGGAATGAAAACCATATTTTCAACATTTTTGATTTCATTAAAAAGTTCAAGGGTATCAAATTATTGGAAGAAATAGTCAAAACATAAAGCTTAAGGTCATTAATGTAAGATTATTAGTCAAGCTTTTAGATACTTTTTACGAAATTTGTCTATAAATATTAGTTTTGAAGTTATATGAGCTTTAGCAGTGATTAAAAAATGATTTTCACCAAAAATCATGAAAATTTCAAACAGCCATAATTTCAAAACTATTTGAACGATTCAGCCCATCTTTGAACTTGATCAAGATAATCGCCTCTAGAATAAGTGTAACAAATTTCATTAAGATCCGATAAGAACTGTGGGTGCTATCGTAATGACAAGACAAGTGATAATCATTGGTAGTAGAGGTACATTCGATACATTATAAGTAATAAAAGAAATACTTCTAAAATATAAAATAGCCGTGAAATTTACAGTTTAATTTGTGCACAATAAAATACAACTGACAAAACTGGATTATAATGGAACAAGCATAAGTTCTGTGGAATGAAAACCATATTTTTGAACATTTTTTGATTCCATTAAAATTTTCAAGGCTATGAAATTATTGGAAGAAATGTTCAAAATATAAAGTTTGAGATCATAAATTAAAGCTTATTAGTTACGTTTTAAAATACTTTTCGCAGAAATTATCTATGAGTTGTAGTTTTAAAGTTATATGGACTTGAACGTGATTAAAAATGGATTTTTTCGAAAAATCGTTAAAATTTCAAACAGATATAACTTCTAAACTAATCGACCGATTCAGCCCATCTTCGAACTTAACCGTGGTAATCACACATAGAATAAGTGTAAAAAATTTCATTAAGATCGGATAAGAACTGTAGACGCAATCGTGTCCTCAAAAGTTGGTTATATCCTATATATATATATATATATATATATATATATATATATATATATATATATATATATATATACATATATAAATTTTTCAACGAATGGTAGTTTTGATCTCTACCCAACTAATTATGATAGTTTATGATGAAATTCCTTGAAAAATCGACCATGAGGACAAATACAATAGTTAGATTTTTAAAAGAATCTACTTAAGAGAAAACAATCAAAAAATGCAAAAATATATGCCAGAAATCAGAAAAACAAACGATTTTATTTTTCAATTCCAAATTATTGTAGAAAATTTTTATTTTGATTGTTCCATTTAGATAATTTTTTTTTTCAACCTTTTTTTTTTTTTTAAGAGAACAAATTAATTAATTGATTTCTAGAAAATTTTTCATTTAATTTTCTGTTTACCAAAATTGTGGTATTTCTACTTGAATTAATTTTTTTTTTAATAACTGAGTGGTTTTATGGTAAAACAGCATCAGAAACTTTTGGTCCAGAATTTTCTGTACTATAATTATTTTCAATCCAAATCAATGATGAAAATTGATTGACTGATTTTAAAAAAAATTTTTAGTTTCTTTTTCTGTTTACCAAAATTGTGGTATTTCTACTTAAATTAATTTTTTTTTTAATAACTGAGTGGTTTTATGGTAAAACTGCATCAGTAACTTTTGGTCCAGAATTTTGTGTGCTACAATTGTTTTCAAACCAAATCAATGTTAAAAATTAATTGATTGATTTCTTGAAAATTTTTCATTTAATTTTCTGTTTACCAAAATTGTGGTATTTCTACTTGAATTAATTTTTTTTTTAATAACTGAGTGGTTTTATAGTAAAACTGCATCAGTAACTTTTGGTCCAGAATTTTGTGTACTATAATTATTTTCAACACAAATTATATGAGTCTAGCAGTTAATAAATTCGTAACAACAAGAGCAACTAAGATATTTTTTTTAAATTAGTCAATTTATTATTTCAATTAGTTTGAAAAAAGAACAATGATTATATTGGAAATTCTCTATCAAGAATTATTTATGAGTTTATGCTCCAAAAACACTTATTTATGACAAAAATAATCATAGAAGTGAAGTTGAAATTTTGGTAAGCTGAAAAAATTTTTTTAACTTATATGTAGCTCTATACTATACTATTTTAAACTTGGTATCGAAGATAGTATATCACATACCTAGGCCAGTAAAATAAGAAAAGTCTCAGAGCACATGTAATTGTTGGCCGAGGCGAAGCCGAGGCTGACAAATATGGGGTCTGAGGCTTTCCTTTTTACTGGCCAAGGTGCGTATACTATTTTTCTGCTCGATGGAGCCGGAAAGTTGCAACTTTGTTCAGGGCAGCGGCCCGAAAGTTGCCACTTTCCGGCCGGAGGGCAGAAAAATTATTTCGGCTTCGCCTCGGCCAACAATTACATGTGCTTTGAGACTTTTTTTATTTTACTGGCCTAGGTATGTAATATACTATTTCGTTGTTTGTAATCGATTTTTCAATTTTTGAAAAATTAGTCATTTTTTCAGTTAAGTTTTTATTCTCTCAAAAATTAGGAATATTTTTCCGCTAATTTTTATTTTTTGAAAAATTAGTAATTTTTTTCAGCTAATATTTTAATTCCCGAAAAATAAGTGATTTTTCTCAGCTAATTTTTTATTATCTCAAAAATTAGGAATATTTTTCCGCTAATTTTTTATTTTTAGAAAAATTAGTAATTATTTTCTGCTAATTTTTTATTTTCTGAAAAATTAGAATTAATTTTTACCTGATTTTTCATTATTAGAAAAATCAGTAATTACTCTGAACCAATTTTTTATTTTCGAATAACTAGTAATTGCTTTTTGAGTAATTACTAGTTTGCAAAAAAATTAGTTAATAAAAAACATAACTTTTTTTTTTGCCGATCACTGCGAAGGGTTAAATACCAGTAATGTTACTTATTCATTTTTCTCTCGGTCCGGATTTACAAATCAAGCAGCATTAAATGTACTATCATCGGCTGAACGTGTTGATCTTAGAAAATTTTTAGCTAAGGAATTTAAGAAGAATAAACAAGTCCAGTTGGGTTTCACCCACGTAGCTTATCGTATTGAATTAACAAATGACACTCCAGTACGTATTAAGCCGTAACGTACAAGTCCTCCAGTAATGAAAGCAATGCACGACAGAGTTGACGAATTACTCGCGAAGGATTATATTCAGCCTTCAAATAGTGTTTGGGGAAGTTCACCGATAATGGTACCGAAGAAAAATAATACTTGGCGAATGTGCATTGACTATCGACCACTCAACAGAGTAACGAAAGAATCTGCTTATCCGTTACCGATTATGAACCGCATTTTATCAAGTCTCCAAGGTGCTAAAGTAATTTCAGTGATTGATGTCAGTGATGCTTTTCATCATGTCTTGGTTGAGTTAAATAGCCATCAATATACAGCATTTTGTGTGGATGAGCGAGGTTTATTTGAATGGATCCGTATGCCATTTGGTCTGACAAATGCATCCATTACTTACCAAGAAGTTTCCGATGCGGTACGCCGAGGAATTATTGAATCATTAAAAATGAAATTTTTCATATCGGAGCTGAAAATTAAATTTTCGCATATCTCAACGACTGGATAATAATCAGCAATAACTTAAAAGAACATACAATTCCTCTTCCAGCTGTTTTTCAAGGATTCCGCAAGGCTGGAATAAAAATGAATGAAGAAGAAAGTCATTTTGGATGTTCTGAAGTTCATTTTTTGGGCTTGATCATTAACAAAGAGGGTTTGAAACTCGATCCATCCCGATTGGAACCAATTGCGGACTATAAACGACCACTGACCGCAAGGAACTGCGAAGATTTAATGGGTTAGTTAACTGGTACCATAAACATCTTAAAAATGTTGCACAAGTTCAAGGTCCTTTGAACAAGTTGACAAGTATTCGAGTTCCATGGGAATGGACAGATGTCGAAGAAAAAGCTTTTGTGGAAATTAAAGATTCTCTGTTAAAAGCCGCGACACTATCACTACGACGTCCTGATTTGTCCTATCGGTTATATACTGATGCCAGCAATACTAAGTTAGGTTCTGTTTTAACTCAGTATGATTCAGAACACGATCGGGAAAATTCAATTATCTGTTTAAGTCGACCATTAAATAAAGCAGAAATGAATTAGACAACAACTGAGAAAGAGTGCCTTGTTGTCGTTTGCTCCTTACGGAAATTACGAGGCTACATCGAAGGTTTACCAGTCACTGTCTACACTGATCACTCCGCATTGAAATGGCTTCATTCGTTATAAGATCCGGCAGGTAGATTGGCCAGATGGGCTATTGACATTTCCGCTTACTATATCGAAGTTGTTCACTATCGGGGTACACAAAACGAAGCTCCAGATGCACTTTCGCGTCGATATGAAGAACCAGAGACCGCCGATTTACTTGTTTCAGATTCTAATCTTTCATTGCTGTGTGTGATCGCTCAGAATTCCGCTTGGTACGATGAAAAAGTTCGCGTAGTCCAAAAATATTCTGATAATTATCGCGATTGGAACTATGACAATGATAAATTGCATTTTTATCGTCCATTAGCTGTCAAGAAAATACTCAGTGAATTAAATTCTTGGAAAGTCGATCTAAGTGAGCCAGAAATTCGTCCGGCTATCGAGAAAGCACACTGTGAAGCTCAGTGAGGTCATCTAGGGATTGACAAAACTTATCAACGGATACGAGATAATTTTTACTGGCCAGGAATGTTTAAAGATGTTGCATCTTACGTTTCAGCTTGTGAGACATGCATATTGACCAAAAGTAACCAGACAAAACCGCAAGGATATATTGGAACGAGACCAGCAACCCAGCCATGGTCTATCATCTCGATCGACACAATTGGCCCATATACTCGTTCAACGATGGGAAATCAATATGATCTCGTGATCGAAGATCTTTATACTCGCTATCTTGAAATCTTTCCTCTAAAACAACAATCCGGTAAACTCATGAAACATCACCTGACGGCTGTATTTAATCATTGGGGCACTCCATCCTAAATCATTTCAGATAATGATAAAGAATTTATAAATAAAGATATAATTAATTTAATTAGTCAATTCAATACAAAATTTACACCAACTCCTATCGGTTACCCCTGTGCAAATCCCGTTGAACGTTGTAGTCGTACAATTAAACCCATGATTGTCGCATTTACGAGTATGTTTTGTCGCACGACTGTTTTGCCGTGAGAATGTCGTCAAAAATTACAATAATATAATGACAAAAAAAGTAAAAGTTTTGCAGTAAAACTTGAGTTATATTTTATTTAATGCATGGAGACCGAGCTGTCTCGTACAAAAATCGATGTATATCTGTCTTAAAATTACTAACTTAAAAATCTAGGTACAAATTTCATGAGAACAAAGAGTGGGAAAAAGGGTGTACATTTAGCGGTAGTAACGAAAAGTTCGGAAGTGATTGGTAATGCGGAAGGAAGAGAAGGGATAAGGGGCATTACGGAAAATGGGTATGAGCGTGGGTGTAGCGTAGGCAGGACGAAAGAGAAAGGGAGTGACGTCACTAGACGTAGGAAATTTGGGAATTAAAAATGCCGGACTCAGGGTCGCCAAGTATGGTAGGTTTTTAGAGTACAATAGGCAATAAACTTAAGAGGGTGAGCTTAAAAATACGAGTACAATATTTTCGAATAACTAAAATACTACATATAAAAAAAAAGAGTCTACGAGAGGCTTAGGATGAAATACTTTGTAACTCACAAACAAATATGTAAGAGCAAATGAATATATAAAATAAACCTAAGGCTCATGAAAGATTTTACCGCCTTGAACATCTGCTATCAACGTGTTAGAAGACAAAAAATTCTTAAGAATAAAATTAAACATTTAGAAATATAACTAAAATATTTAAGCGTAAAATTTCCAAGGGATTATTCAACGATGGGCAATAAATTTAAGAATTTAAATCTAACACAAAAATCGCATGTTTAAATTAAAGTAAATTTAAAACTGAATTGAAAATAAATTAAAAATAAATTAAAAATTAAAGTTTATTAATTAGCGCTTGAACAGAGTAAAAACCTGAAAGACTGGGATGAACATATGGACGATTGAAAATTTGTGTGTAATACTTCAGTACACATTGTTCTAGGTGTGTCACCATTCTATTTTAATCACGGAATTGACGCACGAATAATTAGTGACACCGATCCCCTTGAAAATTTAGAAGTATCTGACATTACCGTTCGGCAACCCCGAATGGACCGTGCAGTTGAACTGAGACATTTTGTTGAGCAAAATATGTTGAAAGCTCCGGAACGAACGCGTAAACAACATGATCAAAAATTTTCTGATATTCCAATAGATTTAAAAATCGGTGATCAAGTCTATTATTTGAATAAAAAATTAAGTAAAAAAGTTGACGGCTATAGTGCTAAATTAGCACCAAAATATTCGGGACCTACTATTGTCTCTCAAATTTTAAGTACTCTAGTAGTTGAATTACAAGATAATGCCAGTAACGATATTGGCACATATTATTACAATAACTTAAAAATCCCTAGACGGTCTCGAAGACGTAATTTATTATTCTCAATATATTCCAGATCACTAATCATGAAAGTCAAGTTATCCGGAGATTCAGGATCAGATACCGGAGTCTCACTTCATGAGTCCGAATTTGATAATTGATCCTGTATTACCCGGTTCGTAAGGACCAGAGGACCGTGTGACCGTAAATATTTATATGCATAATGCATATAAAGGATCGGTATTAGTGGGGCTGTATTATATACGAAATGTATATAATTAATGAAGATAGTAAATACTTGCATAATATACCACTGAATCAGATGTTAAATAATTAGGAAAGTATACTCGGTTAATTAATAGTCATAATAATAGAATTATTATACTTAGCTGATGTAGATGTTGAATCAGGTTGTTGTTCGTCCTTCTACCCATGGGTATAGATCACTGCTCGATAGAAAGAGATAGCCGGCTAGTGTTTTATTGCAATTGTGACTCAAGCGTCACAATTGCAGTGACAGGCAATGATAATAAGTACATCATTAATTATCAATTACTCTAATATTTCAACGGATGAAAGGATTAGAGGAGAAGGTCCTTAAACGGATGAAAGGAATAGGATAAGGTAGAACAAAGGTACGCGTATCCTGACATTATAACTAAACTGTATTAAAATAAAAGTATATAAAAAAGTATAATTAGAAATAACCAATACATGATTGATTGGTATAGGAAAAAAAACATGAATAATTAGGCACACAGTCTTTTTTATAGGTGATACACGGTGGTACTACGCCGGTATCACACGCATTCCCTCTCTATTAGATCAGGTAGAGGGGATTAAATAATAATCATGATATACGCTGGTAATTACAGGTATACTTTTCAGATAACATGAGGTTATTTACCCCATGTGATGACCTATTATCATGAACCGATAGAGGGTCTTCAAACCTCGTTACAATATATATATCTGCAAGATCTCGATGAACTGACTCCTGATTAAAGTGATCATAAAGATAACTTCTTCTTAAGTTCAAAATAACATCATTTTGTAGAAACATTTAGATGCTATAGTCATTCAAGCTAGGCCAGATACTAAAAACATATATTTAAACGCTTCTTTGATGTCAAATATCCTGACAAATTACTCAAATTTAACTTACAGAAAAAATTCAAGTCAGCTGAAAGTTCGAGTCGGTGAATGGGATACACAAACGAAGAATGAACCATTTCCTCATCAAGATCGAGATGTAATTAAAGTCATTACTCATCCTAACTTTCATTCAGGATCACTACGGAATGATTTTGCAATACTAATTCTTTCTGAACCTGTGCAATTTGCTGAGAATGTTGATGTCATATGTTTACCAAAACAGGACGATATTTTTGATGGCTCTCGATGTTTTGCCAGTGGTTGGGGCAAAGATATCTTCGGTAAGAATAAACCAAATACAATTAAAATCATTTTTACCGAGTGACATATGATTATCAATATAAATTACTCAAATTTAAGCACCTTTTACCTTAAGCAAATTGAATTATTCTTCAATCCTTCAAAATTCGGAGTCTTAAAAAGTTCAAGTGTAAATAGACTAGGGAGAGCGTGAATCATAAAGCACTCTGGATTGTAGGCCTGCATTGAGAGAGCAGTAGTGATTATGTGTGTACCTTTTTAATTATTTAAGCTTCATATCGTGTACAATGATAATACCGTAGTTAGGATTGTTTACATGGCTTGGTTGAACATTGAAAGATACCCATTTCTCTTCTCATATTACGCCCCTGTCGAGGGTTCTAAACGTCCACTTAACTTTCACAAGAACCCGCCTTATCAAGAAATGAGGTTCTGAGGTCAAGTCAAGAGGCTAAGCCAAATAAATAAAGAGAATAATCTTTTTTATTCTACACAAATGATTCATTAATTAAATTTGATAGTATCACATTTAATTGTAAGTTGAAACATTTTTATGTGTACCTTAACATATGATCCATTCAAAAAATATACATGATAAAATATATATAACAAAATATCTGCAGAAAAATCAACTGATGTACCAAACATTCACAATAATCTATTTAAATTTATATGAATCTTAGAATTATATGCTTTATTTGACCATGAAGCAAACGGACGGTTTGAAAAATCAAAATTTTTTATTCTCTCAATCTATTGATATTGCCTTGTACTCTACAAAACATTTTTCATGGATAATTCACATATTGTTTTTTTAATTCGTTTGAAAAATCTCAATTAAAAAAAATAATGCCACTTTTTTTAAGTGATAAGTTCATATTTTTTTCAATAATATACCAAATCTAACCTTGTGCAAATCTCCCGCGCTCTCATTACATCCTCTCACGGCAGATACATGATCGATAGTACAGTCGATTTACAATCGATTATAGGCGTCTCCGCTAGTCGCATTCTCACCACGAAGACCGCTTGAGTGGAGATGTAGAATACGGAAGCTCCGTCTCTCTCTCACTTCCAACGCTCTCTCTTTTTCTTATAGCTAAAAGTTCTGATTGCAGACGCCTGGTGCTTTATTAAAATCTCAGCTTAATTCATAAATCAACTGTGCTCTCATTCAATAATCAATTAAATTTTGCGTGAAATAATTGATGTGAATTATCGCTCATATTATTTTTGCTCTCATAATGGAAATCTCAGTAATATCAGCGTAATAAGTCTCACCGCGTGTACTGGCATTGTTCGCGCTGTTATATCTGGCTTGCCGTATATATTAAAGGGGCAGTTCATCATTATCTGTGTCGCAACTGTCTTGGCGATCACAGTTTTGAGAATTGTCATTCCAAGGACCGTCGCCGTTATAAAAAATGCGAATACCTCACCTCCATCTGCATCTCAGCCAGAATCTTACCCTCAAAAGTTTCTGCAATAACAATTTTGCTCTTCTCAAGCTGCAGCTATCATCTCATCCGCCATCAGCCGTTCTCCAGATTCCAAACCAGTGACATCTCGACCGACAGTGCTCTTGGCAACCGCACACACTCTCATTTCTCACCTATCAGGGTCGTCTCATCGTATCAGAGTTCTCATTGATCCTGGATCAGAACTTACTCTGCTTTCTCAAGCTGCTGTTCGCACTTGCAGTCTCATCCCGCAGTCATGTCGCATACCTCTACAAGGAGTCAGCAATATCTCATCAGGAAAAACAGAAGGCATGGTCTCATTCATACTGCATTCTACCATCTCATCAGAACAAGCATCTCTCAACGCTCACACTCTCAAAAACATCACAGCGCAGATTCCATCAGTCTCAATCTCACCAACTCTATGCTCTCATATTTAAGATCTAGAACTCGCCGACCCAGACTCCCACAAGTCCGGTAAAATTTACCTTCTCATCGGCGCTGATTTCTTCGGTCAAATCATACGGCCAGTTCTCAGATCAGGAAGTTCTTCAGAACCAATTGCTATGAAAACTATACTCCAGTGGGTTAATTGTTGGCGGAATATCAACTCGACCGCCATCTTCCACTCTTTGGTACCTGGGGTGGTACTTTTTTGGAGAAACGGCTGTCGGCCGAACCTCATTATGTCTGCAGCCAACTCCTTCTGCTGCTCAGTCAATGTAGGGGCCGCTATTCCATAATGGACCCAGTTTCTCGCACACATTAAGTCTGTAAATAAATATTATTTCTCGATATTACCCCCACACTGGGCCTCAAATATAACATAGTGTATTCAAAGCGATAGTAAGAGTAACCGAAGCAATAGATAGTAGCAATAGTAGCAGAACCAATAGATAAGCAGAGATAGTAATAGAAACGATAGATAGACAAAGACAGACCAATGAAAGAAAATCATGCGACCAACAACACCGCGTTCATTTCTACCAGCGCAATCGACTTTTCCACCGATTGTACCACGTTCTCAGCCCGTTTAAACAGCTTCAACAGTTTAATGTGACTGCGACCCACGAGTTTACCATCAAGAGTTTTCAACTCGACTATCACTGGCGTAACCACCTTGTCAACGACCAATGGACCGACAAACCTTGGAGCCAACTTCCCAACCACTTGATCACATTTCTTGGACAGAACCTTGTTTGGACGATATACTTGATCTCCTACCTCGAAGACTCCCACTCGCCGGGTTTTGTTATAATAACGAGCATATCGTTCCGATGCCCGACGGATATTTTGGTTAACTATGTCCCTCAGTTCCACCATCCGATCCATGCGTGCTACCCACGACGACCGATCCACATTGTCTTCGAGTTGTATCCCGTCGTTGTCATGTCTATAGCATCTCATGGGACACGGCTCTCGTCCAAAGTTGAGGAAAGCTGGGCTCACTCCCAGACTTTCATGACTGGCCGTGTTGTACGCAAACTGGAACTCATATATGTAATTGTCCCATTCCCGATGGTCGTCTTCCAAGTAACTCATGATCATAGTCTTGATGTTACGATTTACACGTTCCACTGGGTTGGCCTGTGCATGGTATGGTGGGGTGGTCATGTGTTGTATAACACATTCCTCGATAACGGCTTGTACATCTTTATTCAAGTACTCACGTCCGTTATCGGTCCAAAACACCTTTGGAGTACCTCACCGGTTCAAAATCGCTTGTCTGAAGCTATTTGCGACTGTTTTACCGTTGGCCGCTCTCACCGGCACACACTCAATCCAACGAGTGTACAAATCTTCAAAAATGATCAGGTACGCGAAGCCAGATTTTGACCGAGTGAACGACATCGTATCTGCGGCCACTACCTCCCACGGTTCCATTGGTGCTCTCGATTCCATCAGTCCTAATGGCTTCTGTTGCACTGGTTTGGCATCTATGCAAGTTTCACATTCCAACACGTACTGGCGAATGTCTTTAGACATGCCCGGCCAGTAATAACGTGTTCTGATCCGATCTAGGGTTTTACGGATTCCCAAATGGCCTGATTGGGGGTGGTCATGAGCCTGTTGCAATACCCACCATTTATCCTTTGGCGGTACTACCAACTTCCAATTCTCATCACCATCAGCAACCAGTCCAACCATTGAGTCAGGTACCCGTTTATACAGCCGACCATTCGCATATCGGTAATCAGGTACGGACTCCGGGTCATTTTCCAGTAGTTGGCACTTTTCAGTGTACCAGTCATCATCGGTGTCCTGACCCGGACTGATCACGTCTCGTTTGCACCGCTTGCAAATTGTCAGTCAGCACATCCATGGTAGCATCATACTCTTGAGCTAAACCCACACTGGATTGCTGACTGATGGCGTGAACCTCGACCTGGACACGAATTCTGCAATGTCGCTCAGTCTTGTGAGGGATTACCACGCTACGAGAACCGTCACCCTCTATTGACGGCCCGCATTGGCGTTTTTTGGCTGGATGGCCCGTGGTGGACATTGGCAAGTAACTGCAGTCTTGCCTATTGTCCCACACCTCGGACAAACATCACGGTGTGGTTCCCGACAACCATAACTCAAATGTTGCAGTGACCCACAGTTGAAACAAAATCTAGGCCTTTTAAAAGATGCGGCTCTCGGATTCAAATTTCCCGCGCCCTGGGGAATCGGTGGATTGACTGGAACATTTCCAGCTGGACTCACTGCTGACGGTTGCGATGTATGGGGCGACGGTGGCTGCTTGTTCTGACCTGAATTCGCTCCAGGCACAATTCCCACTGGCGCCATCTCTTGCTCAAGAACCTTTTTCCCGCGTTGTTTGGCCTTTCGCGACTTGGCTTGTCCCGCTGGCGGAGCTTGTTGATCAGTCTCACCTGATTCCTGATCAGTTATCGCATGCATCAGCCCTCGATCTTCCCGTGGTTGTTTGGGACCGTATGCATACGAGCATTCTTTCACGAATGACTCTTCCCTTGGTGGTGGGGCTCGTCGCGTTTTCGCAGCCCGCCATTTTTCTCCCAAACGAGTCGCCTCGTACAACAACGATGAGTATGTATCAAATTTGCCCACTGGGCAATGGTCCCAAAATTCAGGTCGTAGACCTTGGCAACCTCGACGTACTTGTCGAGATTCCACTGGTGGATGTCGTATCCGTGAGTATAAATTTTGCAGGCAAATGAGATAATTCCGCGCTGACTCTTTTTCACCCTGGTTTCTCGCCCGAATATCTGCCTTGATTTCCCTTTGGCGTCCGCCCCCAGTGAACCACGTGCGGAACTCGTACTTGAAATCGTCCCACTGGGTCCAACGCTCAAAGTTTGCCGAACACCACGTTGCGGCAACGCCAGTGAATACCTCGGGTAACACTGCCAATCGATCGTTGTGACGTATACCCGCACTTCGCATCAGTACAGATAACCGCCGAAGGAACTCATCTCCAGTCATTGAACCATCTCCCGCAAACGACAACTTCCAATTGCGAGCAATCGCCCCATAGTCTCGATCACGACCATGTGATCTGGATCTAGATCGACGCTTGGCCCGTTGGCTGACATAGGAGTCATTTGAAGACCAGGAATGACTTCCACTGGAGTCAGAGTCATGTCCATGGTCGTGTGGTCTCCCCTGATGTTGTTGCTGGGTTGGCAGGTGGTTCTGGTTGACCACTTGTGGCCAATTTACATGCACATCGGGTGCTATTGCAGAGGAGACCGGTGGTATGCTCATTTGAGGCCCACATACATTTACCATGTTCGTGGTGGCCCTCAAGTTGCCCGCGTATCCCGCTGTCGATTGGATGGCACTGAGGTGTGATGGAATTGTAGCATTAACGCAGCTACGTATCGGTGATGTCGCTCGGAAAGGGTCCCGGGGACGTACCGCACTCGCTGACGTTGTTCCCGTCGTCCTGTCTGCCAACAGTGTCATGATTCGGGTCTAAAATACCCGTAGAATGTCCACAATATCACGATGAGTTGCAAAGGCTTCCATTGGGCTTTGCTGCTGCGAACCTTGACCTGAGGGTACCGTTGGTGCACTGGTTACTGGCATATCTGGATTTGCCGACGTTGCTGGAATTCCGCTGTGAATTCCCGCTGACCGCAATCGATCCAAAATTGCCACGTCATCGCGTTCTCGACCCACTGCCGATTCCCGAACCAACTCGTCCACTAATGGGTCCCATGAGACATCAAGCCCATCATCGCGGTCCATTAACCGACGTACCCGATCGCGGATGACATTTCCTGGCCCATGATGATTCAGCCATCTACTGCGTAAATACTCTCGCAGAGATTCAACGTCGACGTACTCGGGGATAATATTGGATTCTGATGGAATCTCATCAAGTGTTGAGCTCCAGCTCACGTTCATAGCCCCCAACGCCCTCTGGTGATATCAATTAAGTCGGTTACGAAGAACCTGCGGTGAACCGAATGTGGATAGCCCAAAGCTGGCTAACAACATTTTGAGTTTTGAGGGTGGTTGCTTCAGCAACCACGTGAGCTCAGTAGGTGGAAGTGTGCCATCACCTTCCTGCTCCTCGCCGTCCTCAACTGTCAGCGTATTATTGTGCTCTTGGTTATCCGCTGCTCGCAGTTCGTCAGCTAATGGTGTCTTTGACGGTGGCTGACTCGCATCGAACTCCCAGATGGAGGGTCAGTCTCGTCTCCCCCGCGTAACCGCTCACACGCTTCCAGCAACATGCTTGATTCGTCCCAAATCAATTGCCACGATTCCATTGTAAATTTTAATGAATAATTAAATATAAAATTAATATAAATTTAAATACCCCGAATTATCACTCGCGGACCAAAATAAATTAAATAATCGGAAACAACAACCCGAATCTCCTTGCTGCTATCCAAATCTCCGCACCTAAACCTGAAACTTCAAAGTCAAATCGACTCGTACGATTTAATGGCTCCCTGGCCCCACGTTGGGCGCCATATAACGTTCTCTACTATTTCACACGTCCCACGGCGGAGTGTGGTTAGTGTCAAATAGGCGTTATGGCACTCTGTTGGTGAAAATCTAACAATAAAATAAACGAAAATAAATTCCTATGGAGACAACCCAAATTCTCCACTGGAAAACACAGCCCGTCTCAGGCTGGGTTAGAAATCCTTGTTGGGCGCCAGTTCGTGCCCTCCACGAACAAAATTTAATTCACCAAGAAAATGAAATGAAAATGAAAAGAGTGAAAATAAAATAATAAAAATCAGGGAGCAGTTCCAAATGTTGGAAAAGGATAGCAAGAATGAGAACAGTATAAATTAAATAAACAATAAGAATACACCGGGTTGACCACCAATTGTTGTTTGATATATTTTAAATTAATATAAATAATGTAATACTCATTAAATCTTGTTTATCATAAAATCAGACAGTGTCAAGTAAACTCATAATATAGTGCTTGTAATAATAATAATCGCACAATAATAATATAATGTTTATAAATACTAATCGCAAAATAATAATTTGATATTTGTAAATAATAAACGTCAAATAATAATATATTATTTGTAAATAATAATCGCAAAATGACAATATAGTATGTGCAAATAATAAACGCAAACGATAATAATATATTGCTTGTAAATAATACTCGCACAGTGACAGTATAGTATTTGTAAATAATAATCTCAAAATAATAATAATATATTATTTATAAATAATAGCCGCAGAATAATAATCTCAAAAATAATAATAATATATTATTTATAAATAATAGCCGCAAAATAATAATCTCAAGAATAATAACAACATATTATTTATAAATAATAGCCGCAAAATAATAATCTCAAAAATAATAATAATAATATATTATTTATAAATAATAGCCGCAAAATAATAATCTCAAAAATAATAATAATATATTATTTATAAATAATAGCCGCAGAATAATAATCTCAAAATATATTATTTATAAATAATAGCCGCAAAATAATAATCTCAAAATTAATAATAATATATTATTTATAAATAATAGCCGCAAAATAATAATCTCACAATGACAATATATTATCTGTAAATAATACTCTCAAAATAATAATAAATGCTAGCCACAAAATAATAATATATTGTCTGTAATAATAATCTCGCAATGACAATATATTATTTGTAAATAATACTCTCAAAAATAATACTTATTCCCAGTGAGTAGTCATTGTGTACCCGCGGATTTCATAATTATGCATTTAATGATTATGATCATGGCGTATCTCAACATGAACGCTCTCACTCACACACACATAAAACACAACAATTGGTCATCAACGCGGGGAAACGTAGATTGCACGCGAATAGATTAATCAAAGGTACTTACAGTCGTCATCGTAATATAATACGGTGATAGGCTCCATCAGGAATATGTTTATCAACACCACTTTACTAGTTAATTATACGATCTGACCCAAATAGCGACTTAGTAAAATTTAATTATATTAATTACGCACTTAAATGGCGTCTCAAATTAATATTTCACCGCACAAACACACACCCTGCTCGTACATGTGATTATCCACGTCTGACCACGGCAGCACGTGAATTTTTTGCGAGTTATTCAAAATTAAAAATTTTACTATTTTCTCATTTTCCAACTTTATTTTTTGAATATCTCGAAAACTATGATAGATACAGAAGTGGTTTTGGTTTTGTTTTGAAGAGGAAACTTGGGGCTTTTAAAAAAAAAATATTTCGAAAAAAATTTAAAAAAATAAGAAAGCTTTCGAATTTTGAATTTTCAAAATCTGCTAAAATCTTATGGCGACATGAAATTTTGGGCTAAAATTTTTCACTGTACTACCTTTAAATGATCTTAAGAGATCCTGAAAATTTCAGAGAGGTGTGTTTTTTTATTTAAAAATTATGAATTTTTGAACTTGGCAAAAAAAATTTTTTTTTGTTTCCACCCCTGAGTCTTGCATAGTTAAGAAAAAAATGTCATTTTGAGTATGAAAAAGATTATTTCACCATGTTTCTATTAACGCGCTTTTATGAATTGTTCGGGTAGAATTTTGTAGTCGATTTAAACTAACTTTCCGATGAACTTGAGATTTGAAATTTGAATCATGACTCAGAATTAGATGACAGTGCAAGAAAATAAAGGAAAACAAAATAAAAAAAAATTAAAAAAAAAAATCGAATAAAAAAATTGTATCAATTTGTTTGTCTACTCGGTTCGAAATTTCTATAATCATTTTTAAACCAACTTCTGAATGGTGTAACGCGTTTTGGTCCCAAAACATTTCATCCCCGACAACTCACCCCCGACAATTCATAACTGCGACAGTTTATCCTTTGCCAACTCATCTCCAACAATTCATTTCTTAATTTCAATATTCCTAATTGAAATCGAGAAAATTTTGAATGAAATTCAATAAAAAAAAAAATTTTAATTAAAAAACAAAATAAAAAAAGGTTCTGGGGCCGAGTGCAATTTTTCATATTTTTTTATGTGTGGGTATATTTTTAGTAGATTTTATAAAAATCTAACTGTTGTATTTGTCCTCATGACGCAACTTTACAAAAATTTTAACACTTTCTATCTAATTTAGTCGAGTAGGTTCCAAAAATTCTATTGGTGAAAAAATTTATATATGTATTTATATATATATGTATATATATATATATATATATATATATATATATATATATATATATATATATATATATATATATATACGATATAACCCATGGTTCTTCTACGATAGCGTCCACAATTCTATACCGATCTTGATGATTTTTTTTTTATATATTCTTTAGTTAAAGAGCTCGGTTCAGTTCGAAGATGAGCTAAATCGGCCAGAAAGTTTAGAAATTATAGTCGTTCAAAGATTTTTTAATTTTTCAAAAAATTCAACTTTTCTTGATTTATCTTTAAATAAATTTTCATCCGAAAGAAATAATCTATTTTTGCTGATTGAATCTTCAAGTTCATCCGATTAGCTTTAATTTAAGCTATGTCGTTTACTCTTTCGATAATTTTTTCTAATACTTTGATAAATTTCAAAATTTTCAGAAAAATAGAAAAAAAACATTTTTTTTTACTTTCTCATTAAATAACTTCGAAGCAATACATAATAGTTGAATCTTGTTAATATTTTTATGTAGCTTATCTAATGAGCTTCATATTTCAGTACTATTTTTTTATATTCGACGAAAATTACCTATTTATTTATTGAAGTTTAGCTGTTGCATTCGTTCTTCCACTTTTCAAAAAATTCATGTAACTGTTCCGATTCTGATTTCTGCCGTGTAAGACTTTTAAAATCTCAACATTAAAGTATACATAAAGTATCTTATCGAAATTGACAAGCATAAATATAATTGACCTTACAAGCTTTAGATGAACCTTTAAACGCCACCGTTTATTTTACGGATTTAAATAATTAAATAAATAACGAAAAATCTACTTTTATTTCGGCTGCCGAATGGCCTTTTTTTTTAATTCCATATGTACAAAATTTGTGAAAAAAGGGTGCTATGGTTTACACCTTCTTATGTGTGGGTATATTTTTAACTTCTCGCTAAGAAAATCAAAGATTTTCAAAAATTTCGGGAAGTTATTGTTTTCACCCCGATTTGCGAAAATCGAAATTCCAACAGATGTCGACGTTTTGAGGTTCTAGGAAGCTATTCTGACTAAATTCAAGATGATGTCCGAGTGTATGTATGTATGTATGTACGTACGTATGTAAATATTCTGTAACTTTTGAACGAATAAACCGATTTTGATCGTCAAGGTGTCATTCGGCGCGGCTTGTTAATTACTATAAGCACTGGAAATTTAAGCTAAATCGGTACGGTACGTTCGGAGATATTTCAAAAATACAATTTTTTCAA
This sequence comes from Microplitis deprimator, assembly GCA_964016945.1. Taxonomy (NCBI): domain Eukaryota; kingdom Metazoa; phylum Arthropoda; class Insecta; order Hymenoptera; family Braconidae; genus Microplitis; species Microplitis deprimator. The sequence continues at coordinate 9,105,593 of OZ024712.1, read as the reverse complement.
AAATTTTTTTTTTGAATAACTTTTAATTCGCTCGATGGATTGATTCTAAAATTTTATCAGCTCTGAAACTTTATAAGCCACGCCGAATGCTACCTCAACCATCAAAATCGGTTTATTCGTTCAAGAGAAACCGTGAACGAAAGAATTAAAAAAAAATTTTTTTTTAGTTTTTTTGAAATTTATCAAAAAACGACACGATAAATCAATTTTAAAATTTAATCAGCTCTAGAACTCAATAAAACGCGTCGATTGCCACCTCAACCGTAGCAATCGATGAATTCGTTCGTGAGATATCGTTGGAGAAAAAATGGTAAAAAACGTTATTTTTCAAAAACTAAGGCATACAAAAGTATTTTCGAGCTCGAAGAGCTCAAAAATGTATTCTCGACAATGTTTTCGAGCTCAACGAGCTCGAAAACTGTGGGAAGTTTTGAGGCTGGCCCGTGGGGTCAACCGACAGACCGATTTTTTTAATTGCACACACACAATATTCGTGAAAAAAGGGCGCTATGTTTTACATTTTTTTATGTGTGGGTATACTTTTTTCTATCAACTGAATATTATGTTATTTTGAGTTCAGTAATCCGATGATTCAATTCAAAAAACAACAATAATAATAATTAAAATAATAAAAATAATTACAATAATAATAATATTATCTGAAAGATCATTTAAACGTATCTAATATTGCGGCATCGGGATATGTGGCGGCTCAGTCGCCTCGCTCACGCCACAGCGGCTGACTGCCGTACCTAAATTTGCTTCGACGGCACCAACGATGTGAGGAAAAACTATCGCCTAGTCGGTACATGGATATATATAAAGATATAATAAAGATATACGTATATAGACACTACAGCTGCAGCCTACAAAAAAAAGATTATTTATTTAAATATATATTGTTTAAATTAAGTGTTGTGTATAATAAAGTTTATCAGACCACGAATTACTGATCACTTATTTATTTATTTATTGGTAGTGACCCAACCCACTACATTTGGTGACCCCGACGTGATCAAAAAGTGGTCTAGCAATACATTCGCGCCAAAAAAATATTTAACAAAAAAAAAAAATAAAATAAAAATAACCGACGCTAAACAGTTCTTGAAATAGCGAATAAAAACAATTTGAAAAAATAAAACAGACATAATGCTATTGCAACACAGCCCTTAAAAAAATAACAATCTCAAGGGCTTTGACAATGATGGGAACCCGGTTCAGTCTGAGGATCACGCATTCGGCAGTTTTCCTCAAAATTTGACGCTACCTGACAATCTGTTTACACAAACCATCCAGACTTCAACGACGAACACAGGTGCCACACAAAAAATAACAACCACTTCGTCATTATTAAACAATCAAGGATTGGGACAGCAATCATTCAGTCAGCAGACAAGTAACACAAACTTCGGCAATCAGATCTCATCTGTCACACTCGAGCAACTTCTTGCAGGTGTTGCACGCACAGCTCAACGAAATATGCAAGTCACAACTATGAAACCAAAATTACCGCCTTTCAACAAAGCGAGACCTGATCTGTGGTTTATCATGGTTGAAGCGGAATTCAACACTACCAACATCCGAGATGACCAGGTAAAATATCTCAATGTCATTCGTGCACTAGAACCTGACATCATTGAATAACTCGCTGACGTCGTTCGCCATGCATCCGCAGCAGATAAGTACAAAACCATAAAAAATGCAATCCTCTCACATCTATCTGATTCCAGGCAGAATTAATTAAAAAAACTACTTAAGAAGCTAACTCTTGATGGAAAAAAACCGTCTCAGCTTCTGCGTAAGATGCGCAAGCTCGCTGATTGTGGCATTGACGACAAAGTTCTTCAACAAATGTGGCTGGATCGACTTCCTGCTCAGATCAGACTGCATTTAATCACAACCAACAAGCTGGGACTAGATACAGTAGCTGAGTTTGCAGACCGCTTCATTGATGTTCTCGGGACCAACCCCCAAGTTGCGGCCACCTCAGCGCGTCCATTCTCACAAAGTAACACAAGCAACTACGAAGCAAAATTCGTTGAGCTACAAAAATCACTGCCCCGTGCGTTAAAGAGATCTGTGATTTCAAACTTCAACAACAAAACATCCAATAACAACTCCAGCAAATCGCACTTCAAAGTCAACAACAATTGCAGCTGATTAACAACCAGAACCGAGGTCACAGGTCAAGAAACAGGTCAGTTACCCCCACACGTAACGGCATTTGCTATTACCATCTTAAATTCGGTGCGGAAGCTCGCAAGTGCACATTGCCATGCAAGCTCTTTGCTACCTTGAAGTCAGCTAATCAGTCGGAAAATTAACGTCGCTGTCATCGGTTCGAGCAGTCGGTGACAGCGCATCATTACAACCTCAAGAGCTCCGCTTATACATATTCGATAGCACAACCAAGCAAAGTTTTCTCATTGACTCTGGTTCAGTTGTCTCGATACTGCCTGCCAGCAAGTTTCGCAATAACCGTAATCCAGATTCTTTCACACTTTACGCAGCAAATTCATCTGAAATAGCTACATACGGCACCACTACAATTAAACTAAATCTAAATCTACGGCGAGATTTCACGTGGTCCTTCATAATTGCTGACGTATCAACACCAATTCTAGGCACGGATTTCCTAACTCACTACAATCTATTAATTGACCTCGGGAATCGTCAGCTCATCGACACAGTCACCCAGTTGTCCACAAAAGGTGATACAATAGCAGCGGAATACTACAATATATCGACGATCAGCAACGACATAGCTCCTAAATACGCAAAACGACTGGAGCAATACATCGAGATCACGAAACCCCTCACGAAATCGTGTATTAATAAGGAAGGTTATGCATACCGGATTATTACACACGGTCCACCACCGACAGCGAGACCTAACAGACTTGCCGGTGAGAAAGCAGCAGCAGCAGCGAAACAACAGATCAATGAACTCCTCGACGCTGGAATCATCAGACCATCGAGCAGCAAATACGCCAGTCCAATCCACATGGTTCGTAAAAAAGAAGGTACTTGTAGAATGTGCGGCGATTATAGGCCACTGAACACTATCACTGAACGAGACAACTATCCACCGCCTCACATAAATGATTTATTACCACGCCTAGCGTGGAAACAAATTTTCTCCAAGATTGACGCAGAAAAAGCGTACCTAGGAATACCAATGCATCCTGAAGATATTGAGAAAATCGCAATCATAACACCCTGGGGACTATGAATATATCGGCATGCCTTTTGGGCTAAAAAACGCGTCAGCTACATATCAGCGCTACGGTGATCCCATCATTCGCGACCTTGACTTTGTATTCTTATACGTCGATGATTATTTAATATTCTCTGACAATGAAGAAGAGCATGAAAAACACCTGCGACTTCTTTTCGAAAGACTCAAGCAACATAACATAATAATTAACCTCAAGAAATGTGTTTTTGCTCAATCAAACATTGACTTCTTAGGTTTTACAATCAGTGCAGAGGGTTACACACCCTAAGCAGACAGAGTGGAAGCTATTAACAACTATCCCAAAACGGAAACCATCGTTTAGCTTCGTAGATTTCTCGGCATGGTAAACTACTACGGTCAAAACATACCTGATGCAGCTCACCTGCTTCTACCTCTCAATAATTACCTCAAAGAGTCAATAAAAATGATAAAACAAAAATTCTCTGGACTGCTGAAGCGGAAGAGGCGTTCAACAAGTGCAAGCAGCAACTAGCATCAACAACACTACTAACTGTTCCATCAACAACAGCCGTGTTGGCTCTCACTACGGACGCATCATCAACAGCCATCGGAGCAAAACTTGAACAGCTGCAGAACGAGACGTGAAAGCCTATTGGATTTTTCTCACGTAAACTTAGCCAAACTGTACCTCGCTACAGCACGTACGATCGAGAACTGCTCGCCGTCTTTGCTGCAGTTAAATTTTTTCGTCACCTGCTAGACTGTCGCAAATTTGTCATTCGTACCGATCACAAACCTCTGATCTACGCGTTTAAACAGAAGCTGGACAAAGCTTCGGAGCGGCAAACACGTCAACTCGAGTATATTTCACAATTTACCACAGACATCGTATACGTAAAAGGTGAAGACAACACCGACGCGGATGCACCCTCACGTATCCACGGATTGATATGCCATCAATTCTGACTCCACAAGAGATACATCAAGCTCAACAAAATGACGAAGAATTAGAGAACCTGACCAAAATTCGACGTCATTAAAGCTTCAAGAACTGACAATCAAAGGAGTAAAAATCTACTGTGACATAACTTCTAATATAGTCAGATCGTACATTTCTCAAGCCTTACGAAGAACAGCATTCAACGTAGTACATGGTCCATGGCATCCTGGTGGAAAAACAACATCAAGAAACCTACGGGAAAGATACATCTGGCCTGGAATTCGTAAAAACACGATAAAATGGTCTCGTAAGTGCATCGCATGTCAAAGAACCAAAATACATCGCCACAACAGAATTAAGCCGAACCACCTGAATGTTCTAGACAACAGGTTCAACCATATACACTTAGACATCATCTTTCTACCCAAAATTGGTGACTTTCAATACTGTCTGACAATGATTGATCGTTTCACTCGTTGGCCAGTTGCTGTTCCAATTAAAGACATGACTGCAGAGACTGTAGGTCGGCTCTATTTGATCACTGGATCGCACACTATGGAACTCCCATTCAGATCACAACAGACCATGGTACACAGTTCAAATCAGCTTTATTTTCAGCACTAGCTAAACTTGTTGGTGCCAGTAAAACTCGTACAACTCCGTATCATCCACAGTCCAACGGCATCGTAGAGCGGATGCATCGCACTTTAAAAACTGCTCTGATGTGCTCACCAAAACCCTGGACAGAAATTTCATCAACTGTGTTACTGGGACTCCGTACTAGTTTTAAAGAAGACATTCAAGCAACTCCAGCTGAACTTCTCTACGGAACCTGGCTTCGTATTCCCGGAGAATTCTTTGTATCAGCCGAACTACCAGCGGATCCTCAGATTTTCGTTGAAAAGCACAGAGAATTCATGCGTGGACTCAGACCGACAACCACGGCTCATCATAATAAAGCTCGCATTTCCATCCTCAAGAATCTTGACACATGTTCACACGCCTTCGTGCGCTGTGATCATGTCAAGGCACCACTTGAAGCGCCATACATTGGGCCTTATAAGATAATCGAACGGATCACTGATCGTGTGTACAAACTGGACATCAACGGAGAGGAGAAGAATATATCGATCAAACGCCTGAAACCTGCTTACATCTCGAAGAACGACGACGACTTTCCACCTGAGCCTGAAACCTCAACTTCACAAGCTAGTCAACCGCAGTTACATCACTGGGGTTCCGTCATGGACAGACCTCAGCGTACGTATAAACACGAGGTAACGTTCAAAATTCCCGCAGAAACTCACTCAGGGGGGAGTGATTGTGGCGGCTCAGTCGCTTCGCTCACGCCACAGCGGCTGACTGCCGTACCTAAATTCGCCTCGACGCCACCAACGACGAGAGGAAAAACTATCGCCTAGTCGGTACATGGATATATATAAAGATATAACAAAGATATACGTATATAGACGCTACAGCTGCAGCCTACAAAAAAGAGATTATTTATTTAAATATATCTTGTTTAAATTAAGTGTTGTGTATAATAAAGTTCATCAGACCACGAATTACTGATCACTTATTTATTTATTTAATGGTAGTGACCCAACCTACTACAGATGTTATCCTATGACGCCATCTGTTGATTAGAAGGGGTAGTTTTTGGCACTGCAATATGTTAATATGTTGCTGTATATTATATAGCTGTATCTTAATGTTGTTGGAGTGGTTAGTAGTATACAATACTCCAAAGCTTTTGGTTTTCGTCTACATGCAATAAAATTTCGTTTGATGCTGGCTATAAATTAATTAAATTACTGATCAATTTATACTAAATATTAATACGCAATAATGCCGTTAAAGTTTGTCAAATCACAGCGTGCTCAAAATTTGTTACTCCATGAATGTATGTTATATTGTAAGAAACGGGTTACCAAAACCAATGTAACATGACGTTGTGCTTATAACTCTTAGTGTAATGTAATTATTCACACAGATTCTGATAGGAGAAATGGTACTTTTCGTTTATAAATAATTTCTTCTGTTAATTATTTCACGTGCGTATTTATAATTATTTATTTTTATTTCATGAAATATTACTGGCACTATTACTACACATGATCATAGTGGCAGCATTGTTGCTGTACAGGTTAAAATAGCTAAAGAAAAAATAAAAAATCGGTCCCTCAGTTGACCCTGCGGGTCAGCCTCAAAACTTCCCGCAGTTTTCAAGCTCTTTGAGCTCGAAAACATTATCGAGAATACATTTTCTAGCTCGAAAATACTTTTGAGTGCCTTCGTTTTTGAAAAATAACGTTTTTTACCATTTTTTCTCCAACGATATCTCTCGAACGAATTCACCGATTGCCACGGTTGAGGTAGCAATCGACGCGTTATATTGAGCTCTAGAGCTGATTAAATTTTAAAATTGATTTATTCAGTCATTTTTGAGAAATTTCAAAAAAACTGAAAAAACAATTTTTTTTTACTTCTTTCGTTCACGGTTTCTCTTGAACGAATGAACCGATTTTGATGGTTGAGGTAGCATTCGGCGTGGCTTATAAAGTTTCAGAGCTGATAAAATTTTAGAATCAATCCATCGAGCGAATTAAAAGTTATTCAAAAAAAAAATTTTTGAAAAAATTGTATTTTTGAAATATCTCCGAACGTACCGTACCGATTTAGCTTAAATTTCCAGTGCTTATAGTAATTAACAAGCCGCGCCGAATGACACCTTGACGATCAAAATCGGTTTATTCGTTCAAAAGTTACAGAATATTTACATACGTACGTACGTACATACATACTAGGGTGTCCGTTATTTCCCAAGTTGTTATTTTTTTTGCTGCTGCCTCCTAAACTTTCAGTTTTTGCACTAAAAAAAATTATCCACCCTAAACAAGCTCTTAATTTTCAAATTAAACCGTGCCGAAATCATGTTACATTTCCCATTCAAATAACATAAGATTTTTCGACTTTTTGCATTTAATTTTTTATCTCTGAAGCAAATAAATTTACAACTAGGACCAATATAGATTTTGTTAGAAAACTTTCCGCTCTACAAAAAAGGTCTCTATGATTTTTTCAATAAAATCATTCTTTTAAAAGTTATTCAGGATTAAAGTTGTGTTCAGAGTTTATAACTAAATTTTTTTGTCATTTACTGCAAATTTAAATCGCACCTTTCATTTTGACCACAAAAGGATCGGCACGTATACGTCTCAGTCATAAGCGACCCTACCGAAAATAAAACTGTACCCAATGGCAGCCAGCTGCAACATGCCTATCTAGAAAATTCCCGCTCCAATAAAATGTCTACCATCTTAAAATCTCTACTAATGAAAAAATCTACCATGATGTAATTACTACCAAAAAAAAATCGGTCTAATCGGTTGACCCTTCGGACCAGCCCCAAACCCATACAAAGTTTGGAAACCAGCCCTTGGATGGCCCATCGCCGGGCGAAGTATGATGATTAACGGCCAGTCAATAGCAAATTTTAATGGCCCATGAACGGCTGAATATACAAATGATAACGTCGGCCCATCAATGGCGCTCGAGTATCGGCCGATTAATGGCAGCCAGCAATCGGCCAAGCAAGTAAATAAATTCAATTGAAAAAAATTTTTACTATTGTTATCCTAGTAGAGTTCATGATTATTAATGTTTAAACTAATTAAGTGAGGTAAAAGATGATGAAAAAACTCGATGAAAAATTCTGCTGAGCTCCGGGCGCGAACTGTCGTCTTTCTGATTGCTGGGTCTGAACGGTAGCTACTGGACGAACCTACTAATATTGAACTGATACTTTTAAATGATATACTTATTCATTCTACTACAACCACTCGGTTTTATGAAATATAAAGAGAAATTTAATTAATATTTTCGATTATTTAGCAAGAAGAAAAAGTTATTTCGTATTATTTTTATTATATCCACATAATTTTTAAAAATAAAACTTATTAAATTTAATCGATTATTCATCAAGGACCTAGTTTACTTATCTTGCTTTACTACTATTATCAAAAATGACATTTATTGTAAAAATTTATGACTTATTTTTTAATTAAATTAATTTTTATAAATAAAGTTATAAAATTGCGGTTGTTGATTCCAAATAATAACGAACTTAAAAAATATTTAAATTGTTAGTTGTAAATAACTTCAATCGGAAAATTAAAATATGTTATTAATTAAAAATTAGTTTAAATCAAAAATAAATAATTATTAATTAAAGAAAACTATAATAATAAGTTATCTGTATAATTAATACTTGATTAGTAGATGTTTTTTATTTTACAAAGTCATGAACCACTGATTGACTAACAGTGTCCCAACGTTGCGAAACGATAATCGGCCAGTCATGAGTAGCCATTCATTGGTCAGCCATCAGCAGCGTCGCTTAAAATATTAAACGGCTACTGGTAATTAACCATGCTTGGGCCATTACTAATTGCCAATGCTTGGCCGAGTGACGGCAGTCAGACATCGGTCGATATACGGCAGTTTTTCCATTAACGACGACTTTGTATGGGAATCTTCCTGCTGTTTTTTAACTCCTTGAGCTATATATGAGCTATATAATAATATATGACGCTATTAATTTTTCATTTAATTGTAAGGTAATTGATAATATATTTATAATATCGGTTAACCTGTTAACAATTATTTTTATGCAAATAATGACATTCATTGATAATATTTATTGTTTAATTGAAAACTGTTCTACGAGTTAAAATTTAAATGTTGATGTTTATATATTTTGTATTGCAAAAATTATTATTGTAATGACCGCTGGTAATTAAGCGTCGATCGTAATAACAAATATTGAACTTTATTGTGTATAAAAAATGTAATTGTAATTAATTTTCACTAAGTCAATATATGACGATAAATTATGATGTTCAGTTGTCTTGTATAAGTGGCTTAAGCAATTGTGATACTAATTAGTTGACTATATTGATCGATAAAAATGAATGTTAATAAATGATTAAGAGATAATATTTTATTATTAATAAAAAGTAATTAATCTGTAGCGATCGATTATGTATTATGGTGCTAAATGATGTTGTTATGAGAAAGTGTGGATCAAAATTATATTGATAAACTGTTTATAATTAAAAATATTTATAGTTGATTTATCGTATTTAATATTTCTATTGAAGTATCAATTGTCCAACAGATAAAATATCGGGTATTGTTTGTCTAAGTGTAAGTTGTCATTGTCATGAATCATCGCGGGGATGAATTGTCGGGGATGAAATATTCTGGGACCAAAACGCAGTAAACCCTTCTGAATATGAATTATATTCTTGTATATTACCCACAATTGAATGACAGATAAAAAAAAAACTTAATAAAGATTCACTGAAGGGAATGTAAAGAATGCGACGACTAGGACCTACAAATGTATTTAAAATTCTTAACTAAAAAGGACCTGACTTTAATTTATTTTGATATTTTGAAGTATGAATTTTTTAAAACACGATTTTTGCTTTGTTCTTAATTTTTCTTTTCAGAAAAAAAAAATACAAAACAATTAACGAGTTTAATAGTTTACTCGTAGGTAGACATAACGATTTCCTATTTCAGGTATAGTCAGGTGTTATCAAGGTGATCAAAATCGATTTCAAAATTTTACACATGTTACATAAAGAAGCAGAAAATAATGATCGAAATAGAAAACTCTTTAATATACCACGTTTTTAAAACAGGCTCACAACTGTAAAATCATATCAAGATTTAAAACAACATGCAGAATCCAAACTTTTTACAGATAGTCCTGAAAATTTATGATTGTGAATTTTGAATAGCTATGAAAATACTTGTAAGATCTAATACGATGAATGTAAGACGCATGCAACCGATAATTGATACATTAATAGTTTAATTAACAATTTCATTACACTGCAAATCAAATGAATTGATGTGCGAGTTTTCTTATCTTGTGCTCCACTCTATACTCTTACAGTTATGTATTGCATGCGTTCCACGATTTTGTTTTAGATCGTACAAACTTTCTTGTACACAAAATGACATTTTTTTTCTTAACTATGCTAGACTGAGAGGTTGAAAAAAAAATATTTTTTTTTGCCAAAATTCAAAAATTCATAATTTTGAAACCAAAGAAAACACTCTGAAATTTCTAAGATCTCTTAAGATTATTTAAAGGTTGTGTAGTAAAAAATTTGATCCCAAAATTTCGTGTCCCCATAAGATTTTGACCGTTTTTGAAAATTCAAAATTCGAAAGCTTTCTCATGTTTCAAAATTATTTTCCGAAATATTTTTTTTTAAGCCCCAAGTGTCCTTTTCAAAACAAAACCAAGATCATTTCTGTGTCTATCATAGTTTTCGAGATAATAAAAAAATAATGTTGGAAAATAAGAAAAATAGTAAAATTTTAAATTTTGAATAACTTTCGCAAAAAGTATTTCTCTTTATTTCCCTTCAGCAAATCTCTGTTTATGGTAAAAGGAAAGTTTTGACCAAATTTTATTCAAATTGAATAGGGTCGATTCCAACTACTGGTCGATTTGACATGGAATGACCCAGTCTTTTGAAATTTTATGAGTTCTACTAATATACTTTTCAGTATCAAATGAAGGAATGAATAATAATAATTTTTCCGATATTTTAAATATTACAAAAATATTTTTTTGTTAGAAAACCTGAGAAACGTGGTGATTGGCCACTGATACGAATCAACTCGGGCGTTGAGCTTGTTCAGATTTTCTGTACAGTGTTTTCAGTTACCTTCAGTGACTTATTTCTAGAGTATTTAATCTATCTCCTTTCTTATTATTCTATTTTATCAACTTCCTGCTAAAATAATCGACGATTTTAAAAAAAATTCGGAAAGTAATAGGTTTCACCCTGACTTGCAAAAATCGGTTTTTCATCATATTCGCGTTTTGAGGTGCGAGGATGCTATTCAGACATTTTCAGAGCGATGTCTGTGTGTCTGTATGTATGTATGTGTCTGTGTGTGTGTAAACCTCTCATATCTTTTTAATGAATGAACCGATTTAGATTGTTCTTGCGGCATTCGAAATATTCCTTCTGAACTTAGATTTTCAGAAAATTTCAGATTATTTAGTTAAATCGACTCTGAGATGTTTAAGAAATACGAAAAAAAATAATTTTTTTTTTTTCGTTTTTTTGGATATTTTGAAAACTGTCGAATCAATCAATTTTAAAGTCTAATTAGCTTCAAAACTCAATAGCAGCTTTCGATTGCCACCAAGAACGTCTCAATCGGATAATCTGTTCGAAAGATATTGTCGACGGAAGAAATAGTAGAAAACGGGTTTTTGCGAATATCGTCGTAATGACTAAATCAATTATTTACAAAATTTTATTAGTTCGAGAACCCAATAAAACGCGCCGATTGCCACCTTAAATGTCTCAATCGGATAATCCGTTCGAGAGATATCGTCGACGAAAAAATGAAGAAAAAAACTTTTTTTTTCGTTTTTCGTAAATACTTCAGAAATTATCGAATCGATCAATTCCAAAATCTAATCAGCCCTAAAACTCGATAAAAGCATTCGATCGCTGCCAAGAACGTCTCAATCAGAAAATCCGTTCGCGAGATATTGTCGACGGAATAATAAATGTAAAATCTGTATCTGCTTTTTTCATTGAATAACATGTCATGTTCTGGCTCTAATTAATTTTAAATAAAAATTTTAGAAAATTTTTTTTTTGAAGTCGAATTATTTATTCGCCATGGTGGGCGAATAAACGGTTCGACAGTTCTTAGAATCATAAATAAATAATAATTTAATAAATCGTTACTTTGTTGGAGATATTATTTTATTCATCACCAACAATGTAACGGAAATCACTTGCGATAAGAAAGTCGCCGTGGCTCGCGGATAGTCTAAATAGATGACGATGCATGAGACCCGGGCCACGACGATTCTCTCATAGGAAACCTGAGATGCAACGTTAACACTTTTGATAATGTATAATACTAAGGAGCGACAGAATCAAGTCAGTCGATCACAAGATCTAGTAGAACTAAGAACTCTACACAAACCTGCTGGCTTGATCCTGTCACTCGGACTTTAAGGCAAAATATATATACGTATTTTATCAAAATACGCACTCCTTATTTTAAACTTTGGGCGCTGCTACCGGCAGCCCAATAATCACATACCTCTGTTGGGCGCCACCACCGGCAGCCTAATATTCTCACCCGTTTTGGGCGCCGATACCGGCAGCCCAAGCACTTGCTTCCCGAATCCAAAAAAATTCATGCCAAGAAGCCGAAGGTCAAGCAAGAAGGCTCAGCTACGTCGCGTATTACGAACGATCCTCGAGGATCTCGGTCGCTCAATTCACCAACGTCCCCGCTTAGAGATCGTTGCCGAGGAAGTCCTCCTCGATCAAGTGACGTTGGTCGTTCGAAAAGAGTTTCCAAAGTCGGGTATCGTGGTGTCGGAGTTGAGTGAAATATCCAATAAACACCATCAACCGCAAGGTCAACCCACGTTCTGGACGGGTATCAGCAGTGGAACGCCGCTACCAACTATTGACGTGAGCCAGCGAACACCACCTTCTGGGACCATCCCGTTCCACGACCCTCGCTACAGGTATTACTCCGAGGCCCATTTCAAGGACACCGGCAGGGACGACTACGCCCCAGCTGAGGCGGAAAGGTTGAAGCAGAAAGGGATTATTTGGGCCGACTTATGGGGCCCATAATCTCCACCATGGTAAGTCAATAAAACTTTTTGGCATAAAATAAAAGAAGGTCAACAGCTGACGCACCTGGGGTCTATCGACACCCTAACGACGTCAACCTGGTAAAATAAAAAATTATTCTGTCTGATAATAGATAAGCCAGAATGTAACAAACATCAAAATTACTGAACAATATAACTCAAAACTAACATGTTTTTCTTTATGTAAGTCATTGGAAGTGACTGCTTAAAAATCATCATGTTCGCTCATATCACGATGTACATACACGATATAGATTCAACGTATCACGTAAACTTATTTTTGAGCTAATTTTTGAACATCCTCGTAAATGAATATGTAAAAAACGCTTATTTATTAATTATTTTGAATTCTAAATTTTTCAATTTTAATATAAAACGGAACCCTTTCGAGCTTGAAAAGCTCATAAAAAAAGGGAACCAAAGATATTTTCGATCTCATGTTTTCGAGCTCTTAGAGCTTTGAGGCTTGCTGAAGAAGTCATACGGCCGAATTGATTATCATTACTGAGCATTGGCAGTAATGTACGTTGTTTATTATCCGAATTCATTTGAATGGTAAATTTTGGAGCATAAGCAAGTTTATCAGTCGAATCGGAGCGATACTCGTCGATCTCTGAGTCATATAAAGGACTAGTATCCTTCCTTAGATCACAGAGAGGGATATCGTATATCTCCAACTGATTCTCAGACTCTGTGACAGTAGATTGTTGCCGTTCTTCAATTTCACAGTCCAGTAATGAATTTTTAATCGGAGAATTTAATTGACTTTTATTAATTTGATTTTCAGAATTATGTGTTAGGGTTATAGATTTTTTAAGTTTTGATCTTAAGGCTTTTATAGAGTTTTTATCTTCTGATTTTTGTATATTTTTACTTTGCTGTGAAACTTCCGAACTTGTCTCCCAATTGGACTTTGCATCCGCTAACTCATCAGCGATTTGATCGAGAGGAGATGTGAAATCAATTAAATCAACATCGAGATTTTCTGAGACGTTACTGACCATATTTGGAGCATCAGCAGCAATAGGATAATTAAAAAAGAATTTTTCTTGACTAATAACAAATTTAGGAGCTTCAGAATGTAACGTAGACGAGTCAAATTTATCATCTTCATCATTATTTACTACAGACTTATTTGAGTTATTAGTTGATACAGAAGCCCTGGTAACGTGATTGGTGTCTACCAGGGTGCTTACGCGATTTTCGGAGTCAGAAGACGTGGACGAAGAGGCAATCCCGCCTTGATACGCAACTCATCAGTTACGGGTCCACAACAAACCTCAACAAGGTGACCAATTCTGCCACAACGACCGTGACTTTGACCGGTGACGTATTTACAAAATTTTGATCTAATTTTTCCAAAATTGTTTTCATCATAGACTCGAGAATATTTAATAGAGTGGAAGACTCAGAATTTGAATTTTCAATTTGTAAATCAGGATTTTGCGACTTTTGAAAATTGTTGAAATTTTTATTTTTATTTATTTCAATGTATATTTCCGCGTCATTTGCATATATTTTTTTGCTTTCGACCAATCACGTTACGAATAGTTTGGGTTCACATATTTTTCATGTCTATTATAATATAGTGATTAAAATTATTATTTCTATTAAAATTATTGTTAGGAAAATTAGAACTTGGTGATGAAGTAGATGACTGTAAAATTTCCATACTGTTTAATTGATCTACATCTGTGACTTTAATCGAATTTAATGAACTCCGCGTTTTAATTCTACTGTTATTTTCTTCCTGAATTTGAAAATGAGGATTCAGTGCATCAGTCGTTAGCTGCCAAGCACTGACTCGCATGTATAGTTCAGCATAAGTCATATTTGTCGTATCCAAAAATTTTTACAAAAAATAGGAATAAAATCGTAATGTTATAATTCTAATTTGCTTCGCCTTTTTTTTTTTTTTTTTTTTTTTTTAAATCTGTGAACTGTAAAGAAGTAATACTATTCAAAGATTTTGATGATTTAGTCTGCCAACTGCTCTCAGACTCGACGCTGTAATTAAAATTATTACAATTAGCAATAATAAATCAAATAAAATAATGAAAAGAATATGAATTTAATAGAAAATGTTGTTGGAGTATATCCGTTTCGGTAACGCATGATTAATTTTCTTATCAACTACTTATTATATTAACTTACTTACGTTATTATAAGTAATATCTTTTTATTGTATGGGTAGATGTTGATTTTCATTAGCCGCTTCAGTAGTTGACAGTGAGTTTAACTATGATGAATTAGATTGACGTGTCCTTGAGGAGAATGTGTGAGTTATTTCACTTGAATTCATTTTCCAAGTATTTTCTTTGGAGTTTACCTGAATGTCAGCTAGCTGCCAAAAATCTAATCCAAGGATGATAGGAGTAGACAATCTGGGTACAACAGTCAACCAAGTTATAATGTCGTGACCGTCTAAGTTTATCCGGAAAGGTGAACCACCTCGAGTTTGTGTTGACTTAGAATTGTCCATCATAACCTCACGGGCATCCATGGGGCCTGATGCGAGCTCCTGCAGCTGATGTTCTTTAATGTTCTCGTATGCAGCTTCATAAATGTAGCTGCGTCCACTTCCACTGTCCAGTAAAGCATCAATCTTGTATTGACCAATAATAATCTTGGTGACCATCTGACTGACTCTTGACGGAGATTTAAGACTTGCTGAATGAGATATTCCGCTAGGTTCGAATGTGTCGTCACAAAAAGTTGCTGATCGAGTTGGTGACTGACTGTAAAGTTTTTGAGTCACGCTTTGACTAGTTCAAATTTTAATTTTAGCAGTATAAACTTTTTGATGTTTTGTTCTTACTTTAGATGGTTTAATATTATTTGATTTGTTTAATCTTGTGACTTGACGAGGATTCAATATTTCTGAATTACTTTCAACTTTATTTATTGGAGACGCAAGCTCAATTAAATCTTCAACTTGAGTGTTTCGAACGTCACCGTCTGTCTTGACTGTGTATTTTATATTAGCTTGATTGTCAAAATTTTTCCCAGATTTTTGTCGATCTTTTAATCCTGCCTTAGTTCGTAATTTATCAGTTGTAGGTGCACAGCAAAGGTTGGAAATGTGTCCAATTCGGCCACAACGACCGCAGATGAGTGGATTCTTTACATTAGTTTGTTGTGCCGGAATTGTATTTACCGAAAGGTTATTTATTAATGTTTGTTCCAATTTTTCTAAAAAGGAATCCATTAATAACTCAAAACCTTGCGGTAAGGTAGAAGACTCTGGATTTGATGCGTTTCCTTGAGTGTCAGACAGATTTATTTTTGGTGATTGAATACTATTTTGGCTGTGATTTGCAGTTATGATGTAGATTGAATCAGGTTCCGAGAGATTCTTGAATAAAATGATTAATGGGACTGCGTCCTCTTTGTTTATTTGACTCACTGTAGTTGGAATTGAGTGCATTAGCCATCGACTGCCACGCACTGACATGCGCAAATAATTCTGCATAACTCGGAATATTTTTCCCTGAAAATTTTTGTAAAAAGCAGGAATTGAACCAAGCGATTATTATGCGAATTTTTTTTGCTTGGGGTAACGGCTCATCCAATTGCATGAAAGCTTCTTGCATCCGATTGACGAAAGACACTCCAGTTTCATTATTACCCTGCTTGGCTGCGTAAATTTCTTGCAGTAAATCCTCACCGGTCTGTTGTGCTTGCCAGATTTTAAAATGATATTTGACGGTTTCCCACTTAATAAATAAATTTCCATTTTGATAATACCACTCAAGAACATTACCATTGAGGGTATTAGTTACAACCGTAAGGAAGTTTTCTAAAGAAATGTCATAGCTACGCATACGTTGTTCAATAGTTTTGATATATTTTCGTGCGTCAAGTGACGACGAATGATTCCGATGAGGGAAAGAAATATTCCACGATTTTACAAGTTGGCTAATTTCGTACAGATACATGAATTTACAGCCCCTTGCACTCGTGTACCCAGTTGGCACTGTGTATGTGTGATAGGATGTCGAAGGCTGTGTATGCGTTGGCATCGTGTTAGATGGTAGTGGCTACATGTGCATGTACGACGGTAACGTATGAGTTGGTAGTGGGACAGTTTGTTGCGCGTACGGTTCCTGCGTAGGTTCTTGGTGCAAGTTGGCCAGCAGTGAGAAGATTTTCTGCTTGTGAAACAGTAGTTGCTGGAACCCATTCTCTGGGCATCAATGTGCTAGAAATACAGCTATTCGGAAAAGTCAGATTATTTCTAGGTTGCATTGTCGTTCCTGAATTCAATGATATCGGTAACGTATTGGAAGGTCGTCAGATTGTACCCGTCAGTGTCAACTCTTGGCGCGCAGCTTGCAAGGCTGCAGATTCAGTTTGTAGCTGAGTTATAGCATTTGACAAGACTACTATTGAGCTTGCGTTATTTACATTTGCAGTTGAATTACCAATCATATTATTTACCGGAATTTCGTTATTGTAATTAACTGTACTGTTACGTATACCTCCCGTAAGGTAAAGCAAATCGTTAATAGCACTAGTGGTAGGAATTACTGAACTTGCTGCTGAATCAGGCGGGAACTGAAGTAGATTGTGACCAATATTGTTATAATTATCATTAGTAGTTACTGGAAGGAGTCTAGCAGTCGGTGTCCTCGGCAACATAATGTGATGACTAACTAAGCTATTAAAAGTACTAATGAATACAGAGATTTTATTTTAGAAAATATAAAAATATACTAAAATTAATATAATTTTAATCTTTAACTTAATTTTTGCAGAAAGATAATTTATTTAAAATTATCCGATTTCTATGAGTAAATCTTCAAGTTAATAAAGTATTTTATTTTAATTAATAAATTCCTGATGACTAATAAGTTTTTATTTATTACTGCAAAGATTTTATTTAAAAATTATTAGGTACTTAATTTATTTTTGAAGACAATTTTGTTGAGCAAAAGATATTCTATGTTAAGCCGGAAACAAGTATAGTAATCTTTTGTATTACAAAGAAAGTTATAAATTTATTTACTACAATTAGAAGATATCCGAACAAAAGTTCCATTTTACAATTTTATTTTAAGTGTTTATTATGCTTTGTTTTTGTCAAGTAAACTGTAAAGAAATGAATGCTAGGTCTGGTGTGACAGAGCACGTAATTAATATACTCTCAAGGTCAAAGTACACACAAAATTCTTACAGAACGTACCGACACACAATATTACAATTACAAATTTTATCTTAAACAATTTATAATAAATAGAATAAGTAAATACAAGAAGTAATTGAGTATTTTATAAAATTAGATGCTGACGATGAATGATAGAATGTAATGAAATGATGGATGTAGAAAATTAAAAATTTTAATACTGATAAGAAATTTATCTGAGATTATTACTGAAGAGTTTTATGAAATTTTACAGTAAAGCCGTGAGAAAAATCAATAAAATTTTTCATTGCCCGTTTGAACTACTACAAAGTCCCTGTTCGAGCGCCATTTGAGACACCTACACAATTTTAGCACCTCATTTTAGGAATTTCGCAACGAAAAGGACGTTAATCGATAGGTCTCCGTTAGGTCCGTTAAGGTCTACCAATTTTTTCGTTAGGTCCCCTTTTGTTTTTTTTTAAATAATTTTTTTAATTTTCCATAAAAAAATTCACTATTTAGCACCTCATCTTAAGAATTTCGCAACGAGAATGACCTTAATCGATAGGTCTCCGTTAGGTCCGTTAAGTTCCACCAATTTTTTTGTTAGGTCTCCTTTTGATTTTTTAAAAATAATTTCTTAGATTTTCCATAAAAAAAAAATTTACTATCTAGCACCTCATTCATAATTAAGTTGTTATTTTTTATCATATTCTTTTTCTTAATCGTTAGGTCAGTTAATCGTATCATTTGTTTTAAATATTTTATTAATAATTATATTATAACTTAAATAAAATTCGCGCATGCGCATTTTACGTTTATTCTATATATGGCGCGGAATTGAAATTTTTCCGTTTCCCCTCAATTATTACATGATTATTAAATAAATAATTATGCTAAAATTGTGTAAGTTTTTGAGACATCTATAAATTTTCAGTTTTTAGGCAACTTTTTGACATATCGATAAGGCAACGATATATGCTGACAAAACGATCAGAAATTTATGTCACCAAAAAAATATCTACTTAAAAGACTTAACACAAGTGACAACAAAAAGTGGTAAAATTAGACATCTAAATGACCTCTTAATTGGAATAAGACAGGAAAAACAATAGAACTCGACTCTGTTTCCGGAACCAACATTTACATGTCGTATTTATACCAAAAAAGGTGACTTTGAGACAAAAAAAAATTCGTCTTATCCTTTTAAAAGATATCTCTAAGACATCTTAAAGTTGACTCTGTATTTAAATTGAAGAAAAATTAACCGCAAATTGTTATTTTCAACTTTTGCTGTAAGCTTGTCCGCAAATTCGGGCAGCAGATTTCAGGTAATTTCAACATCAACCTACCGTCAATTTCAAGCTAAAGTAGCTATTAGGGAATATACAAACTCTATTATCAATTTAAAAACACTCTTTGTCATTATTGTCTAGCCCCCTATCTGCTTAAAATTCTATATCTATAATCTGGGAGACCAGGCATTAGTGACAACAAGTAAACAATAGCAGCGGTAGACGTGTTAATAAGTCTGTCTGTGGATTATCATCTTATATCTTTCTCTTTTTTTTCCCATTAAATGTACATTAGATATTGTCATCCCAACAAGAGATTAGAATTCGGGTGTCGTCAGTTTCTTCTCGCTCTCTGGATATCTTACTCTTACGTGTTATAAGTTCTCCCACTTTTCAGGACGCATACGCAGTTCATAAATGTTCGGTAGTAGGGACAGTTTCCGAGATCTATTCTCTTATTGAGACCACAGTTCTTTGAAATTAACAGCTTGAAGTCCGACCGCTGCTCATAATTTCTGACCACACTGATCACAGTTCATTTAAAACTCGAATGTCTTCCGAATAAGTGGTTTTTAAAATACAGAGTGCTCAGTTACTGTAAAGCAACAAACTTGTGTAATTAAATACGACTTTCATACACATTACGTTGAAAGTATTTAATTTATTGTTGTGCCATAAGATTAGAAGAATTCGAGTTATTGATATTTTAGTGCGTTCTTTTGAAAGTTTTTTTTTCTTTGGCTATCCTACATATTCGGCCACGTGCTACTTTTTTAAAAGTTTACGTCTTTTAAATAAAGCGATTTCTAAATAAATGCAAAGCTTGTTAAATTACTTAGAAGCTAAATGATAAAATTTTGATTTAGCTGAAAGCTATCATCCATACTTGGTAAAAAAATTTATTATTCGGAATTTGAGTTTTTATTTCGGTCCAATAACTATCAAAAAGGTATTGATCGAAATGTCATCGATTACAAGAGGCCACTTAATGTCTGCGATTTTCGAAAGTGATACTAAAAAGTGTAAAAAGTTATTGAAATCGAGTAAAGTGTTACAACTTTCTATTCTGCGTGGTGAATATTATATACTTAAAATGGCGGTGAGGCGCAAACGTGTAGAGGCGGCTCAGTTATTAGCTAAAAATTGCATCAAAATAAGACATAAAAAATTGGATCGTTCTTCGAACACCCTGCTCCACGATGCTGTTCGATTGAGACAGCTTGAAGTTGTTAGAATACTTGTGAGTAGAGGTGCTGATGTAAATGCAACCATTAGAAATGAGATGACTCCTCTTCACATTGCAACTAAACATGGATATCTCAAGATTAAGGATTATCTTCTACGTAATGGTGCAGATGTGAATGCAAGATGTACAGGACCTTATTTGTTGGAT
Source organism: Microplitis deprimator (assembly GCA_964016945.1). Taxonomy (NCBI): domain Eukaryota; kingdom Metazoa; phylum Arthropoda; class Insecta; order Hymenoptera; family Braconidae; genus Microplitis; species Microplitis deprimator. The sequence goes on along the minus strand of OZ024712.1, from coordinate 9,084,913 downwards.
TTAAGCCCCTACACTTTGCTTGCCAATGGAAAAATCTTAAATACACGAAATTATTACTAAAACATAATGCTTCTGTTATTCCAACAAACGATGATGTTCATCCGATTCATATTTCGGTTTGTTGTCTTTATATCAAAATGACTCAATTGTTCTGGGACTATGGCGCAAGTATGGCTGTTAATAAACGATTTCATTTAGGTCATTTTAAAACCAAAGGTTATATTATTGGCAGTTCTCGACGATATCCGACAGAAGAAGAAGCTACATTACGATATTGCGATGAGGATTTAACTTTATTACACCACACAGTTACTTGTCATTCTATACCTATTGCCAAATTATTATTGAAATATGGAGCAGATGTAAATATTTTAATTCTAAGCAATACTGGTCTATCTCCATTGTCAGATGCTGTAATAGACCATAATATTCAAATGGTGAAGCTCTAATTGAATAACGGAGCTCGTGTAAGCTACGATTCTGACGACGGTAAAAAGATAGTAATAAAACAACTTTTCAAAGACCGAATCGGTATAAGTATATATTAGGGTTACAAATAAGTTTCCGCCGTTTTTTAACACAAATTAAATAATTATTATAGAAGAACGGTAATATAAATTTATTTAAAATATTGCCCATCACTTGCAACCACTTTTTCCCATCTCTCAGGCAGCATTCGAATCCCACGTCTGAAGAACTCCTTGTCTTTTGAGGCTATCCACGAATCAACCCAATTTTTGGTATCCTCATAAGATGTGAACCGCTGCGCCGTCAGAGCATGTGCCATGGACCGAAACAGGTGATAATCGGACGGTGCAATGTCTGGTGAATACGGCGGGTGGGGTAACACTTCCCAATCAAGTGTTTCCAAGTACTTTTTCACGGGAGCCGCAACATGTGGACGAGCATTGTCATGCAGAAGAATAATTTTTTCGTGTCTAGAATAGTATTGAGGGCGTTTTTCCTTCAGAGCTCGGCTCAATTTCATCAATTGTGTTCGATAGAGGGCTCCAGTAATTGTTTCGCTCGGATTAAGCAACTCATAATACACTACACCTAGCTGATCCCACCAAATACACAGCATAAGTTTTTTTCCGTGAATATTCGGTTTTGCTGTTGATGTTGACGCGTGGCCAGGTAATCCCCATGATTTTCTTCTTTTTGGATTGTCATAATGTATCCACTTCTCATCACCAGTTATGATACGATGTAAAAAACCCTTTTTTTTATGTCTAGCTAGCAGCATTTCACTTAAGCATAATCGGCGTTCAATATCTCTCGGCTTTAATTCGTACGGAACCCAATTTCCTTGTTTAGGAATCATTCCTAATGATTTTAAACGATGTGAGACTGCTTGCTAAGTAACTTCTAATGTTAGAGCAAGTTCTTTTTGTGTTTGAGATGAATCTTCCTCCAATAATTCCTCCAATTCTGCATCCTCGTAAATTTTTGGCCTTCCACTGCGATCTTTGTCTTCTACGTCGAAATCACCGTTTTTAAACTTTTGAAACCACTCTCGACACGTTCTCTCACTCAAAGCACCCTCACCATATGGTTCTACGAGCAATAGATGCGCCTCAGCAGCAGATTTCTTTAAATTAAAGAAGTAAACTAATATTTCCCGCAAATGACGCTTACTTGGCTCAAATTTTGACATTTTCAACTTATAAAAGTTATATTTTACCAATATAAAATCAATGATATTAATAGGTTATGTTGTTCTTGAATGTCCAAACTAATTTTTAAGCCGGATATCATCTGCGAAAGCTAACCGAAACTCCGTGCCGCGCCATCTACAATAAAACGGCGGAAACTTATTTGTACTCATAATAAGAGGTGAATCATTACAATTTTCGATTTTCTTTGAATGAGCGGGTTTCTGTCTTCTTACTCTCACTCCATCGAAATAAACGAAATTGACTTAGATACATTCCTTAAAGGAAATTTGATGCTCTACAAAAAAGGTTTGATTAAAATTTTTCGTCAGATGAAACGTTTTCTCATAATCATCCTTTTAACATTGGTATGATTTTAAAATTTGATTGTTCGAATTTGGGATTTTTTAATTCATGTAAAAATAACTTTCCGAAAAAAGCCAATGAATATTCTTGAAGGAAATTGAATGTTCTACAAAAAAAGTCTCTCAACAATTTTTGCTAAATTTACTTTTTCAAAAGTTATTCAAGATTATTGACGTCATTTTACTCAACTTTAACCTTAAATAACTTTTGAAGGAGTGAATTTATCAAAAATTGTTAAGAGACTTTTTTTGTAGAGCATTCAATTTCCTTCGAAAATATTTGTTGGCTTTTCCCTGAAACTTATTTTTACATAAATTACAAAATTACAAAGTTAAACAATCAAATTTTAAAATCATACCAATGTTCAAAGCATGATTATAAGGAAACAGTTCATTTTAAAAAACAATTTAATTCAGACCTTTTCTATAGAGCATTCAATTTTCTACAAGAAATGTATGGAAGTCTATTTTAAAAATGGCCACCATGGTCGAAAAAAATTTGAAATTTAAAAATTCCGATAATTATTTCTTAGTAATAAATGTTTTGTTGTGAGTTAAAGAATAATAAAATTTAAAATATTAATAATAATAGCTAAAGTTATACAAGTAGGCGTTCGAATAGAATAGTACTGTCATTCAAAATTCGAATTGAATAATTAGAGCCTTTGACTTATTAGTATATAATTAATTAATTATTTTATGTGGACAATAAATACGAATGATGTATTAGATAACGGAAACTGCCAAGGAAATTGGAAAAAAAAACTGCTGAAAAACAATCTGCTGCTGCCGGGATTCGAAACCAAGACCTAACGAATATGAAGCACAACCACTGCCGCACTGCTACTTGAATGCTCACGATCAGTTGGAAATATTTTTATGTATCTAGAACGTAGATATTATTATAACATAGTATCATGCTAAAGAATTGAGCTCATTTGAAGTTACAAATTAAAAGTATGGTAGGCCTTGGAGGGTTAAAACACCTTTGTAAAAAGTTGATTATGTCCTCTATGTGCTTCGCTAAGGATATTGAGGACTTGAATAGCATTCCAAAATATATCGTAGACCATGGGGGGTTAAAATACCATTTTAAAAAAGTGATTTCCCTATATCCAAAAATTCCCATAGAGTCCACTCAACTGCGACAAAAACCGCTTAGAATCCTATAGACTCTATTGATTTCTGTGCGGTTTTTGTCGCAGTTGAGTGGATTCTATGGGAATTTTTGGATAGGGTTACTCCTCCATACGCTACTTTTAGGACACCGAGGACTTTAATAGCATCTTAAATTTAGCGGCAAGTCCAACATCAAAAGAACTGAGGCTTTGGAGGCTCGAACTACTGTTTTAATTCTGACTCGGAAAAGTTTAGTGTCGCAATTGTTCAATCGATTAAATTTCATACGATTTTGTGAAATTATTCAATGCTTTGCAAAATTTGATAGAAGATTATGCAAATTTTACATCACAACAAAAAACTACAAAAGTTGGTGAAACTTTATAAAATTTTATATAATTATCATTGAGGCCGACAAATATTGTTTTTATAAAATTTCATATAAAATTATGGAATTTTTTAAAATTTTATAAAAATCCATAATAAAAACTTATGAACTCTGTCTCTTCCGGAATTTTACTCTAAATACATCAATTAAGCATAAGACTTGAACTTTCGTGATGTGGACCAGTGAGCAACGTTCAGGACTACTAGCCAAGAAGAGCGGTGTTCGAACCTAGCAGACGCCCATGATTTTAATAATGATTCAAACCTGACTCATATCTTACGTAAATGATGACATAGCGTAACGTCACTCAGACGTCAAATTTACGTCAATGTGTTTACTGGGGTACATATATTATCATTGAAATTATTAATTAATCACTATTGATGAAATTATAGTGTATGGAGGGTAGAGGTTTCTCTACCCTCCATATTGGAAAACACCAGACTGTACCAAATTACAACACAACAAATGTTAAGTTTCTGATAACTTCAGGATTTTAAAGTTAAATGATTTGAAGTTTACAAACTATCAGCAACTTTCGTTTTTTTTTTTCAACAAGTCGATTACAAAAAAAAAAAAAAAAAAAAAAAAAATATGCACAGGTAGGAAATTCAAAAACTTAGGTGCAATTAAAAAAAATTTTTTTTATGATTTACCGATTTTAAAGAAATCTAAAAATTATCAGACGTCGGCTGACTTCAGTATCATTAAAGTTAATCATATTTTAATTTAAATGGATTACTTACATGAAATTATTTATTCAATAATCATGTAATAATTAAGGGGAAAGAGAAAAAATTCCAATTCCGCGCCATATAAAGAATAAATGTAAAATGCGCATGCGCGAATTTTATTTAAATTTTAATGTAATTATTAATACAATATTAAAAACAAATGTTATAATGATAAAAGTGATAGACCAATACTGACGTAACGATTGAGAAAAAGGATATGATAAAAAATAACAACTTAATCATTAATGAGGTGCTAGATAGTAAAATTTTTTTATGGAAAATTAAAAAAATTATTTAAAAAAATCAAAAGGGGACCTAACGATAAAATTGATGGACCTCAACGGACCTAACGGAGACCTATCGATTAAGGTCGTTATCGTTGCTAATTTTTTTAAAATAAGGTGCTAAATAGTAAATTTTTTTATGAAAAATTTAAAAAATTATTTAAAAAAAAACAAAAGCGGACCTAACGAAAAAGTTGGTAGACCTTAACGGACCTAACAGAGACCTTTCGATTAAGGTCATTTTCGTTGCAAAATTCTTAAAATGAGGTGCTAAAATTGTGTAGGTATTTGAGACAAATCGCTTTTTCTTTTTGCGATTTTTACCAGCAGCCACCAGAATTCGCGGGTTGAACCCTGGCTTAGGCTGGCCTCTAACACGATTTTACTTTACTAGGACAGAGCAATGGGCTAGGATTCTTGCAAAGCAAAGACCTGCACTTATTTAAACCCAGCAACGTATGTGGAAACTTATAAATTTACCTCACGGCTTACAACATTACAAATCTTTCTTATTGATAGTCGAATGACTATTTACAACTTAATTAATAATACTGTTATTGAACTACCCTAGTGGCTTATTAGAATCACGGTGGAAACACAGTGGGTTTGTTCCATTTTACTACTATAATTACGCGGTGTATCCACCGTGATTCCACGGTGGCTTTACCGCCGTGTATACACGATGTTTCCACTGTGATTACGCGGTGGATACACCGTGGAACCACGATAGTGAAATGGTACAAAGCCACAGTGGAATCACAGTGGATACACCGCGTAATCACAGTGGAAACACTGTGTATACACGGTGGTAAAATGGAACAAACCCACTGTGTTAACACGGTGGATCCACGGTTTTTACACTTCCACGGTATTTCCACCTTCGTGATTCAAATTTGCAAGGCTATATTTAAGAATCATACCAGTAAAATAGGATATGAATAGGATCAATAATGATAGATAAAGTGAAGGACTAACAATTGCAATGATTGCTTATTGCCAATTATAATAATAAAAATTACTTACAAGAAGATGCAAGCGCTGAATATAATGTAGATGACACAGTGTAGTTCATATTGCCAGTATATCGCCGGTAACGTACAGTAATATTCAATTAAACTAATTTTATTTACAATAATTAACAAATTAGAACAGTAAAGTATGATCGCAAGAGAATCGCTAATAATACAAACTATAACGTAAGTTAATTGCCCGGTTTACAGAGTCGCAAGTAGATTACTGATATATTGACAGAATCGCAAATAAATTACTAGTATTTCCAATATTGAATAAGCTATGCGACTTATTGCTAATTGATCCAGGATCGAAGTGATTGACCGATAAATTTTGGGCGTATGACTAGCATCGAGACTTTGTCCCCACCGCACCCTTACGGACATGCGTCGTCGTGAAATTTAGTCATGTGACCACGGCACTATGACTTATGTAGTTTCAGGCGGCAACCAGACGGGGAAAAATTGGAACCGCAAGGCTGAGGACGACAAACACAATTCAAATCGTCTCAATATGTCTTATAACACTCAAACCATCGAGATAAACAAAATAGACTTCCATACATTTCTTGTAGAAAATTGAATGCTCTATAGAAAAGGTCTGAATTAAATTGTTTTTTAAAATGAACTGTTTCCTTATAATCATGCTTTGAACATTGGTATGATTTTAAAATTTGATTGTTTAACTTTGTAATTTTGTAATTTATGTAAAAATAAGTTTCAGGGAAAAGCCAACAAATATTTTCGAAGGAAATTGAATGCTCTACAAAAAAAGTCTCTTAACAATTTTTGATAAATTCACTCCTTCAAAAGTTATTTAAGGTTAAAGTTGAGTAAAATGACGTCAATAATCTTGAATAACTTTTGAAAAAGTAAATTTAGCAAAAATTGTTGAGAGACTTTTTTTGTAGAACATTCAATTTCCTTCAAGAATATTCATTGGCTTTTTTCGGAAAGTTATTTTTACATGAATTAAAAAATCCCAAATTCGAACAATCAAATTTTAAAATCATACCAATGTTAAAAGGATGATTATGAGAAAACGTTTCATCGGACGAAAAATTTTAATCAAACCTTTTTTGTAGAGCATCAAATTTCCTTTAAGGAATGTATCTAAGTCAACTTCGTTTATTTCGATGGAGTGAGAGTAAGGAGACAGAAACCCGCTCATTCAAAGAAAATCGAAAATTGTAATGATTCACCTCTTATTATGAGTACAAATAAGTTTCCGCCGTTTTATTGTAGATGGCGCGGCACGGAGTTTCGGTTAGCTTTCGCAGATGATATCCGGCTTAAAAATTAGTTTGGACATTCAAGAACAACATAACCTATTAATATCATTGATTTTATATTGGTAAAATATAACTTTTATAAGTTGAAAATGTCAAAATTTGAGCCAAGTAAGCGTCATTTGCGGGAAATATTAGTTTACTTCTTTAATTTAAAGAAATCTGCTGCTGAGGCGCATCTATTGCTCGTAGAACCATATGGTGAGGGTGCTTTGAGTGAGAGAACGTGTCGAGAGTGGTTTCAAAAGTTTAAAAACGGTGATTTCGACGTAGAAGACAAAGATCGCAGTGGAAGGCCAAAAATTTACGAGGATGCAGAATTGGAGGAATTATTGGAGGAAGATTCATCTCAAACACAAAAAGAACTTGCTCTAACATTAGAAGTTACTTAGCAAGCAGTCTCACATCGTTTAAAATCATTAGGAATGATTCCTAAACAAGGAAATTGGGTTCCGTACGAATTAAAGCCGAGAGATATTGAACGCCGATTATGCTTAAGTGAAATGCTGCTAGCTAGACATAAAAAAAAGGGTTTTTTACATCGTATCATAACTGGTGATGAGAAGTGGATACATTATGACAATCCAAAAAGAAGAAAATCATGGGGATTACCTGGCCACGCGTCAACATCAACAGCAAAACCGAATATTCACGGAAAAAAACTTATGCTGTGTATTTGGTGGGATCAGCTAGGTGTAGTGTATTATGAGTTGCTTAATCCGAGCGAAACAATTACTGGAGCCCTCTATCGAACACAATTGATGAAATTGAGCCGAGCTCTGAAGGAAAAACGCCCTCAATACTATTCTAGACACGAAAAAATTATTCTTCTGCATGACAATGCTCGTCCACATGTTGCGGCTCCCGTGAAAAAGTACTTGGAAACACTTGATTGGGAAGTGTTACCCCACCCGCCGTATTCACCAGACATTGCACCGTCCGATTATCACCTGTTTCGGTCCATGGCACATGCTCTGACGGCGCAGCGGTTCACATCTTATGAGGATATCAAAAATTGGGTTGATTCGTGGATAGCCTCAAAAGACAAGGAGTTCTTCAGACGTGGGATTCGAATGCTGCCTGAGAGATGGGAAAAAGTGGTTGCAAGTGATGGGCAATATTTTAAATAAATTTATATTACCGTTCTTCTATAATAATTATTTAATTTGTGTTAGAAACTTATTTGTAACTCTAATAATATTAATATTAAGGGCTCAAATTTCTACAATAATTTTTTTTTGTTATCCCTGTTACGTTCTGGCTCTAATTAAATTTAAATAAAAATTTTAGAAAATTTTTTTTTTGAAGTCTCGAATTATTTATTCGCCACGGTGAAGTGACCAACTCTGTGCATATAACCGAAGATTTATCGGATCGACAGCGCATGGAAATCAAAAATTTGATTTTTGAGAATCAAGATTTATTTTAATTATCTGGAGAAAATCTCGGATCTACGAACGAGATTTTACACCGTGTAATAACTGCGGATGACCATCCAGTGTTTAAGAAACAATATCGCTTTCCTCCCATACATAAGGAGGACATCTCGAGACAGGTCAGAGAATTATAGTCCGGTCAATTTAGACATTCGAAGTTACATAAAGTCCCAACAAGCTGAATTTCTGTGAAGTTGTTCAAAACATAATTATAAACAATGTCTAGAAGTTCCCCATCATTCCCCTGTAAGGAAAAAATTTAATTTAAGGTCAAAGGTCAAAAAAATGAGTTTTTCGCGATTTTCAGCAAAACGGTAAGTTTTATCGTAAAAGTATTTTAAACAAAAATTGTAGATCATAAAATTATCTATAAAAAATGTATCAATACTTTTTTTTTTACGAGCCACCGTTTCTGAGATATAACGATTCAAAAAGTTATCGAAGTTGTTATCGTCATAATATGCACACGTCTCCACGCCATCTATGAGGTAGTGTACTTAGCGCTTTTTTTTTAACGTGGTTTTCCCAGTAGGCCTACTCCACGGGTCAGTTGTGATCCTGTTTAATGTAAACCTATTGCAAAAAAACGAAAATTTTCAAAGATTGGGAAAGATAAAAGCGAAGTAAATGAAAAAAAAGTGTTGAAGTTTATTCGTCTTATTCGTAAGTTTCAAATTCTTGTTGTTCTTCGTGATCTTCTTCTTGTTCTTCTTCTCCTGCTTCTTCTTCATCTTCATTTTGGATGCAAGTAAATTGCGTCAATAGCAATGTATCGCATGATACTTCGTCGGAGTTAAACGAATCCTCCATTGTTTGTGATTCAATATTAGAGCACGACCGGCCTTGACAATTTGTGCATGCTAAAGAACAACACAGTCCGACTTTTTTGGAACCACATTTAGCACTGCATCCCTTTTTGCAGTTGCAAAAAATAGTGTTCAGCAGTTTTTCCGGCGCAGATGGAAGTAAAGTTTGAACTGGCTCTAATATATTGTTGGCCAACTTCCAACCCCAGTCTGTAGGGTCTAGCTGATAACCAAGCCACACTTGAACTTTTATTATATCCAATTTAATAAGTGGAAACCTAAACATGCAAACCTTCTCAATAAGACAATTTATAGATAAATTGAGAAAAATATAGATAGCCCGAACTGGGAATTGAACCCAGACCATGTCGGTATCGCGCCGAGTGCTCTACCAGTTGAGCTATCCGGCACTATACTATATTCCGTTCAATTTAATCTATAACTTATTGAGCTACACCGTCCATCGTACGGTAATACACCAATTTAATAAGTGGAAACCTAAACATTACAACTCTAGATGTATATACGTGGCGTACTCATGCATATTATGACGATAACAACTTTTATAACTTTTTGAATCGTTATATCTCAGAAACGGTGGCTCGTAAGAAAAAAAGTATTGATACATTTTTTATAGATAATTTTGTAATCTACAATTTTTGTCAGAGGTACTTTTATGATAAAACTTACCGTTTTGCTGAAAATCGCGAAAAACTTATTTTTTTGACCTTTGACCTTGAATTAAATTTTTTCCTTACAGGGGAATGATGGGGAACTTCTAGACATTGTTTATAATAATATTTTGAACAATTTCACTGAAATTCAGCTTGTTGGGACTTTATGTAACTTCACTCTTATTTTTTGGTCTAAATTGACCGGACTATTAGAAGAAAAGGGTATTATTAGACCCTCAGAATCAGGTTATTGTTCCCCGATTTGGATCGTTCCTAAAAAGGAAGATTCTTTCGGTAGTAGGAAATGGCGTATGGTAATTGACTTTCGTGATTTAAACGAAAAAACTTTTACAGTCGTTTATCCTACGCCAAATATTGTCGAAATAATTGACCAAATAGGCGATGCAGAGTACTTCTCAACCTTTGATCTAGCGAGTGGTTTCCACCAAATTGAAATTCACTCAGACGATTTACATAAAACAGCCTTTTCTACGCCAAACCAGCATTATGAGTTTGTTAGAATGCCGTTTGGGCTGAACACCAGAGGAGTTTATTCCCGAAGCACGAGTCTGCCCGATACGGAAATTCGATCCAAATAAAACGGCAACGACTCCAGATGAAACTAGCGAAGATGACTCTACACCCGGGGTAAAACGGACGAGGAAGCAGTAAAATCTCAGACGCAAAGTAGGTGCTTTTAGCGACCCAGGAAATAATGACACCGAGCCGGAGCACGTGACCTCTCCAGTCCAATTTGTATTTAGACCCCACATGGGGCCTTCAGCCCCACCTGTACCAGATACAAATCAATCGCCCGCAGAAGTTCATCAATCTGCGAACGATTCTAGCGACGGTGAAGAGGTAGTGGTTTCGGATAACGAAGGTTGGAGTCATCGACAGATTATTCCTGATTCAGACGACGAACCGATGATAGAAGACGCGGACGCAGACGACGGAGCTAATGGTAACGAAAATGATATCGGAGAGGAGCGTCTCCAAACCGATGGAAAAACATCGGAATCGGACGACGATAACGTCTAAGGTCACAAAGATGTGGACGAAGAACACAGTGACGAGGAAGAGTATGCCCCCGTTTGTCCACGAGCCAGGCGAAGGCATACTACACCCATGACACGAGAAAAAAATCCGAACGTTCACCAAACGCGTGACCGGTTGTCAATGCAATCAGACAACGTACTAATATTTACTAATGTAAAAAGGACACCTCGTGACGAAGGAATCAAAGAACTTGCTGACATCTTGGAAATTTCCGCACAACTAACTTTCTGTAGAGCCACTGTAATAACCTACAGGGTAAATAAACGCTGTATAGAAGCAGCGCCTAAATACAGAGATACTGACCTCGTATCGGTTGAGAATATCCAAGAGACATTGGCTTCTGTATATAATATAGTAATGGAACTAGGTCTAGAGTCATTTAGTGTGGAAAAAACTAATAAAATAGATGATATAAATTGGTTGACAATCCAACAAGAATTAATCGATACCTTTACAGACACCGAGGTTAACTAAACTATTTGTCTTAACCTCGTGCGCATCCCGAATGAGGATGAAAAATTAGAAATTTTGGAGGAATACCACGGTTCAGCCGTGGGAGGTCACAAAGGAATGACCAAAACGTATAAAAGAATTCGAAAAAATTTTTTCTGGCCAAAAATTAAACAAGATGTGATCGATTATATTCAAAAATGCTTGGATTGTCAACTGAAAAAGCTAATTAAAGTTAAGACTAAGCAGCCAATGTTCCTCACGGATATCCCTGATGCGGGTTTTGATAAAATAGGTTTAGACATTATGTACCCAACGCATACTTCTGTGTCTGGAAATAAGTACATATTAACTATACAAGATCTCCTGACTAAGTTCTCGATGACAATCGCTTTAGAGCAAGCAACAGCCGTAGATGTAGCACAAGCTTTAGTAAGTCGTTGGTTTTGCTACTTCGGGCCTCGTAAGGCCATACTAACTGATCGAGGAACAAACTTCCTTTCGAGTCTACTTAAAAATATTGCAAAAAAATATAAAATCAAACAATATCATACATCTGCATATAGACCTCAGAGTAATGGGTCGGTAGAAAGATCTCACCATGTATTACAAGAATACCTGAAAAATTATATAGGCGAGAATGAAGACTGGGATGAATGCCTGGACATAGCCTTATTTTCATATAATGTAAGTGAACATGAGGGTACAGGATTCACTCCATTTAAACTAGTATTCGGGAAGTGACCTCGTCTTCCTTCTCGCATACAAACTATTAAAGAACCTAATGAGACATATGCAGGTTATTTAGAGCAATTATTTAGACGTATAAGACAGGCTGAAGTGACTGACAGTGAGAACTTACATCAGGCGAAAATAAGGTAAAAATTTTATTATGATAGGAAAATAAATCCACACCAGTTTAAACCGGGAACTAGAGTATTTGAATACGGGAACCAAGGAAAAGTAAAGGAGACCCGCAGTATACCGGTCCTCATGACGTAATAGCAATCGGTTGGAACGAGACGGCCGAAGTAGATATAGATGGGGTGGTACAAATAATTCATCTCAACAAGTTAAGAATATCTCGTATATAATTTTCAGATGACCGGATTGGTGATACTGCTGGGACTCCTTCCCTTTTCCTCGGGCCTGGTTGGATATGACTGCAGTGGTTCGTCAATGAATATGACTACGCCATCACTGTTGGATGTAGGGGAGTGCAATTTCCCCGCAAGGAAAGCTGAAACCGAAAAGGTAACCGTCAGCCTATTACAACCGGCTGAAATAATTCACGTTCACGTGATCGAGTGTAAGATACTGATAAATAGAGTCGTACAGCGTTGCGAAATCCACTCCCATACATTCTCCGTGTTAAACAGACGTAGAGAATATTATTTAGATATGGATTATACTAGATGTAAGAAAATGCATGAAACTGGTGCAATCTGACTTTACGATCGAGTACGACGGGTTATTTGAAATATCTCTTTCTGATTATGAAACAACGCTGAACACTAAAACGAATCAAGTGATTTTAAGATCGGGAACGCGATGTGACGCGCAAAAACTTCCTTGCGTTACCAGTGAAGGTATGACCGCGTTTTGAAGCGAGACTCCAAAAGATTCGTGTTTAATGAAATACGCGTTACTTTACCAAGAATCGGCTACGAGAATCATCGGGGAAGAGCGACATCCAGATGTCTACTCACTCACGACGGAAGATATCACTTTCGCGCTGGCCCAGCGAGGTGAGGTAGAAGTGTGCTGGCATAATGTTATCAAAACGGAGCAGCCAAAGCCTTTCATAGTGGTCCTTAAAACCACGGACTACACCATGCGAATAGAAGCGATTAAGATCGAAGATATGGATATTTTCGCGTATGTAAATAGCAAGTTTATATACGTCGAGAAATTAATAAGGCAGCAGATACAGAACCTTTACCATGACGTCCTTGTTAGACGCTGTGAGTTAGAGCGTTCAATATTGATGAATACATTGGCTTTGTCATTACGGGCTCCAGACGAATTCGGCTATGTACTTATGAAAGGCCCAGTACTACACCACCGTTGCGGGTAGGCTAGTGCACATTACAAAATGCCTACCTGTGCCCGTGTGCGTACGACACGACGAACATTGTTATCAAGAACTTCCGATAACGTACAACAATCAAAGCTACTTCTCAGCTCCGAAGTCAAGAATACTGTTGACAAGAGGGACTATCAATAAGTACAACGCTATCCTACCTACTGGGTTCTTCATAGACGGAGCATGGTACCATTTGACTCCTCAAAGTATTCGGGCACCAACACCACAGCAACTTCAACCGCTGACAGTTCCGACTTGGAACTATGAAAACTCAGAGCATCTGGCTACATCGGGAATCTACTCTCCAAAAGATTTACCATGGTAAGTGACTAAACTTTTTGCATAAAATAGAGGAAGGTCAACAGCTGACGCACCTGGAGTTTATCGACACCTTAACGACGTCAACCTGGTCAAATAAAAAAAATATTCTGTC